>JBBPBO010000002.1:25594466-25736034 GCA_037974295.1 Cicer cuneatum | reverse complement strand
TTTAATTTTTTTAATATTAAATATAATTTTCTATAGTTTTATCATTTATATATAATATATATTGTGCATTTATTTAGTTAGTCGTGACTTTTTAAATTATTTAATTAATTATTCAATTTTTCATTTTATTTTTTAATGTATAAAAATGTAAATATGGTAAATTAATTTAGAATAAAAATATATAATTATTTTACAAAAATATTTTATCATTTAAATATAATATATAATATATTATATCATTAGGAAGTATGTACTAAAGCATAATATAATAAAATAATATTATCTCTTTTTTTATCTTATATGCTCTTTATCATATATTGCTTTTTAATTCCACCCAAAATTAATATTGTTGCTTCACTTTCAAGTTATTATACATTTATACACTATTCTATTACTACTTTATATAGTTTTTCTTAATCCACCTAATTTTTCTTAATTTGAGAACAGTTCCTCTTAAAGAAAATAAAAATTTATTTAAAACCTATTATTTTATTTATTTATTTATTTATTTATGGAACTTACCATCTACTCCAAGCTTTGAACTAATACGACAGTTACATTTTACAAACCTGAAATAAATGTCTCTTCCACTACTTTCCCATTCTCTCATCTTTTCTACACAAATTTCAAAACCTGTTCTTAGAGAGAGAAAGAAAAAAAATGGCTGAGAGAGATCTAGAGAGAGAAGGGGCAAACAAGAACTATTCTTCTTCTTCTATTGCTCCTCCAACTGCTACTTCCTATGATTATGATTCAGAAACTACTTGGTCATCATGGCTTGTTCCTATGTTTCTTGTTGCTAATATTGTTGTTTTCATTTTAGCTATGTATATTAATAACTGTCCCAGTAAACATAATACCTTTGAAGGTGACTGTGTGTTAAAGTTTCTTGGGAGATTCTCTTTTCAGTCTTTAAAGGATAATCCATTGTTTGGTCCTTCTTCTTTAACGTAAGTGTTTAAATTTTTTACTTTTTTTTCTTCTTTATTTTATCTTCAATACTCATGTTTAGTTTTTTTTTTATTCATGTTTTTGTTTTAATTAGTTCTTATTGAGTGTTGAATTTTGGTATTTATTTTAGTATGAAACTGTTTTGGTTGGTTGCCATTTTTATATTATGGAAATTTGCGGTTAAATACGTGTGATATAGTTTTAATTTAGCTTCAATTGTGGTCGATCTGCAGCGGCGGCGACATAAAGAATGTTAGAATCGCGAGTTAACTCGTGAAATCGTAAGATTGATTCTATGATTATAAGTATCAATTTCGAGTTATAAACTAACTAACAGAAGTTTTTTAAGGATTTTTTTTCTCTCATTTTTGTTAGTTTGTAATGAATTCTGTAAATTTGGGTAAAATGGTTTAAACACATGTGAAATTTTAAGCAAAGTATTTTTTATATCAGTCTTCACATTCGGTTCCTTTTCTATGTTAGATTGATATTTTTTTTTTGTCCATAGATGAGATGATATAGTTATCACCAGAAACTCACACACAACACAACTAGAGGCATTTTTGTCCTTATAATTGAATTGAAATTTTAAATTATTTATGCATTTATTGTATTATATATAAGTCATGTAAATACAGTAAAACAAGTTATTTAAATATTAGTTTAATATGAGGTAAACTTACAAAGTTTATGAGTCGAGTTCACATAGACAAAACGAGTTTACTTTAACTCTTGAGTTTGACAACTTTGTCTGGGTTGTAGTTGATAAGTTGATCATGCACTTCAGTAGAACTGTCTTTGAATTTGATTTGGTTTTAGCTTAGGGGTGGTTCTATGAAAAATTTGTTTGGTTTAGTGAATTGGATTTGGGGTCTCTTTTTTCTGATCCTACTTTGATCTGTTTTTTATGTCAATGTTATAGTACTCCGAATTCGTTTTTTTTATAGATAAATGTTAGTAATTTAGCAATTATGTTAGTTTTCAATGTTTTAATCCCAGATGTTATGCTTAAAACTCTTTCAGTGTTGAAGTCATCTAACTCGTGAAGTGAAATTTTCATTTTTGATATATACATGTTCATACATGAATTGATTGAATCAATGGATTTGTTGACTTTTGTTTCACTTGGAGAACTACCTTCATCAAATTTTTTTTTGAATTTTGAAGACTGACAAAGATGGGAGCCCTTAAGTGGGATGATGTTGTGAATCATCACCAAGGATGGAGACTTATCACTTGCATTTGGTTGCATGCTGGAGTTATTCATTTGGCAGCTAACATGTTGAGTCTGATTTTCATTGGCATTCGCCTTGAACAACAATTCGGGTTCGGTATGCCTCTATTTTTATCATCCCTTCACTAAAGCAGTTCCATTTAGGCTCTGTTTGGATAAACTTAATTAAGCGTCTATAGCATAAACACTTAATTACTTATCTATAAGTTATTTCTATAACAAACTATTTCCATAAGCTATCTCAGAGTGCTTATAGAAATAAGCTGAAAAAAACATATAGATATGTCATAAATTGTTTCTATAAGCACTCTCCAATAGACTCACAACTCACAAGTGTGTGTGCCAACAGATAAGCTCAAATCTGTCAATGTAAATATTAAACTTAACAGTTTTATGCCTAAGGTCACCTATCTGAAAGTTCTGAATTATTAAGGGTTATGACCAAACTTTTTCTCAAAATATTTGCAGTGAGGATTGGAATCATTTACCTCGTATCTGGATTCGGGGGGAGTGTACTATCTTCTCTATTCATCAGAAACAACATCTCTGTCGGTGCTTCCGGTGCTCTTTTTGGACTTCTTGGAGCAATGCTTTCAGAACTTATCACAAATTGGAGTATTTATACCAATAAAGTGAGTATATTATGCATTTTGTATGCTTCTATAATTTGAAAAGCACTTCTGATACTCAAAGTTGTCTCTTTTCATTTCTAACATCCTTTTTTCTTATCTTGTAGGTAGCTGCTTTGGTCACACTTCTGTTTATTATTGTCATCAATCTTGTGATTGGCATGTTGCCGCACGTTGACAATTTTGCTCATATCGGGGGATTCCTGACAGGATTTCTCCTTGGTTTCATTTTCCTTCCCCGTCCTCAATTCGGGTGGTTAGCTCAGCGACGTGTTCCGGCTGGTGTTCGCCTCAAGTCTAAATTCAAGGCTTATCAATATGTTCTATGGATTGTCTCTATTGTTATATTGAGCGCCGGGTAAGTTCCTTTCTTGAATCCTCATAAGCAACATAACTGTTAGGATCAAGCCTTGTTCGGTAAAGTAGGGGAACTCATTGATACTAAACCTAGCAGCGTTACCCTTTTTTTCTGTAAAATAATCACTTTTTTAATAAAAAAAATATTCACTTTTAAAAGTTTTCATCTGTTTGTTACAGCTTTAAATAAAATGATAGTAAAAACTGATTTTTTTGAGAAGCCGTAAAACATAAAACAGCTTCTCATTTTCTTAAAAATCTCTAAAAGATAATCTCTAAATTATGAAACATTAAAATCATTTTTTTAAGAATCTGTAACAAACGGGCCTTCGGTTTTTCTACAAGCTGTCAATATCTACCAAGATCTTTCAGTAGCTTCCCTTGATTAGATGAATGTTGCGATCCATAGGAGTGTCACTAGGTCGGTTGTCGAGCAAACAGTGTCTTCAAGTATATCAAGAGCATATTTTTGTTGAGTAATAGAAACATCTGTCTTAGAATAAGCAAGAATACTAAACTAGTAGCAGATCCAGTAACCCGTGTTACAACACGGGTCTTGAAAGAATACCACGTGGTAACAGTGATGTCAAATAGAAACTGTAGTGTAGTGGAATTTGAACTAATTGCTATTGTTCTGCAATACTAAACTAGTAGCAGATCCAGTAACCCATGTTACAACACGGGTCTTGAAAGAATACCACGTGGTAACAGTGTTGTCAAACAAAAGCTATGGTGTAGTGGAATTTGAATAAATCGCTATTGTTTTGCAATACACTATTTTGTACAACATATTGTCAAATAATGACTGTTGCGGCGTCATAGCACTGTAGCGTAGTAGAATTTAGATAAACTGGACATTCGCGATTCACAACACTTTGTGTTAATTAAATAAAGGAAGCGATGATATATGACTAAACAAAGCACAATTTTTTTAGTAGTAATAGATAGATAAATTGCTATATGTATTGACTGATTCATTTCTCTAATTATCACAAAGTCGATATTATCTCTAATCACTGAATTCATTTTGTTAAAACGGTAGGTTAAGTATTGCTTTGGTGATGCTATTTCGAGGCGAAAATGGATATGATCATTGCCATTGGTGTAGCTACCTAACATGTGTTCCAACTTCTAAATGGAAATGCAGTGACTCTTAAACAAAAGAGCTATTTCTGTTCTTTTATGTATAGCTATGTCTTTTACAAATTGTTTTTTTTTTCTTCTTAATTCCTTTTGAAGATTCAATTATTAGTTTGTCTTTGGATTTATGTGTTTTCTTATATATATATATATGTATAAAGAAATTTATTTGTACATGAAGTTTCTGTTCCATGATATTCTACTTGGCTTTCTTGATTCCTAGTTTTTTTTACTTGAAAATTCTCCCTTTCCTCTTATTATTATTATACGCCGTGTAGATTAAAAGATAGTTTTTTTTTTTTTATGAGTAGGAATTGAACTTGATATTCCACAGTTTACAACACTCAAGAACATTGCACACCAACCACTTGTCTTAGAGTCTTTTAAACTTCAGTTACAACACCGACATACATTATAGACCAACCACTAACTTTAGAGGCTTAGACTTTGGAACTCTGGAGTTTACAACACCCACAAACATTGCAAATCAATCACTTGCTCTAGAGTCTTAGACCTTGATACTTGAAAATTTACAACACTCACATACATTGCAAACCGACCACTTGCCCTAGAGTCTTAGATCTCTGTGGTAACTCTAATGTAAGTTTGAATAAATTGATCAAATTCTTTTATTACTTTGATTCTTTTCTCCCGTGTAGATTCACTCACGAACATTGCACACCAACCACTTGTCCTAGAGTCTTTTAAACTTCAGTTACAACACTAACATACATTACAGACCAACCACTAGCCCTAGAGGCTTAGACTTCAGAACTCTAGAGTTTACAACGCCCACAAATATTACAAATCAATCACTTGCCCTAGAGTCTTCAACCTTGGTACTCGAAAATTTACAACACTCACATACATTGCAAACCGACCACTTGCCCTAGAGTCTTAGATCTCTGTGGCAACTCCAATGTAAGTTTGAATAAATTGATCCAATTCTTTTATTACTTTGATTCTTTTCTCTCATCAAAAATGCATGCATATTAAATTCACAAAAATAGATCAAAATACAAAAATTTCTCTTTGAAAAACCATAATTAGGAGAGTTTATCAGCGCCATATGTCTAAATATCTATCGTATTCTATTTATATATATATATATATATATTAATACACTACATCGTTGTTTAATTATAGCTCTTTCATATCAATGAGTGTCCCTTATGAATGATACATACTACACTTTTCCTTTATCAAAGGATGTATCTGTTTTTCATCACTTATAGAAGAATGAAATGAAATATTGTTTTTAGTTGTTTGAATTGTATTAAAGAACAAAAAAGTTATATTTCTATTGTAATTGTTTAATGATAACAATATCGTTATGAGAAATGTTATTTGAACACATTTTTTGACACAAATACACTATGACCCACATTTATGGAAGAAGAGAGAGAGATGGAGGGAGTATAGTCTACATTTATGTCATCATAGTATGTATAAAAAGTAAGTATTGTATTTGTGTCAAAAAATGTGTTGAAATAACATTTCTCTATAGTTATTGGCAATTTATAGCTTTTAACCAACACAAATAGATTTGAATCAATTTCATGTAACACACATATTCTTATATCATTCAATTTAGCTACTTACATTGCATCTATGACACTTAATTCAAATATGAAACTATCCTTATTTGATTGTTGCTTCGTGAGAAAATCACCAATGACATGCATGTGAAAGATAAAGAATTTGAAGGATGTTTCGTGAGTAAGGAGCCAAGAAACTCATCCAAGAAATATGCACATTCAAAAGCAGCTAAACCTCTTGGAGTGGTGCATTCAGATGTATGTGGCCCAGTTGAAACACATAATTGTGTGAAAAAAAAGTACTTTTGTCTCATTTGCAGATGAATTTACCAGAAATGTGTGGTTGTATTTGATTATAAGGAAGAGTGAGGTATTTTCCATCTTTAATGTGTTTCGGTAGAAAGATAAAGTTGTTTAAAATCGACAAAGGTTGTGATACCTTAAACTCTAAAATAATATATAATAATTTATACTATATTTTTAAAATAAATTTGTTGCAGATAAATAAAAACTCTTTCAAAGGAAAAAGAAACTTTTTCAAGTTATTTAAGATATCACATTTCTCAAAATTCAAAATGAACACTTTAAACTTTTTTCCTCGTATAAAATAGGGCAATCTCCGTAAACTTGATTTAACTAGAATTTCTTAATTTAATTTCAAAAACTTGCTAGTACTTATAAGGTTTTCATACAAAAATTCATTTCTAATTAAATAAATAAAAATACAACTTATGACTCTCATTCCCAATATTGCCTATCAGAGCGGGACTTCTCCAAAACTTGAACTTCAAGGCTCATTAACATGTAATAACTGTGATTTCACAAACGCATGACCAAGTCAGTCAAACAAAAACAATGAAGGAGGTGAGTTTCGAAACCATGTTGATGGTATAATACAAGTAAGAAGAACACGCAATTAATCATAAATAAACCGTATCATTACACAAACATTATTCAAGGAAAAACATTGCATTATAAAGTCAAAATCACTCAAGGAAAATTAATGCATTTCACTATAACATCAGATCATCTAAAAGAATTTATTGTCGAACACGATACATATTAATCACAATAAAACAATCACAAGACAATGCAATGCTATATATGAGCTTAGACTCAACTTCACAATTTCGTACCATTCTAACTTTGAAATACTTGGTTAGGAGGCTTGATACTATGCCACCACTCGAGTGGACGTACAATTCAAATTGGCTCCGTCCTCATAGATCCCCTCAACTCAATCCAAGACACATATACGCGACAGTGGAGGTAAACGTATGTTGCATGGTAGCTCCCGACATTTAGAGTGCTGCCTCCAAGTCACCTAGGAATTCCCACCCGGATACCTCCAAAGTCTAACAACCTTGCCTTAAGGCTTAACAGTAATAATCACTAGACTTGAAATCACTAGACTTGTCCAGCCCTACCTATATGATAACAAAATAATCTCAACTTCAAAAATTCTCAATATTTATTTTCTCCCCTCGTTGGCCTATGATATTCCATTAAGACCATCATCTCAAACACAAATTAGAATCATCACTATTTCATCAACTACGGGGTTACTTCAATATTCTCATCACAAATTTATAACATCACTATCATTAATCATACATCAAAATCATCATCATTACATAAATTCATCACAAACTTATAGCATCACTATCATCAATTATACATCATCACATAAACTTATCACAATGTATCCATATTTTATTATCTCAACAAAATTCATTCAACACCCAATATCACAATAATATCAAATAACACACATTTAACGAAATTAAATCAATCAACATCCTATAAATATTTCTAGTCCACAATTTAACCTCACAATTTTCATATTTGCACATTAATTAATTTATCCTCAAAGGGATACTACCATACATAGTGAGCCCCGATTAATCTTTGGGAAATATTGTTTTCTTGTTCATCACACGATATATTATAGTCATGAATTCAAACACTCTCTCACCCCTTACCTTATTTAGACGCTTTTCAAACACAGAAATCAATGGGAGTTTTCAACCACAACTGCAAATGGACAACCTACAGCGAGCGAATCCGAATAAACAGTGAATTCACAAAATCGTCAAGACGCGGCTGATAAATTATGTGAATCAAATTAAATAATTAATAATAATTTTTGGAGCAAAAGTGGAGTCAAAACGACACAAAAACGGCAGAAAAAGTCCCACCGACTCGTCAGAGCGCTGGAACGGTCTGACGTCACTTCACCGAAAAATGAAAATGAGTAGTGATCAGAATAGGCCAAAAATAGCTCACCTAAGGAAAGAAATGCAGCTGTTTATGATGAAACAGAGCCACAATCGATAAAATTGATGTCAAAAATGGATTAAGTGGCGATTTTGTGTGGGATAGAGGTTGGGATCAATTCAAATGGCAAGGAATTCGTAGGAGTGAATATGAGAGAAAGAAGGTTTAGTGTTTTGGTTGTTGCGGCTGCTGTCATATGTTTTTTCTTTTTTTAGTTGCAGATAGAGGGGTGAAGATAACACAGATACAAGAGTAAAACAGTCTTCAAGGCCCAACATAGGGGAGTCCAGTTTGAGGCAGAAATGGAGATTTCTATCGAGCACCCCCACAACTCAAGACAATTTTACCCTAATAAGTTTCAAAATGGATAGTTTCGGAAATTTCAAATTTTTGAAATAAGGATTACATTTCTAAAATTTGGAAAGTTTTCACATCTTGAGAATTTCGAAAGTTTTCAAATCTGGAAATTTTTGAAGTTTCCAAATTTGAAAAGTTTCGAAAGTCTCTAAATTTGGAAAGTTTCAAAATAGAAAATTTCAAAGTTTTTAAATCTGAAAAATTATATATATATTGAAAGTTTCAAATTTTTTTAATTTCTATTTCGAAATCTACAAGTGGTAAATTTTGTTGAGAGTTTTATAGATATTAAAAAGGATAAAAATGTATTTTTACGTTGGATGGGGTGGGAGATTAAGGTGCTCAAATTGTTTGAAAGTTTCAAAATTCTGGAATTTTTCTATTTCGAAACTTTCCAAATTTGGAAATTTCAAAATTTTCTAGATTTGGAAACTTTCGAAACTTTTCAAATTTTCGAAATGTAATCCTTATTTCGAAAATTTGAAAGTTCCGAAAGTTTCGAAAATTTGAAATTTACAAAACTATCCATTATGAAACTTATTATAAATGATTAAAAGGGTAAAATTGTCTTTTCATGTGTCTGTAGGGGGTGGGAAGTACAATTGTGGGGGTGCTCAGTAGAAATCTCGCAGAAACGAGGGTGTAATGAGCAACTCGCAGATGTAGGAAAGAAAAGTCCAACCAGTAATAGCCCAAATTAATATGCAGATGTAGAAAATAGGGGTGTAAACAGTCGTCTGATCCAAAATTCATTTTCTAATATTTCTAAAAATCCTTAATAAATAAATGATTTATTTTACTAATCCATGCTATAAACTTTTTCTCCAAAATTCTCATTTTAACATAATATTTTTTTCTTAACATAGATAATTATAATTTTAACCAAAACTCTCATATTCAAAATAATAACTATAATTATTACTATAATATTTTTCAAAATATTCACATAAAAATACATTCTTCATAGAATAATCAAAATGATAAAAGAAATAAATATAACATAAACAATTTATATTAATTACTAAATGACAATAAATATGTATACAATCATCATACCATAGCACTATATAAAAATAAAGAAAGTCAATATCAATATTACTAATATCTTAAGATAATTATTTGTAAAATAAACAATTAAAATAAGACATATTTAGAAATAATTAAATATAATTATGTATCCACTTAACATTAGTCAAACATATAAAAAAATATCACATTAACTACGAAACCACATATAAACGTAAAATCGCCTAAAATCTTATTCTTTAAAGTATGTACACTAAAATTTTATTATTTAAAAAAATATATAAAATAATAAAATATAATATTTTTTATTTATATCACTTATTTAGTTAAATATGTACAAGATTATCACATCATAAAAAGCATCCATATAACAAAAATTCTCACAAAATTTATTAATATACATTTTAAAATAATTTTAATATCAAATTAATTATTTAAAATTCAATTTAATTAATAAAATAGTTTATTATAAAATTTTGGATGTTACAAAAGTGAAGAGTATAACTCTGAAGAATTTTTGTGAAAAAAATGAAATTGATCGAGAGGTGGCTAACTTCTTATACACCACAACATGATGGAATGGTATAAAGAAAAAATAGTTCAAGGACCAAGCAACTAAGACAATAGTTTTAGGCCTAAAAAATTTACTCAACAAAGAAAAAATACCACCAAACAATATAGTTATTATTATTATTATTATTATTATTATTATTATTATTATTATTATTATTATTATTATTATTATTATTATTATTATTATTATTATTATTATTATTATTCCCTCCAGTTTCAACTATAAAAAAAAAAATCAATATTTATTGATCTCAAATTTAAGCAAACTTAACTATCTCCACTATATTAATATTATTATTCCTTATTCTTTAAGCAAAACTTAACTAACTCCACTATATTGAATACTATTTATTTCCTGGAACAAAGTTTCCAATTGAGGTGGAGGCAGTTTTGTCTTCATGAAATACAAATTCTTATGATATTAAATACATTTGAGATAGAACGAAGAAGAAATAAGATGATAAAAGGTGAGCCCATGGTGTTGTTGGCATGTCACCTCCACAAGAAGATACAAGATGTACAACCCAACATCTAATGGAATTGTGATAGAGATGTAGTGGTAAATGAGACATTATAAATTGGAGGGAGGATATATGTTGGGAAATAATTGCATAATTTCTTTAACTTAAAATAGATATTAAATGAAAGAAAATAAATAAATTAGAGAAAAGAGTAAAAAAAATCACACAAAAATGGCACACATATCATATATATTATTATTTTAAGTTGTTAAATTTCTCTTAATTTTTTGGGTGGAATTAAAATATTCTATAACTAAGATATAAATAAAGTTAATAATTAATCTCAGAAAATATGCTAATAGTTTTCTAAATTTTATTTTTATTCAAATAAATTTATGTTTTGTCTACTAATTAATCTTTTGTTTGTTTTATTTCTATCGATATCACTAAATCAAATAATTATTTATATGATTTAATATAGTTTTGAATAATTTAAATAATTTAATTTATTATTTTCATGATTTAATATTAAAAAATTTTGAATATTTTTTTAAGAAATTTTTATGCTATACCCCACATTCATACTCCTAACTCACATTTTATGCAAACTATTTATTTTATTTTATTTTATTTTTTTTTAAAATACTTTTTCGTGTATTTCACTAAATTTAATTTGAGTTCCGGAAAACTTGTACTGTGTTTTAAAAGAATTCAAATTGTGTCAAAAAATAGCATTAGGATTGTTGCATGACATACACTTGTCTTTTTGCATGTTATCTTTTTAATTATCCTTCACCTATAAATAAATAAGGTTCATGACCATATACTTCATCATCAATCAAGTAGGGAAAGTAAAATTGAGTGTCCTTAAAATAGTGTCTCTATTCTTATTTCTAGTTGGTTTTGATCCATTTTGACATTATAAAAGCCACCACATTTTACAAAAACAGTAATAAAAAAATGCATTGTAAGTTTTCATTTAATACAAAAGTAATATAAGAAAAAGAAATTAGTGTCCAAGTTGGATAGAAGTGGTCCAAAACTATATCACAAAGAACCAAAAAAATCCAATGGCATCAACTACTACTTCTACATTACTCTCATAGTCAATTGTTTTCAACTACACGTCCTTCACAGAGTATTAATTCAAGGACAAATTTCCCTCACAATCACAAGAAAAACAAAAATAAAAACAGAACAAAATACAAATAAATGGAACATTACAAAACAAACAAGGATGATTGTCATATATATGTCACATTATCAGTTGTCTTTTTGTTTGATGTCAATATCTTTAAATTGGACCACCGAAAGGCTAAACTAGAAAGAAAGCTAGGATAAAATTTCTCTAAATTACATAGCATTACTTCATATTTAATAAATAAAAAAATATAAAAAAATACAAATAAAAATACCAAGCACAACAAATCAATTCTAAATATTTAATACCAATTAGCTATTCACAATATCTTCATCTATGTAGCATAATTGATGTTGTGTTTTTGATATTATTGTTGTGTCGAGTGTGTATTGTATATGGTTCAATTAATTGAGTAAATTCAACCGCAATTTAGAAGTTTTGAAAGTTGAATATCTAATTCACTTCTTAAAACATTGATTCACAATCAGTGGTACATTCATTGTAAGGAACTTCTAACAAAATCATGGTTTCAAAATCAACATTGATTAATGAAAAACACTCAACAAGTTATAACATTTCAACATACAAAATCATGAGTCAAACATTGTGACCTTTGACAGTCCAAGGACAAAAACTATATGAATACATGTCAAATACTTACATCCTAAAACTTGCTATAATACACATAAAATCAAACCACAAGAAACCAATGTCTCTTCAAACTCTTCATCTCTAAAACTTGTAATGTCACCTTAAATTGGTACTTCCAATTCTATTCAAGCTAGAATTTCTATCTGAATTAGACCCTGATTCCCAAAAACATTGAATAGACCTTTGTCGTGGCACACTTTGCGACCGAGCCTTCGCTCTCGAAGACTCGGTATTCGCCATGTAACTCGGATAACCATTGAAGAAACCCCATGAACACTCACTTTTAGTTGGTGTAGAAGAATCTCTCCTTCCACCATTTCCATGTCTTGAAGAAGTAGAAAACGGCTGCGGAGAATAAGGACTATTCTCGGCAGTTCGTGAAGCTAGTTCTTCTTTTCCTTTATGATAATTCATAGAAGAGAGAATTGAATTGTGATCTTTAGAAGAACGCTTCGAGGGTGACTCGAATGCTATAAAATTGTCATTGTTGTAATTCGAAGATGAGTAGTGATTTGTGGCATGAAAAGAGTTACTAGTACTATGGTGTGAGTTCAAATGTGGCTTCCATGTATCTACTTCAAGAATCTTATCACTCTTTTCATCATCAAGATGTTTGTTGTTAGATGAAGTATCGCCGGTTTGGCTTCGCGTATTTTCTTCCATCCAACTGTCTAACCAATTCGAACCGAACCGGGCTCTTTCTAAGTTCATGTCTCTATAATATGCATTTGAACTACATCTCTGCAGGTTCAAAATGAAAAATTAAATTCAAATATTAAGTCCACCACATAAATAAGCATTAACGTTGGCATTCGTAGATCACAAAAAATAACAATTTTATTCAAATTTCGCTACGCTACAGTGCTATAGTAGTATTGCTTATACTATAGTCAGTGTTTGACAACACTTTACACCAAATAATGTATTATAGAATATTGACTTGTTCAAATTCTACTATGTTATAGCAAATATTCGAAATCACTATTACAAGTTATATGTAAACTGTTTCTGATTTTTATGTAAAATACATGTCAACATGAAAATGTTTCAAATCATAATTTGTCATGTAAATCATTTATGGATCATGTAAATCGATTTTTGGGCATGAATGATGAATACCTTGAGGATGGAAGATCCGTCGAATTTCGTACTATAAACACGAAGCGGGTGCTCATAATCATCAGGGACCTGCAATTATTTGAACTAATGATCATCAACAATCTTTGAGCAAATCCTCGTTTAGTGTCTGACATTACAGGCGTTGGACAATTTGGTCACTGATATATTAACAAAATTTGAAAACAATCCCTAAATTTGAATCAAAATAGTTCTTTTTGATTGATCAATTTAGTCTATGAAATTGTCATGAAGCGTGAAGCGACTTATGTAATCAAGAATTTTCAATTTCAATAATCACATTATTATTTTGTATATTGAAATACCAAATTAATTGACTTCTATAATTTTTTTTTAATAAAATGTTGGTTTCTATTAGGCATGCTAACAAACAATCAATCCAAAATCCCTATCAAAAGAATCATACTTTAGCACTAGCCTAATTTGCAACATGATATTGTTGTGACAAGTTGTAAAGTTATGTTACATCGTATTCCAAATTGCTACAATTGGTGGGGTGATGGAGAAAAGAAAAGAATATAAAGAAAGGCATTCTTAAAGATGACAAGTTAAAAGAAAGTGAGACACCATCACATAGCCTTTCCAACAAGTTAGCATCAACTTTCACTAAAATAAGAACCAAGACAAAATAAAAGAAATTAACTTTAATACAATATATGCACAAAAAAAATAAAACTATATTGTCAATGTATATAAATTAAATTGCTTACGAGATAACGCGAAAGTGAAGAATTGAAAGAGTCTGTATTATCCGACACGTGCACACGACTCGCACGTGCCTGCGATTGAAGTCGCACCAATGTTTGCATGCGTCTTAGCATATCTGAGGTTTGCTTTCTTACTATGTGACCTCTCACCAATGCTTGCAACTTCACCAATGCTTTAAGTGCTCTTAATGCTCTCCTTGCCTTCAAAATTCATGTAAAAAATATCAGTAAAAATTAAAAATTTCATTTAACACTAATAATGGTCTACATTAAAATGAAATTGATCCATTAGTTTTTAATGGGGAAAAATAACTTACAATTTTGCTACTTCATACAAAATCAATTTCAACATATACTACAACATGGCAAAACAAGTTATTTTCATTTGGAAGCTTTTTGTCATGAATATTTTCATTGGAAGTTAGTGAAAATTGTTTTGTCATGTTATTATATAATATATAACTAATAAGGCAAAAATACTAATTATTACTCTTATGAGTCGTGGCCAAAAAATTAAAATGAAAAATATTTATTAAAAACCTTTAGTATTTTATGTTTGTTTTAGAAAATTTAATATTTTATTATTCATATCTACAAGTCTTAACTAATATCCAAATAACACTAGTAAGGCATGAAGTTAAAACAGACCCTGAACAAATAAAAGCATAAATTACTCTTTAGCCCATATGAAATAAATTATTCAGTTAAATTTTTTAAGACATTGATAAAGTTGGTTTTGATCAATAGAATTGATTTAGTTTTAGTCTTTACAAATATTTTAAAATTTTAGTATTCAATAATTCAGAAACTATTTGGTAGAGATTTATAAATAAATCAGAATCTATTATGTGTTTGTCCACTTTAATGAAAATTATATTTTTTTTTTAAATATGTTATAAAAAATAATTTTTATGAGAAGTTATTCAAAACAGTTTTTCATTTTAAGGAATTTATAAATTATTTTTAAATTCTATTTTTTTTTCAAAAACTATAACAAACAGATAAGTTTTTTAAAAAATAATTATTTTTTAAAGAAGGATTAAATAAGTTTTTAGTCTAATAAAATTTTATTATTTTGTTTTTAGTTCTTCTAACATTTATTTTCCAACTTTTAGTCCCTTAAAATTTTTCGGTTTTAGTTTTTAGTTCCTAGTTTTAAACCAACTATGGTATATTTTTATTCAATTCATCATTTGTTAAAAAAATTTTTATTCAATTCATCATTTGTTTAAATCAACTATGGTATATTTTTATTCAATTTATGTAAGGAAAAGGTTAAAAATATTTTAAAAAATATTTTTTAAATTATTTAAAAATTTGAAAGATCTACAACAGTTGATTTAAAATTAGAGACCAAAATTTAAAACAAAAAATTTTACAGAATTAAAAATTAACGAAATTTTTTATAAGAATTAAAAATAAAATATAAAATTTTATAGAAAAAAAAATACTTATTGCTTAAGAAAAATAATTTGAAACAAACATGCTCTTAGTTTCTAAAATATTATACACGTGAATTGAAGATTAACTAATATGAACCAGACAGAAACCAAACAGCAAGTAACAAAAGTAACGTGTATATTAATTGCAGCTTACATGGCCTAAAAAATTATAATTAATAAAGCCTAGAATAAGATATAGGGAATAAATAAGCATGGAATGTCTTAAAGGTATTGAATATTAAAAAGGACATAAAGAAAGAAAATGGTGTTGAGGATGATGGGTGTGTGTAATCATTAGAAAACACTAATACATAGTGTAAAGTCATCCATTATCGATGCTCCTTTTTATTAATTGAATCTTCCTATGTTACATTTTCCCCACTTTGACACGACTTATATTACCAAGTAGGACCATAAAAGGTGAAAAAACATTAGCTTAAAAAATAATGTTCCAATTTAAAGCATTCGTTACAACCTAACTATAGACCTGTGTGACCTTAAAAAAAGTTGCTTTCTACTCTCACGTGAAGATTAGAATAGAATATCATTTTATAAAGTATGATAAAAAAGACAATAAAAAAGTATGGTAAAAGATAATTTGTTTTTTCACCCCCACTAAAGTATAGATTTGAAGAATCTAATCTATATTCTTACAATTAAAAAATCATGCATTTAATGCAATTACAAGATTTTTTAATATTAAATGCAATTACATAATTTGAACCATCGGATCAAAATTAAATAATATGCATCATTTGTAATTTAAATTCAAAATATAAAATCAAAATGCAACTACTTAATTTTAGTTCGACAATCTATACGTAAATGCATTGAATCCAAACTAACTTTCGACTCGAAAATACAAGTTTAAGACATATCATTGCATTGCACCACATAAAATTAGACTTATGCACAATGGAACACTCATCTGATAGATGCATGTTTATATGTACGCATCACTTGTTTATATTTGTCACTATTAACATTAATTAGCATCAAAATTTTCCAATTTAGGAGTTCTAAAATATTTAAATGAATCTAACAAATTACTCCACATCATTAATTTTTAATAAATAATCTCACGTGAAACATACATAAGAAAGAGGGATTTCTAAATAGCATCATCCAAATTAACACCTAAAATTGTGACACCTCAATAGTTATTTTCCCTATTTATCAGCAAGCTAAATAGGAGATGCTCATGCCCTACCAAAAATAAAACTTGTAGCTATCAATCTCCAATTAAATTATATATCGATGAATATGGAAGTCTAATAACCTATAGCATTTGGCCCATTATCTAAAACATGGTTGATGATGTTGTGTCACTATGCCAATTCACATTTTGTGTTATTTTTTGGTACAAAGGGACATTCCACTATGGTCCCGGAAAGGAAAGCATCATAACTCACCAAATATGTGGGGCTATCTTATATTCATTCATCACACACAAATTAAATTACTTGTTTCCCCTTTCTTTAATTGTTTTGGGCCTTGTATTCTCACACACTCATTCCAAAAAATGGTTATTTTGGGCTGAATATTTTTTTTGGTTAATAGCACGATAAATATCAAGAAACTCATACACATTTATGAGATTTTGAGTTTAAATTTAAAACATGATATTTAATATAATAATATCAATATTTGTCAATTGAGCTAAAATTTAAAAATCAATTAAATATTTTAATTTATAGACTCCTCACATCACCATACCACCGGAAATAATTCATCCATCCAATAGGTACATACTATTGTAATATATTTGTTGTCGTTATATTAAAAATAATTTATATAATGTGTTAAAATCATATACATATTAATTTTACAAAGATTTAAGTATATTGATCTATATATAAAAAATGATTTGAGACTATAAATTGATCTATTGTCTTTAAAATTTCTTTGAAGTAGATTCAATGACATACTTTTAAATGTAAAAACAAGTCTGATTAAACGCATAAACTTTCTTGAATTTTGAAATTATAAGTGTCAAGAGACATTAAATTTATGAAATATTAAGTTGCAATTTCAAATTGTTTAACGTCGGTTAAAATGTTCATTAAACTTTTTAATTTGTAAGCAAAAAATTCCATAATAAATTATAAAAAAAATATTTTATCTGACTTTAAATTATTTGAAGAAGCAATTTAATATTTATAAATTTGAGACCTCAAATTAATAAATAATTACAATTTTAAAACCTAAAATACTGGTTATCCTCCTCATTTAATTTGGGATTTTAGAAGAAATCATTATCTATTTAACAAAAATATTGTGAAATCAATCTAGTCTACTTACTCAATTACTTAAGTCTAAGACTGATGACATAACATAACGCATTTCAAAGCAGAAAAGTGACTTAACACACAAAAATTGTAGCCAGCACGTGATGGGAATACATGTGGCACTGACTAGCATAACATCAAAATAGAAAGTTATGTATATTTGCTATAAACAAATTGAAAGGTAGGTTGGTTTAAAAAAAAATTAGTTTTTTTAAAATTTTATTTTTAGTTTTTATAAAAATAATGGATTAAAATATAAAAAAAATTATTTATTGATTTTTAATCTCTATTTTAAAAAGTATTTATAAAAAATTAATAATTTTAGTCTTTTAAAAAATCTAAGTAATATTAAAAAAAAAAACTAAAAGTGAATATATTTTTTAAGAATTAAATTTAAAATAATATAATTTTATAAAAACTAAAACATATTTAATTTTATATAAATATACAACAATAAAAATTAGACATTTTTTATTATTTTATATTTATTTAATATTTTATTTTATTTTTATTTTTTTTATCACATCACTAATATAAGACATTATTTTGCTATTTTTTTCTCACTAAAAATATATAGGTGTCTATAAATAATTTTTCATAAATATATATAATGCATATAGAATATATTTTTATGTATATAATTTAATTTAATGAGTTCTATGTAATTTAAAATACAAATAAATATTCATAACATACCTATAAATAACGAAAACTCAATATACACGATAATGAAAATAATATATCACATGAAACAGTAAAAAACAAAAACACTTGAAATAACAATAGTATCGAATGAAAAGTTTGCGTAAAAAATTACTGGCTACATGGTTAGAATTTAGAAAAAGAAAAATCACACGTGAGTTTGAACGAGATTGAAATTATAAATACTACATGTATTAAAAAAGACAAATGTTAGCGAGTGATTCAGGGCTAAGGACAATTATTAAATAACTAAAAATAAAAAAATATTTAATTAAAAATACTTTGTTTTTAATGTTTTGAAAGTTTAATTTCTTTTTTCAATATAAAAATTTTAATTTCAAATTCCTATGAAATGCCATACTTTAGTATTAGTAAGAAAAAAAAATCATACTTGCACCAAAAAATAATGCTCCTCGCACAAACTTGTCTATGTTTCATTTGTCAAAATCAAAATTTTAGCATTTCATTGTTTTCTTTTTAATCATAAAAAAATAGATATCAAATATAATATTTTGTGAATTTAATTCGCATTAGTATTATTAAAGTTAAACAAATATAAATTATTTTATAAATATTTGATAAATTCTGAACTCACCCTAAATATTTTTTTAAAAAGAATAAATTAAGTGTGGCTACGCAAAAACATCTAGCAAAATATAAAACTATTGTAAGTCAAAATTGTCGGTGGAAGTAAGTGTATTTATCAGGTTCTTTACACTAAACTAAAAAGAAATTGGAACTAGTATTTAATGAATTTAATTTTGAAAAAGACAAAAAGTTGAGTTGGCAAAAGAATGTGTTGCTTTCATGGATAGTTGGAAAGATGAAAAGAAAAAATAAGCCCGTTGAAAATTAATGAAGCAATATTTGACTAGTACTATGTGTTTTCTATTTCAATGAGAAAAATAAATGAGCAAATAGAGGTGTAAGGATAAATCGAATCCAAAATTCCAAGCAAGAAAGATGGAAACCAAAATTAGCAAAATCTCATCATTAAACACTCCAATTTATTTAATTAAATTATTATTAAATTCTATTTGACAAAAATAATTGATAACAGATAAATTAGCTGATAAGAAATGAACTTATAAATAGATAAGTTGGCTGGTAAAATGTAGCTAATAAACTAGTTAATTTAAAATATTTGATCAAATTAATAGTTAAATTAACTAAAAATATAACATGACAAAAATATATATTTTTTAATAAATATTTTAAATTTGCAATTAAAATAATGATGATAAAAGTAAAAGAAGAGATAAAACACTATAAACTATACATTTAACCCTACTTCTATCATATAAAAAATAATATTATAAACGAGAAAAAATAATTATTAAATAAGACTATTAAGTTAAACGTTATAAGTTTGTTTTTTAAATTTGTCCAACAGACTCCGAACTCTATATTGGTTTACATAATGAATTGAATTGCTGTTAATTTTTTTATTTTATTTAATTCAATATATATGTGTGAAAAAATTGTAGATTTAGGGTGAAAATTGTCCATGACTCAACCAAACACACTCTAACTAAGTATGAATTTAGTTTAGATCCTTTTTTCTAAAAAAAATTGAATGAATTTATTCCTTTTTATGTTTGTTTCCCTCAAAGTTGATTCTGATGGGATCAGTTTTTCCAGGGATTTCTAGTTTTTTGACATTTCTACCACCTTTATTCATAATAATTCATAATAAATAGTACAAATTAGTCGCACAAAAATATACAAAATTTAACGAAGTGAAAAAAGTTCACTTATCACTATTTTATGTCACACTATATAACTGTGAAACTGAAAATTAATTTCGCAATTTCCTAGTGCATGCATGATTTGAAAAATCATCAATTGAAATTCTAAAGTTCAATCACTTTTCACTTTTTCAGATTACAGTCAAAAATATAAAATTGAAAAATCTTAATGGTTAATCAATAGCTACTAACAAAGTTGACTAAAAAAACTACTGTCAAAGTTCATTTCTAATGAACACCAATTGTTCGTAAAGTTAATTTCAAATATTAATATGGTTCAATTAAATATTATATTATGAATTTGAATATAGGATTTCTTATACGTGAGTTTTAAGTTGTAATTATTATTTTGTCTAATATCTAAAAAAAAAATTTATTTCTAGAAAAAAAAAATCTGTTTTCCATTATTTTTAAAATATTACTATAATTAATACAAGTATTTAGACTGACATTCTGTATCTTTTTATTTGAAAGTAATGTCCATAAATTTATTGTATGTTTTATATGATATTTTTGTTTTTGTTTTCAAAATGGATAATTTTGAAAGAAAAAATTATTAAAATAGGTCACACTAAAATAATTTATTTCCTTTATTAATAATTAAATATTTTCACTGTGAATACAATTTCAAGGACATAAACATAAAACAAAATAGTACGTACCAAATAACCTCTAAACGCCGACTGAATCTTCACGGCGGCGGCAATTTCCTCCGGCAACCGTCGCCGGCCAAATGTCGGAGTTGCAGGTCTTCCTACAGAATTCCCGGCGCTGGTGTTACTCGTCAGTCTGACAACCTCCGCGGCAGCATGAGCGGCGGCGAGTGCGGCCTCAGCGACGGCGGCGGTTGCGGCGGCTACAGCAATGGCATGTTTATTGGCGTCGAAGTTATCGGAAGAAATAGAAGGTTCAGAATTTCTGTTGCTGAGTGAAGAGTGTGAATTGGATTTTTCCCTTGTACTGTTCTTAGCGAAACTCCAGCTTCTGTTGTGCTTTTCGGGTTTGGAAAGAGTGTGTTCCGGTGGTGGATTACGGTGTCTTTTGCCGCCGAAGAGTCGCCGGAGAAAACCCATGGTGGTGTTTAATTATTCATTGAGAGAGAGAAAAAAAAGGGGATAGATAAGAGAGAGGATTGGAAGTGAAATTGAGTTAGTCGAAAAATGGAAGAAGTTGAAACACTTAAATTGAGGAGTTTGGAGTTTGTGGCAATTTTTTGGAATATGTATCATTGGTTTATTTCCACTCACTATTCAATGTCACTACATACCACGCGCTACTAGGTAAATTTATTTCATTTATAGGATTTAATACATACATTGTTAAACAAATTCTAACACAGACTGTCGCCATGGATCACAGACTATTATCTTTTAATAGTAGTTTGAATTTTTTATAATTTTTTAAGTTCATGGAAGAACTCACTACATGTAATATATCTCTTTAATATAAATAATTGGTAATAATTATTTTATATTTTACTTATTAATATACAATTATAATTTATAATAAAAATAATAATAAATATTGTAATACATTTTTTAGTTTGTTTTGGGTTATAAAATAGGGAAATTAGGTGAATGAATAATAAATAGGATCTATATAGTATGAATACTTTCTAAGGCAAAAATTCAATTCACCAAATCAACCGTACTTATTCTTTTTTTTTCTCCGTACCATTTACACAACAACACCAACACAAAACACACACACACCAAAATAAAACACACACATCACTAAACTAAAGATAAGAAAAGAAAGGGGGAAAACATTACTAAATTAGGAGAGAAAAAGAAGAAAAAAAGAAAGAAAAAAAAAGGGAGGAGGACATAAATAGAGAGGGGGGAGAGAGAGAGGAGGGAGGGAGGGAGAGGGAGAGAGAGAGAGAGAGAGAGAGAGAAGAGAGAGAGGGATAGGGAGGCAGAGAAGGAGAAAGAAAAAAATAAAAATAAAACATTGACAAAACAAGAAGAAGAGAAAGGAAGAGTGCACTTTTTTATGCTAGAAGTCAAGGTAGTAAGAGCTGAGAGTATCATCATCTTCTCAATTCTTTCGGAAATCGAGAGGTGGGTTTCCTTTTTTCTATTTTCCGTTATGCATGTATGAGATAATGTCTGCCATAGATTAGGGATTTGGGGTTTAAAGGTTTGAAATGAAGAAAATGAATTTTTTTTTCTATGTTAGATTTAGGGGTTTTCGAATAGATGGTTAAAATAATTCATGCTTGTAAAGTTCTATGACTGAAATTAAGAATAGATTATTGTAGAATTGAGTTTCCTTGATGACATGAAAATGTGCTCTTTTGATGTGTTTGAAATTAAAGATCTTGAATTTCACTATTGTGGCAAATTAGTTTGAGTGAATTGACATTGTGATGTTGTTTTGATGTATTCATTGCTTGATTTATTCATAATTTGTACCATTAGTGTTTGCAAACATTCATTAGGAAATTAATGTGGTTGAATGAGTGTTGTTAACTTAAAATTTGCAGCACATACGTGTGATGTTTTGGTCATAACTTTTTCTCTAGACCTTAGTTTTGAATGATTATTAGTTTTCTAGAAACTAAACTCAATTAAATTCAATTTGAGTACAAACTTTGTGATATTTGATTGAGTATTGATGCTTAAAAATGAGTTACAAGTCAGACCAGAGTTGTTGTAATATTTTTATGACCTTGTGTATTGTTTAGATAAATTGCAAGAATTGGGTGCTTAAGTTGAAAAAAATAAATTTTATCTATAAACTAGACATCATAAGTGTAAAAATATGTTTATGTTTTATATCCCTTTAGTATAGGGATTCAGTTGTATTGGAGTACTAGTAGGGATTTAGTTATATATGAGAACTAATAGAGATTTAGTTATATATGATTACTAATAGAATTTGGTTGTTTAGTAATCTAGTATGTATGTATGTATGTATATGTGTATGTATGTATGTATATGTGTATGTATGTATGTATGTACGTATGTATGTATATATGTATTTATGTATATATTGCCAACATATTTCAATTCAATAAATATATTTTACCCTAATTATTAAGATGGTATTAGAGCTCTCGATCTTTGGGAGTCTTACTTCCGCATAAATTTTCCGCCTTCATTGCAGTTTCTGAAATCTTAGCCACCTTCATTGTGGCCCTTGCTTCTGCATAAATCTGGCGCCTTCGTTGCAATTTCTTTTTCCTAAAACCTTAGCCACCTTCATTGTGGCCCTTTTTGCTGCCTTCATTGTGGCCCTTTTTGTTGTCTTCATTAGAGCACTCGATCTTTGGGAGTCTTACTTCTGCATAAACTTTCCGCCTTCATTGCGGTTTCTGAAACCTTAGCCACCTTCATTGTGGCCCTTTTTGCTGCCTTCATTGCACCGATTTGATATTTCTTTTTGGTATGTTCGCTGCCCTAGTGTGTTCAATATTCTAGATCTCCTTTCACCGTCGTTTTCAACCATATTGTAGATCAGCCATTTCTCGTTTCGTTTTAGGGGTTCACTTTTTTATCAGAGCACTTTTGTTTTTGTGGGTCATTTGAAGCTCACACGATTTTACAAATATGACAGTTAAAGAAAGCAAAAGTACATTGACTCGACTCAATGAAGATGAAATAAAGAAGATTAGTTCACTTCTTAGTAAGTTGGAGAAACCAACAAGTACTAGTTCTCTGGTATATACAAGTACACTTCCTCTTGGTAAGTTTCAATTTTATTTTGGACTTAATGCTTAAGATACAACCTATAACCAATATTGGATACTGAATTATGACATACCACATGACACCCTTACCTACACACTTCTCCACTTATTAACCTTGCTCTAGCAACAAGAAAAGGGGTTGATGACTGTGAAGTAGCTAAAATATCACCATAAAGGGGGTTGAATAGAGAGATTGTAGTTTTAAAATTTTCTTGAGAACCTTTTAAAACTGTATCCTCTCAGAGGATAGAATGTATTTTTTGAAGGGTAAACTTTTGTAGGTAAAATGTGAGTTAGAAAAAATAATGAGTAGAGAGTATAGAAATGACACACACAAATTTATACTAGTTTACCCAAAATGGGTTACGTACAGTTCTCACTAATTTCTGAGTTTTCACTATGTTTTAGCCTCGCCAAGCTTACAATTTCTGTCTTTTTGAATTACAACTATCACAAAGTTTGTAATAACTTGGGGATATCAAATTTTGATAGTATTGATAAGTGTATGATTCTTTCTCTCTAGTAAACTTTCTAAGAGGATATCTTCAAAGATATAGTTAAGAGCAGTGGAAAGTACTATGAGAGGATGAGTGTGAACTTATAGCTTTTAGTATTTCTCATTTGTATGAGTTGTTGTGTGTTGAATGAGGATGAGTTCATTTCCTTTTATAGAGGTGAAGAGGTTTCAGTTACAAAGAAAAGTACAAAGTATCCGTTGGAGTCTTGATTAATTGTCCATGGTCTTTAGTTTGATTTACAAAAGGGTCATCCATCGGTCCTTGTAAGACAAAAGCTTCGGTGGATGAGTTTCCAGTCTGTCATCGGATAGGAGGATTGAGCTTCATTGAATTATGACATGACTTGTGCTTTTGAATTTTTTTATTTTCGAACAACTGTAGGGTCTTGCTTTTTGTCAAGGACACACCTTTTTGTACTTTGGTACTTTTACCCATTTTCCTATGTATGAGGATGAATGGAAGACAGAAGTTCACCCTCTCTTATGTTTTGTTTATCCTCTGACATAGATGTTATATTTTCATCCTCTAATTATTTGTCCTCTCACATAGCAAACATATCAAGGATTTGTAAATACTCTTCTTTTGTTCACGAAGGTGAGAGGCTTGTTTTCTAATATTGATACACTCAAGAGCACATATTAAATAACATTTATAATCATAATTTTTGAAAATAATTTTGTTCTCGTTGAAACATTTGAGAGAGATTTTGTCTCAAAAGACTATACTCAGGTTACTTGAGTTTACTTGCCAAAACAAAAATCTGAAGTCAGTTATGTGTTTGTACAATTTTTCTCTATGATAAAAAACCAATTCAGAGTGAGTATTAAGAGGATTAGGTCTGATAATGTCAAATATTATTTTAATCACGAGCTTAATTCTTTCTATCAAAAAGAGGGCATTATTCATGAGTCCTCATGTGTTAAAATAGCCAACCAAAATGGGATTGCTAAGAGGAAAACTGAGCACTTGTTAGATCAAACTTGAACGACATTATTTCAAAATAATGTTCCCAAGAAATTTTGGGGAGAGGCAGTTTTAGCTGCAACGTATCTTATAAACTGATTACCTTCTAGTGTCATTGCCTTTAAAATTCCTATAGAAGCCCTGTCTTTGTTCTACCCTAATGTGTCCACCAGTAGTAATCTTACTCCCAGAATATTTGGGTGTGTTTCGTTTGTCCATATCCATAGTGATAGTAGAGGGAAACTTGATCTAGAGCCTTAAATTGTGTCTTTATCGGGTACTCTTCCACCCAAAAAGGATACAAATGTTCTCATCCACCATCCCAAAAATTCTTTGTCTCCCGAGATGTCACTTTCCATGAACAAGAAAGCTTCTTTGGTCAAACTCATCTTCAGGGGGAGAATGCAAGTAAGGAAGATGGGTCTCTTATACTTCTTGAGTTGACTCTTGAACCAAAAATTGAGAATGAAATTGATTTTGAAAAAGATGGAAATGACAATGTTAAGACTAAAATTGATTTAGAAGAATATGGAAACGATGACACTAATGTAAGATATGGGAATGATCTAGTATATACAAGAAGAACAAGGGTCATTCCTCAATTTATTCACATCCATGACTCCAATTTGACCTTACATGAGGTAACTTCCCTTGACGCTTCAAACTCTAGTGATCTAATCTATGAATCTTCCTATGCACAGGAATTATAACCCAACGCACCACCAACTTATGATGACATTCATATCTCAATTGCCCTTAGGAAGAACACCAGGACATGTACTAATAAACCAATCTTCCCTTTATCTATACCAATAAAGCCTTTCTCACAAGCCTGAACACTACCACTATACCTACCTCTCTATCTAAAGCATTGTCTGACAGGAAATGGAAACAAGCTATGGACTTGTAAATGGAAGCACTGGATAGGAACGGTACTTGGGATTTTGTCCCTTTACCAAATGAAAAGAAACTTGCAGGATGCAAGTGGGTATACACTATAAATTACAAGACTAACAGGTCTATTGAGAGGTACAAGGCAAGGTTGGTAGCTAAAGGATTTACTCAAACATATGGAGTAGATTACTTGGAAACATTTTCTCTAGTTGCAAAAATGAATACCGTCCGAGTGATATTATCTCTAGCAGCTAATTGCAGTTGGAACTTGCACCAATTTGATGTAAAAAATGCCTTCCTCAATAGAGATCTAGAAGAAGAGATTTATATGGATTTACCCCCTGAATATAGTGAGCATATTGCTGCCAACATCGTTTGTAAGCTAAAGAAGATTCTATATGGGCTTAAACAATCACCACAAGCGTGATTTGGTGGGTGTAGGCTTCAACCAAATCCAAGGATATCATACCCTCTTTATCAAACACTCTGAGTGAGGGGGAGTAACAGTGTTATTGGTATATGTGAACGACATTATATTGACCAGTGATGATGAAAATGAACAACAATTGTTAGGACAACACCTAGCCAAAGAATTTGAGATTAAAACCTTGGGAAAATTGAAGTATTTCTTGGGAATTGAAGTGGCTCACTCTAATAAAGGGATTTTCATATCCAATAAAAATACGTCACATATCTTCTGCATAAAACTGGCAAGACAACATGCAAGCCAGCGAGTACACCAATCAATCCAAATTTAAAATTGGGAAAAGCAGAAGAAGACATTGCAATTGACAAGGAAATGTACAAAGATTAGTTGGAAGACTCATATATCTGTTACATACTAGACCCAATATTGCCTTTGTTGTAAGCCTAGTCAATCAATTATAGATAGAAGGTCAACCATGAGATAAGCACTTTTCTATATGGCAATCTTGTGACTTGGAAGAGTAAGAAATAAAGTGCAGTATCCAGATCTAGTGCGGAAGTAGAATTTAGGGCAATGACACAAGGAATATGTGAGTTACGGTGGTTGAAGATCATTTTGGAGGACTTATAGATAAAGTGGGATGAACCAATGAAACTCTATTGTGATAATAAATCTGCTATTAGCATGTCACATAATCCAGTGCAACATGATAGAACCAAGCATATTGAAGTCGATAGACATTTCATCAAAGAAAAACTTGATAGTGGCCTAATTTGCACTACATATGTCTCCTCCTAAGGCATCCTTGCAGATCTTCTAACTAAAGGGCTAAACAGCAGCAACTTTGAAAGAATTGTATCCAAGTTTGGAATGGAGAACATCTATTAACCAGCTTGAGGGGGAGTGTCAAAATTTGTTTATATTTTATAAGCTTTCCAAAGAATGCTTGTTTACTCAATTTTGATACTTATAAGTTTCTATCAGTTGACTATGCAGTTAAACTCAATTTTACATTGTTGTAACATAAATTTGGGAAAAATATATCGTAATCATGTTTCCTTGATTTTCATTTTACATTATGTGATTAGTATGATATAATTGACTTAATAGCGTATGTTATCACAAGAATTTGCAAGCTTGAGTGTGTGTTAGTCTTTAATATATTTAATAATAGATGATGTCGTAATTGATAGGTGGTATTATATATATATATATATATGTGTGTGTGTGTGTGTGTGTGTGTGTGTGTTCTTATATATATTTACTAGATGTTTGAAGAAGGTGAGAAGTATATGATTCATTCTAACTAGATGAATTCTCCGTTTATATACGATGGAAGCGAGGGTAAGTGGGGCACCGCTTACAGACGTAATTATGTCCAATCTTAGCAAAATGAAGTTACTAACAAGAAGAATGCATTAATAAAAATAATGTAGACTTTATGACATGCTTGTTAGGTAGAGTTTAAGTTATTAGATTACTCACGTCTAATAGCTTAAATATTTAGAAAGAGTCAAAGTTATACATAAAAGAGGTAACTCGGGAGTAACTATAAAGGAAGAGAAACTCAAATGATAAATATTTTCTTGAATTAGAATGTTAATTGATTTGGTTTCATCCCTTGGGACCCATTGAGATGTAATCTCATTCCGCGTTATTTAAATGTTTCACAAGTAAAAACACTTAGATAAAGAGCTGGAGAAATGAAGCATATCAGTTTATGCTATAGTTTGGTTAAAATTTCTAGGAAATTATTTTGAACCATGGATATGTTATGTGTTAAAGACTTATTATGTGTATTAATACATTTGCATGACTTTGTATCGGGATTTGTATTAACCATCGCTTTTGTCGAATTAGGCTAACGCTCAAGTTATATTCTAGACAATTAACTTATGGTGTTACATTACACATTATATTTATTGTAAAAAGTTTTTATATGATTGATAAAACAAATGCACGATAGAAAATAAGACATAAAGAATCTGAATGCAAAAACGAAGAAACAACGGAGAATAAAAACACACAATGATTTTATACTGGTTCGCAACAACTGTTCCTACGTTTAGTTCTCCCTTTAAAGAGAGATTTTTCTTAGTATAGTCGATGACTTAATCCATTATAATCAAGACTTTGGTTAAAGCTCTTAATCGCCACTTCAAGCATTTCGTATTGTTTGCTAAAGTCTCATCAGATTCCCTGTATTATAATGACTCAGCATGCAACTAGAAGTATGGTCTCTAGATTCCTCAAGAATATCGACATACTATGCCTTTTGAGTTGAGTTTGTACAATACATATCTAGATTCAAGTATTGTTCTAATCGCATCTTTAGGCTACCACAAGAGAACCCTTTAGTCATCTCAACAATTCTAACAAAACATATGTTTTGCATTGTTGAAGAACCAAATATTATCAAAGCCTCTCCCAACTGAGTATTATTCGAAGTCTCTCTAGGCCAATTGACTCTCAACAAATATGGCTTAGTATCGTCAAACACTTTTGAGAGCATCAAATATTTAAATGTCTTTGCATACCCCTTTAAAATCAATTAAAGGTTGTTGCCACTATCGGGCCATTTACAAAGGTTTGAGTTTGTATCTGATGTGATGCAACATCATTTATAGGATTCTAACTATCATTAAGAGCATATTACAAAATCCAAATTATATATCAATTAAAATATCACAGTTCTTTCAGAACTAATTGGTGACTTTAAATGATTGATTTACAGAGATATCTAATCACTCTCCTAAAAGAGGATATTAGAATTTTCACTCATGTTTAATGCTTTTTCTTGAAAATATTATATCAAGTATGGAAATGCATTTTCTTTCTCTGCACTAGATCATAGATTTTCCATATGATTTAAAAGTTATGAGCAAAGCCTTACATATTTTCTCTCATTCTTACTTGGACAACGTCGACAATTTATTCAGTTCGAAGAATTTCATTTTTATAGCTCTTGAAAATATATTCATTGAGAAAGAGTGTCGTTTGGGATGAGCATAAATTGCTACCTTCGTACAAGTAGATGTTTGACTTTACACCTTTTCAGTGTGTAATTATTCATACTACATTGTACTTCTCCCAATAAGATTTGACATCGTCTTTAATTCTCGTATAGTTGACTCACATCATTTGATCAAAGAAGTGAAACTCTCTCAAAGGGAACATGGTGCATAAGACACTCTCCTTGGCTGACCTTTTGTTGTTCTAAAGGAAACTTTGCTTTGTAGATCATTACAATAGTTGCGAATTGAGCTTCCTTGATTGTTGTTGATCTTCGTAGTTAGGTGATTATAGGCCAGAGCAATGACTTGTTTGTTTTCTTCTTATCAAAAGGTTGATCACTTGATTTGTCTTTAGATGTTTGATTAATTCTGATTCTTCTGCTCATCACTTTTAGATGATTCACTTATCAGAGGCTTGGATTAGAGCTATTTTTCTAACATTTTATATGTGATTTATCTTCTTATTCAAGTGATAGTTTTCACATTACTATGTGAACTAACGTATTTAGACCAAATCTTCATAGAGCTTGATCAACATGTTTTTCTTCTAAGTTATGATTAGCTTTTTCACTCGTAAACATATCGACTTGTTCATTAATTAGTTGATAGTATATATTTTATGTGCTTCGCACATAAACATTTATTATTAAGTCACATTGTTTATGTTACTTGTATCAGATAATCAGCAACATAAATTATTGCTATGTCTTCCAAAAAATTGCACACTTAAAGTAACTTGTTAGTAGATCATTCTTCTTTTCTTTGTTATCATCAAAACATCATTAAAAGTTATTTGTGTTTGAACCAATCTAATTATAACACTATGTTCATAATTTCGAAGATCAGTTTATTTATTTACTCATTAATATTAGGGTATTTACATTCAAATATACTCAAATAAATAGCGTAAAATCGAGTCAAAAATTGAAAAACTGCATAAAATTAAATTTTATTGATTGTTTATTAATATATTCTTCTAAAAATTGCTCGAATCAAATCAATTTTAGATTAAATTTTTGAAATTGAATCAAACCGAACCCATCAACATAAATAAATTTTAATACTTAGTTTTTATTTTGTTAGTATGATATTTTTTATTAATTTTTCAAAGAGAATACTAATAAGTGTCTTTGAGGCATTGATTAATTAAATAATCAAAAGAGATAAATTTGTAATAGAAAATATTGTATTTATCATATTGACTAGTGATGGACTTGTTATTTCAAGACAAAATTTCCTTTTAGTAATATTTTTTTATTGGACATCCATTTAGTAATACTTATTAGTTTTATATATGATGTTTTTTATTTCAAATATAATTGATTTTTATTATTTTGTAATATTAATTTTTAATATATTATATGTGTTGATGTTATATATTTGGCTTATAATTTATAATTAGTTTAATATAAAATATAATTATGCATCAATAATATTTGAATGAGATGATCCATTTGAAACTGCATTTAATTTGAAAGAATCAAATCCGTTTTTTTAAACAAGCAATCTAATCGACACATTTTATCTTAAAATAAGTTCATAGAATATTGGATTTTGTACCCTTTCAATTAGATTTGTACTCTTTAATACGTAAAAAATTTAATTTAATTTTTTTCATTTTCATTCATTCCAATGTAAAAAAATGGCTCCAAAATCATATCCCTCGCCATAATTTTCGATATATAAACTTTTTTTTCAAAAATCCAATACACAAATTAACACTACCGAAAATTTTATTTTCAAAAACTCCACTATACAACTTTTTTTAGATTGTCAATAAATTCTAGATTTTTTAAAATCAAAATTTCTAGTGGTGTCACTTGTGTACCAAAAATTTCGTAGTTATTTACTCTCCAGAAAATTTGTTGGAACCAAGTTGGTTCTAAGTACTTAGGATTTTGATGTTTACAAAAGCACTCAATGTAATCTTATTTTGTACCTTGAATTATTATATTAAATGCCACCAGAAGATGAAGTTATTAGAGGCAAAAGCTGAAGTCACCAGAGGCAGGGAATGAGTAATCAGAAGGTAAAATCAGACCAGAGGATACACCTCCATAAGTCACCAGATAATGCATCCAGAAGGTACCAGAGGATGCATCCTGAAAGCACCAGAGGATACCCCAGGATGTCAAAATACCATCAGATGATATCTTTCCTGGCCCAGATAAGAAGGAAGCAGAGTCCAGAAGGAGACCTGGACTAGACCAGAAGGAAGTATGCAAGAGGGAGACTTGTTCCAGACCAGAAGGATTCATAAGTCAGACTTGGTCCAAAAGTTATTCTAACTAGAAGATAGCTTGGCAGTGAAATGATAAACAGTACAGACTTGATTCAAACTTACCCAGAGCTTCAGATAAGTGGTCCAGAACAAGTGACTTGGTCTAGATTTGACCCAGACCAGAAGATAGTATGATTTAGAGTATGAAACTAAGTCCATAACAGAAGAAATATTGTCTAGATTTAATCCAGACCTGGTCCAGATCATAAGGTAATTGTCCAGACTGAAATATCATATGTCCAGATTTAATTTCAGTTTAATCCAGACCTAGTTCAGAATTGGTCCAGATCAGAGGGAAAAGTTTCAAATCAATGGTCAAGATTTAAGTATATGGCCCATTGTTGGCCGAGATCAGAAGATCAGAACGTGTGGTCCAGCATTGGCCGATATCAGAGGATCACAACAGATCAGATTGCAAGTCCAGAGTGGTCGAGATAAGAAGATCAGAAAGTGTGGTCCAGGGTTGGCCGAGATCATAGGATCTCAGCAGATCAGATTGTATGGTCCAGATGTGGACGAAAGTAGAAGATCAATGATCCAGATTTAATCATGATGATAATCAGTGGAGACTTGATTAAATTTGATCAAAGTATTAAAACGATTTGATACAAATATAAAGTGAAGTCTTGTGGAATTCAGAAGCTATTGGAAGGAAGAAAGATTTGTTCAAGAATTAATTAAAGTCAGGATTGGTCAAAATTATTTTCGAAGGCAATCTGGAGCAGAAAAAGATATGTTTTTTATTTAAGAGAAACCCGATTGGACAAGTTACTTTTCCAAGAGAATCCAGCAAGATACAGCTCGAATTTAAGCTTGGAAGAGAACCTAATTCACATCTATAAAATGAGGCTCAAGACTAAAGGCTCAGCATCGAAAATCACAAAAGAGTCATACACTTCCAAAAGCAAACACTCGAGTTTTCAGTGAGGTTAATTGTGAGTTCCAGCTTTCCAGAAGCAAGCACTCGTGTTTTTCTTTCCCTTGTGTTAAATCTAAGTTGTTGAAGTAGAGTCTACAATCTGAGGGAGTCAGAAGGGGTAGCAGACTACTTAGCAATTAGATTCAAGGCGTTGTAATTCTTTCTACAATCTGGGGTTGTCAGATTGGTAGGAGAATACTTGACTTGAGAAGTCAAGGTGCTGTATTCCTCAAAAGTCTAGGATTGTTAGACTGTTTGAGAAGACTGACTTGGAGGGTCAGTGGTATTGTTGTAATTCAAGGTTTTGAATTAGTGAAATCCTTCAAAGTGAAGGAACTAGACGTAGCCTCATTAACGGTGAACCAATATAAAATTCTGTGTTTTATTTTTACTTTATATCTGCTGCTAACTCTGTTTTATTCATACGTTAAGTTTTGTTTTAAAACTACAAAAACAGTAAAAGTATTCAAGTTAGTCAAACACAATTCAACCCCCGTTCTCGTGTTTGCACCTTCAATTGGCATCAGAGCTCGGTCTCAAGGCTGAGCACTTAACTAGTGTTTGAGGAAAGGTCCGAGGGGTCAACAACATGGCTGAATCCAAAGATGATTTTGGAGGCAACATCAACAGACCACCACTGTTTGATGGAGACAGGTTTGAGTATTGGAAGGACAGAATGAGAAGTTTCTTCATATCTCAAGATCCTGAATTATGGAAGCTGGTAGTCAAAGGATACACTGCACCTACTATTCCAGGAGATCCAACTAAAGAACTGCACATGGAAGATATATAACCAGACCAGAGCAAAGCATACAAACTGCACCACAAAGCCAGAACCATCATGATTAGTGCCATCACATTCAAGGAATTTGACAGATGCACAGATAAAGAAACAGCAAAGAGCATATTTGACAGTCTGGTTCTGACCTATGAAGGAAGCCAGCAGGTTCAAGAAGCAAGGGCTAACATTCTGGTCAAACAGTATGAGATGTTCATGATGGAAGATGATGAAGACATTGATGGAATGTTCTGCAGATTCCAGACTCTGATATCTGGACTGAAGGTCTTGAAGAAAAGCTACACAACAGCAGATCACGTCAAGAAGATTCTAAGAAGCTTACCTACCAAGTGAAGACCAATGGTTACTGCAGTTCAGCAAGCCAAAGGTGTGAATAACTTAAAACTTGAAGATCTGATCAGCTCACTCAAGTCTCATGAAATAGAACTGAAAGCAGATGAACCAAAGAAGAAAAAGAATCTGGCCCTGAAGTCGAAACAGAAGAAAACTGCAAGGGCAGCACCAGAATCAGAGGATAGCGACAATGACAGTGATGATATTGCTTACTTAACCAAACAGATGGTTAAGATATGGGAAAACAGGAAGAGGAGAGGCTCTAGGAAGAAACATAACAGCTATGGAAAGATAGAATCTGAAAAGAAGAGCATCATCTGTTATGGATGCAATGAACCTGGACATATCAAGTCAGAATGTCCATGTTTTTAAACTTAAAAAATCTTTATATGGTTTAAAACAAGCACCAAGGGCATGGTATGACAGACTTAGTAACTTTCTGCTTAAGAATGAATTTGATAGAGGCCAGATTGATAATACTCTATTTAGGAAACCCATTAAAAATAATATTTTGATTATTCAAGTGTATGTTGATGATATCATCTTTGGATCCACTAATGGCACTTTGTGCAAAGAGTTTTCTTACCTAATGCAAAAAGAGTTCCAAATGAGCATGATGGGAGAACTTAAGTTCTTCCTGGGAATTCAGAGTCACCAAGGTAAATCAGGTATACTCATTCACCAATCTAAATACTCTAAAGAACTTCTGAAAAAGTTCAAGGTGAGTGACTGTAAGCCTATGGCCACCCCCATGCACCCAACCTGCTCACTTGAGAAAGATGAAACCAGCCAAAAGGTTGACCAAAAAACATACAGAGGTATGATTGGATCCATTCTTTATTAACTGCTTCTAGACCTGACATTTTGTTTAGTGTTTATGTCTGTGCCCGTTCTCAAGCTGACCCTAGAGAATCCCATTTAACTGTTGTCAAACAAATTTTGAGATACCTTAAAGGAACCACCAACCTTACCTTGTTATACAAGAAAACCCCCACCTACAAACTAAAAGGTTTTTGTGTTTCCGACTATGCTAGAGAAAAGCTGGAAAGGAAAAGTACGAATGGCAATTGCACTTTCTTAGGTGATAATTTGATCTCTTGGTCAAGCAAAAGACAAAGCACCATTGCTATGTCAACAGCCGAAGCTGAGTATATATCAGCAGCAGGATGCAGCTCACAGTTAATTTGGATGAAACATCAACTTGAAGATTACACTTCAGCCATAAACCTAACCAAGAACCCGATCTTACACTCTAGAGCCAAACACATTGAAATAAGACACGATTTCATTAGGGACCTTGTTCAAAAAGGGATTTTAAGCATCCAGTTTGTGGACACTGATTATCAATGGGCTGATATCTTCACCAAAGCATTACCTGAAGATAGGTTTGAGTTCATCAAGAATCATCTCAACATTATCTCCATATCTGACTAGGTCAAGTAGTCATCTTAGGAGTTTTTAATTTTCTTGTAATTGTAATTTATGTCTTTTATTTTTTTGTTTTTAATTTCTGTACTCTGTAAAGAGAAAAACAAAAATACAAAAATAGTAGGACCTCTTTTTGGCTGATGACAAAAAGGGGGGAGAGAGAGAAAGGAGAAATAAGTAGAAAAGGAGAGATAAAAAGAAAGGAGGAGCAAAAAAGAAAGGGATGAAAAGAGAAGGAGTTGAAAAGGAGTGGAAACAGGGAGAGAGAAAAAGAAAGAGTGAAAAGAGAAGGAGTTGAAAAGGAGAAGAAACAGGGAGAGAGAAAAATAAATCAGAAAGAGATGAATAGAGAAGGAGATGAAAAGGAGAAGAAAAAGTCAATATTAGACTTAGGGGGAGAGATTGGTCCGAGGGGGAGTATTTCAAGTACTTTGAGTTACAAGCTAGAAAAATAAGTTAAGGTTTTGTCATCATCAAAAAGGGGGAGATTGTTGGAACCAAGTTGGTTATAAGTACTTAGGATTTTGATGTTTACAAAAGCACTCCATTAATCTTATTTTGTACCTTGAATTATTATATTAAATGCCACCAGAAGATGAAGTTATCAGAGGCAGAAGCTGAAGTCACCAGAGGTAGAGAATGAGTAATCAGAAGGTAAAATCAGACCAGAGGATACACCTCTAGAAGTCACCAGATAATGCATCCAGAAGGTACTAGAGGATGCATCCTGAAAGCACCAGAGGATACTCTAGGATGTCAAAATACCATCAAAGGATATCTTTCCAGGCCCAGATTAAAAAATAGCAGTGTCCAGAATGAGACTTGGACCAGACCAGAACGAAGCCTACCAGAGGGAGACTTGTTCCAGACCAGAAGGATTCATAAGTCAGACTTGGTCCAAAAGTTATTCTGACTAGAAGATAGCTTGGTAGTGAAATGATAAACAATCCAGACATGATCCAGACTTAGCCAAAGCTTCAGATAAGTGGTCCAAAACAAGTGACTTGGTCCAGATTTGGCCCAGACCAGAAGATAGCATGATTTAGAGTATAAAACTAAGTCCAGACCAGAAGAAATGATGTCCAGATTTAATCCAGACCTGATCCAGATCATAAGGTAATTGTCCAAACTGAAATATCATATGTCCAGATTTAATTTCAGTTTAATCCAAACCCAGTTCAAAATTGGTCCAGATCAGAGGGAAAAGTTTCAGATCAATGGTCAAGATTTAAGTATATGGCCTAGTGTTGGTCGAGATCAGAAGATCAGAACGTGTGGTCCAGCATTGGCCGAGATCAGAGGATCACAGTAGATCAGATTGCAAGTCCAGAGTGGTCGAGATCAGAAGATCAGAAAGTGTGGTCCAGGGTTGGCCGAGATCAAAGGATCTCATTAGATCAAATTGTATGGTCCAGATGTGGACGAGAGCAGAAGATCAACGGTCCAGATTTAATCATGATGATAATCAGTGGAGACTTGATTAAATTTGATCAAAGTATTAAAACGATTTGATACAAAAATAAAGTGAAGTCTTGTGGAATTCAAAAGCTATTGGCGAGAAAAAGATTTGTTCCAGAATTAATTAAAGTCAGGATTGGTCAAAGTTATTTTCGAAGGTAATCTGGAGCATAAAAAGATATGTTTTTTATTTAAGAGAAACCCGATTGGACAAGTTATTTTTGCAAGAGAATGCAGCAAGATACAACTCGAATTTAAGCTTGGAAGAGACCCTAATTCACATCTATAAAAGGAGGCTGAAGACTGAAGGCTCAACATCGAAAATAACAAAAGAGTCATACACTTCCTTAAGCAAACACTCGAATTTTCAATGAGGTTAATTGTGATTTCCAGCTTTCCAGAAGCAAGCACTCGTGTTTTTCTTTCCCTTCTGTTAAATCTAAGTTGTTGAAGTAGAGTCTACAATCTGAGGGAGTCAGAAGGGGTAGCACACTACTTAGCAATTAGATTCAAGGCATTGTAATTCCTTCTACAATCTGGGGTTGTCAGATTGCTAGGAGAAGACTTGACTTGAGAAGTCAAGGTGCTGTATTCCTCAAAAGTCTAGGATTGTTAGACTATTTGAGAAGACTGACTTGGAGGGTCAGTGGTATTGTTGTAATTCAAGGTTTTGAATTAGTGAAATCCTTCAAAGTGAAGGGACTGGACGTAGCCTCGTTAACGGTGAACTAGTATAAAATTATGTGTTTTATTTTTACTTTATATCCGCTGCTAACTCTATTTGATTCATACATCAGGTTTTGTTATAAAGCTGCAAAAACAGAAAAAGTATTCAAGTTAGTCAAACACAATTCAACTCCCCTTTCTCGTGTTTGCACCTTCAAAATTAAGTTTTGAAATTTCCAGTAGTTAATTGTATTCTACCTAAAATTTCAAACTTTAAAATTTCTCGTATGTAATTTTTTTTATTCTATATTTTTTTTGAAGTAGGGATGGAAAAAAACCTCATTACGCATAGATTTTACTAAAACATCCACAACCAATCAAATTTTTGAGTTACGATAAGCTGTCATATCATGGACAAGATAGGTTGACCGACAAAATTGAGTAGTTGTTATCATTACTCGTTCTGACATAGAGACCTAAAAGAGATAAAGGATTTCAAAATTAATTCTTGGTTGTGATAGAGGTGGAAAATACAAGTAAAAGAAAAGTAATTCAGGAACTTCAACTAAAAGGTGTGGTTGTTCGTTTAAACTTAGATCGGGACCATTGAAGAATGCTGAGAGACGAATTATTAGTTTAATGAGTGGAATTCACAACCATGAGTTAGTGGCTACTTTTGAGAATAATACATTTGTGGGACGCTTAAAAATAAGAAGATAAGAAACATGTTGACGAGTTGGCAAAGTATCACATTGCACCGAGATACATCTTGTCATCATTGAGAGATTGAGATAAGGAGAACATGATTAATATATCTCAAATTTATATGCGATGAACCATATACCGGGAGAATTTGAAAGTGTCCAAAACTGATATGCAACATTTGTTGAAGTTACTTGAAGCTGAGAAGTATGTTTGTAGGAGTAGGACCCATGAAGACTCCAACATTGCAAGAAGTAACAAACTATTTTCTTGTAACTGATTTGGAAAACCAACTCAATGAGAAGTGGATGAACATTCCAGATATAAGTTATATCAAGATGTTCGTTGCCTCCACTTGCATGACATTGGAAGAATCACCGAAGTGATGAGTCTACATCATGTGCTATATCTTATGCATGATGTCTACTACATTGGGCTCATTAAATTTAGAACATACATTACATCAGATTGCATGCCTTTGGCAAAGGATTGACACTTTCGATTTAGAATATACACTTAAAGTTTTATTTCATATCTTAGATTGTATGTATTTTGTATGTGATATATATATATATATATGCAGTTTTCAATTACTTAGTTTGTTTCCTCTTATGTTTGTATCCTCTGCTTTTTTTTTCCTCTACACTGCACATCCCTTTTTGTAACATAATTCATTCACATAATATACAAAAAATTAAATCACTTTTCTCTAGTTTTTTGCATTTATGAAATGCTAGAACGAAAATCCTTTCAACTTTCAGCAAAATAAGTCTAAAGCAATAAAGTAGTAAATATAAATAAAGTCTGAATAATAAGTCTAAGTAAATAAGTCTGAATAATAAAATAGTACCATCAAAATACAACTATAGTACTAATGATAATCCCATCCTCTGCATATGTGTAAGTAATAGAACTCAGAATTTTAATGAAAGAAAAAAATATATTATTTCTTAAAATTCAGAGTAGTATCTCTTACAATGACAAGATTGGGAAAGGATGCCGAAAGAAAAACTAAACCAGAGTTCTAAGAACTCCTAAACCAGAGCAGAATTGCTCCTAACCAGAGAAAGAATTCCCCTATTTAGTTCTTAAAATATTTTATGCGTATTTCCCCTCTTCCCATTCCCTCCTTCTTATAACATAAAATAAGAGACATTATTAATTTGCTTTTATTCCCTCCATTCATCCTTCTTGAAACTGAATGTCTTTCCACTTCCCCTTCCCTCATTTCTTTAATGGAATATTATTAGAATAAGAGACGTTATTAACTAGCTTTTATTCTCTGCATTCATCAAACTAGAAATAAATGTGTGTGACTTGGGTGAGTGGGGTCCACTCTTCGGGCCCTCATTCCTCTTAATTTGCATTGTTCTATCAGTAAGGCTCTCTCTAAGTAGACACGCATCTCATCTTAAGGATCAAGCCTCTATAAGTCTAAGTTTTGTTGTATAAGACCTTGCATTATCTAACACAGTGTATACCATTCATTATGACTAGGACCAGGACCAGGGCCAACACCACCAAGAATGTCAAATCGGGGAGGTGCTGCAGCAACGTAAGGGACCATCCGATGATGAGATATCCTATAGTGTGACACCCAAAATGCCAAATTTATTTTAATTTTTTTTCCTTCTAATTTTAATTTAAAAATAAAAAAATATAAAAAAATAAATGAATTAACTTTCAAACGTTTTCTTTAAGGCAAAAAGTATCACTTAATCATGAACATGTCATATTAATCCAAAGTTTCCATCAACTTAACAACTTGAAGTCATAACAGTAGTCAACAAAATTCTTTTTGAAGCACACGTACATAAGTTACTGATAATTGTAAATGTAGTCCCAACCCGGTGTCATTATCAGAGCGGAAGTTCCCAAAATAAAAGACGTTCAAATATAAAGTTAACAGAAGGAAGATAATAAAATTCTTCAAGATAAAACGGCTTCCTACACTCTGAGAGTATTAGTCTTCACCTGCAGCTCGTCTGCGTCCATCGCAAACGCCAAACACAAACAACAAGGGGTGAGTATCGAAATTATGTAATAGTATAATGTAAACGAGAAGAACGCGTAAGTAATCAAACTAACACAAATCTGAGAAAAATTCAAGAACATAATATCAAAGGTTAATCTAATTCAATCACAATAAAACAGTCATAGGGATAAAATGTTATACATGTCTTATACTATATACTTCTTCATCACTTGGTACCATTCTACTCTGAAGTACTTGGTTAGGAGGCCTTATACTATGTCACTACAAGAGTGGACGGACAATTCATGAATGGCCAAGTCCTCATAGATCCCTTCAACTCAACCCGAGACACATATACGCGACGATCGGGGTACTCTTGTTTTGCACGGTAGCTCCCAGCCTTAGGGAATAACCCATTAATCCACTTAGGAATTCCCAACTAGATGTACCCCCAAGGTCTATCAGTCTTACCTTACGGTTCGACTATATCCCTCCACGATCAGGCTCATTCAGTTGTACTTCCCCGAATCACTAGGTTTGTCAAACTCTCCCTATATGATGACAAAATAATCCTCACTCCAAAACTACAACATCTCTCTCATACTTACTCGATTATCACAACTCAATAATTTTCAATTGGACTTCACAATATTCATCATTATATATATATATATATATATATCAGTCAATCACAATAAAATCCCAATATTTGGTTTACACTACTCACAATACACTATCCAATCTCATCAATCACATAATAAGAAATCAAACAGGCGACATATTCAAGTAATATCATAACTTCAATCAAGTAACAAGAACACTCAAGTACATATCATTTATACAATAACAATCAGCATAAGGTTTCATAAAACCAGATAGCATGCAATCTTGATATAAATAAATTCACAGCAATTCCATAGGTTGCTAAAATATATTTTAGTTCTCACTATTACCATTCATATATTATTAATTAATTATTATTACTCAATAGGACTCGACCGTATGTAGTAAGCCCTGAGTTAATACATGGGAATTTCAGTATTCCCACTCATCTCATGTTATCTTATACTCATAAAATTGAACCACATCTCACCCCTTACCTTGGCTGAAGATTTTTCTCAACAAAGTTGATCCGTTGATGTAATGTGTCGCGTCTTCGCCAATCACCGTCTCTAATAGCCTAATCTTTGAAATCAATGTATGATTTTGGTATTAAGAGTTACGGCTGGATGCAACAGGGCAGTAGTCAATTCAAATTTTTTCTTCCTAATAGAACATGGAAACAAAGTCACGAAATGTACGACAACCTCCTTCATTCACTTATATACCTATCTATACGTACTAGTAGTATTAGATATATTATTAGGCTTATTATCAGACATATACACTTAGCCCATGACCCCTATTATTATTATTATTATTATTATTACAATCATAAACCCACTCAACATCACGTACATTGAGCACCAACGGTGTAGAAGGGATGTGTCGAGCATACACAAACTGTGGTAGACACCTCTATGGGAAATACTGTACCATCGTGGAGCAACATCAAATCTATCTTGTAAACATCGACACAGACTGTGGTCCAGCAATATATGTATAATATAATATAGTATAATATAGTATGTATTATATAATTTAATGAATTCGAATTTGTATTATATTAAAGAATATAGTATGTATCTTGTAACATCAAATATTGTTTAGTGTATGTATAATATATTAAACTATACTATATTATACATACATCAAATTCGTAACTCAAATATTCAAATAAACTCATATTTTTATTCTTTATTTGATTTTTAAAATTCCATCTCTAACAACATCAAATAAAAAATGAAAATATGAGTTTATTTGAAGATTTGAGTTACGAATTTGATAAAATTTGTATTATATTAAAGAATATAATTAATTTTATGGATTTTGGTTGAAAATTTTGATGAATTTTTTGAATTTTTGTAAAAAAAAAAGGATAATATTGTTAACATTTTAAAACATAAAAGATTAAATTGTCACTTAAAATTAAAATAAAGGACCAAATCGGGAAGAAAAAAACAGATAAAGGACTAAAACGTTAACTCAAATTAAGTTAAGGGACTACGAATGCTATTTAGCCTATATTATACTATACATTCTATGTTATATTATACTATGTAATAAAATAAATTATTTACTAACCTCTTTATTCCACATTCTAGCTGCAATGTAGTGCTCATAGTCCTTACAGACGGAAATATCGAAAGGACCTCCAGAAAACAGAATTTGGTTAGCTTGCTCATGCATGTAATTTTGATGCTCATCTTGCTCATGTTGTAAAAAAATATAAACAAAAAAAAAAACTGAAAAATGCAACAACAAAAAATGTTGATTCGGTGTAGTTATATTTCAATATAAAAAATTTCATTATTTTCAACTGGAAATTTAAATTTTCGAAATTTCCATTATACAATTTAATTATCGATAATTTTGAAACATTGAAATTGTCAGTTGAAAATAACTACAAGAAATTTCAAAAACAAAATTTTCGGTTAGAGAAGTTCAGAGAAATTTTTTTATTTTTTATTTTTGAAAATTTGGGAATGTGGAGGTATACTCAAGATATCCAAATTTGTTTTAATTTTTACTATTTAATTAGGAGTACTCTAGTAAATTAAATGATAAAATTATAAATGTGGAATAGAAGTCTGATACAAAATCTAATTTTTAGGTTCATACTTAATGACAAGAATCCCTCATAAATATTACACTTTCTAGTCTCAATTATTATAATTAAAAATACATAATTTATTATAATTTTAAAATTTAATTAATTTTTTAAATATAATAAAAATAGAACTTTTTCAAACAACCTTTGTTAAAATTTGGTAACTCATAATGAGTTATAGAAATATAAAATATATATTAATTTGAAGAGTATTTAGTAACAACGAGAGAAAGAGTTCATTTGCTGAAGACTAAAATAAAAGTGATTCGAACATGAAATTTTTGTGTGAGTTAATTATAGTAGATCTTACCATCTCTTTTAAGATAAATAAATAAAAGTGATTCAAAGATAAAAATAATCTAAGATTGTTTTTATACATTTTATGTGAAATAGAATCTACTAATATTTTATGTAAAATAGAATCTACTAATATTATGTTTATTTATAATTGTGAAAATTATTTTTTTAATCGTCTCTCATATAGTATATATATTTTTGCTTTTAGAATCTAAAGATAAGATTATTTTTATCAATTTTATTTGAAATAGAATCTACTAATATTATGTTTATTTATAATTGTGAAAATTATTTTTTTAATCGTCTCTCATATAGTATATATATTTTTTTCGTTTAGAATCTAATAAAAAAAACTTCTTATCTAATACAATTTTTTAAGATTAAGTTTAATCTTAAGCAAACATAATCAAAATCAAAAGTGATTTGTATAAGATTGAGTTCATTTGTATAAGATTTTTAAAAAGTGATTTTGACTTTATATTTTTAAAAATGATTTTAGTGAGAAATTACTTAAAAATAGCAGAAATTGTTTAAGATTTATTTGTTATCAATTAAAAAAAATGTAATTTGACATTCAATAACTTATATATTCATTATTAAAAATTTTTAATATGATAGAAATGTTGAGGAAAAAACCTTTTTGATATATGTTTTAATGACAACAAACCTTTTGCATTAAATGATTGAGTTTTATGAATGGTGATCTACTAATTATTGCACTTGAGTTTTGTTTAAGGAAAAAGGCTATGAATCCAACTGTTCCAACAAGACAGATCAGTCTCCAGAAATGTCCAAAATGATTAGATCAGTCTCCAGAAATGTCCAGAATGATCAGATCAATCTCCATAATGATCATATCAGTCTCCAGAATGTCCAGAATGATTTGTTGTCCAAAATGATCTTCTGTTCAGAATGATTATCATTCTCCAGCATGTTAAACATCCTTCTCTAGCATGATTAACAACTATCTCCAGAATGATCAAACATCATCCTCTAGAATGATACAATCATTCTCCAACATACTGAACATCATTCTCCAGCCTTGTTACATCCTTCTCTAACTTGAGTGCCAAGAACGTTGAACGATCTTGAAGTATATCATCAATCAGAGGATATCATCAGAGGGAAGAAACAATGACATTATCAGAGGATATTATTCATGGCCCATATCAGAAGGAAACATGGTCCAGAAGGAGACTCGGTTAGACCAGAAGGAAACAGAGTTTAGAAGATAACTCAGTCCAGAACAGAAGACATGTTCCAGATTTGGTCCAGAACAGAAGACTTGTTCCAGACCAGAAGATAGCATGGTCACGAATAGATCACATGGTAAAGATTGAAAGATCACAGGTCCAGATCAGAATATCACATAGTCCATATCAGAAGGTTACACTGTCCAGATCAGGAAGCAAAATGGTACACATCAGATCACATGGTCCAGATCAGCAGATCATATGGTCCAGATTTAAATCATGACCAAGTGAAGACTTAATTAAAATTCGAAGAAGACTTGATTGATTTTTGATAGAAATCTGATCAAAGTATTAAGGAGATTTGATTCAAAAATCACGGAAGACTTGAAGGAAATTCGAATCAAAATCAATTGAGAAAAGCAAAATCAAATCTGAATATCCAAGAACATTCTGGACATCATTCTGATATCACCAGAGGATGACGTCATCAGAGGATACCTCCAGATGACGTCACAAGAGGATACCTCCAGAAGTTGTCGCCAGAGGATACCTCCAGATGACGTCACCAGAGGATACCAGAAGATACATCTAGATGATACCTCCAGAAGTCGTCACCAGAGGATGAAGGTGCAAACACGAGAAAAGGGGGTTGAATTGTGTTTGACTAACTTGAATACTTTTCCTGTTTTTACACTTTTAAAACAAAACTTGATATATGAATAAAAACAGAATTAGCAGTGGATATAAAGTAAAAATAAAACACAAAATTTTTATACTGGTTCACCGTTAACGAGGCTACGTCCAGTCCCTTCACCTTGAAGGATTTCACTAATTCAAACCTTGAATTACAACAGTTCCACTAACCCTCCAAGTCAGTCTTCTAAAGCAGTCTAACAATCCTAGACTCTTGAGGAATACAACACCTTGACTTCCTAAGTCAAGTCTTCTCCTGCCAATCTGACAACCCCATATTGTAGAAGGAATTACAACGCCTTGAATCTAATTGTCAAGTAATCTGCTACCCCTTCTGACTCCCTCAGATTGTAGACTCGACTTCAACAACTTAGATCTAACACAAGGGAAAGAAAATAACAAGAGTGCTTGCTTCTTGAAAGCTGGAACTCACAATTAACCTTACTGAAAACTTGAGTGTTTCCTTTGGAAGTGTACGACTCTTTTGTCATTTTCGATGCTGAGTATTCTGCCTTGAGCCTCCTTTTATAGATGCAGATTAGGGCCTCTTCGAAGCTTAATTTCGAGCTGAATCTTGCTGGATTCTCTTGCAAAAATAACTTGACCAATTGGGCTTTATTTAAATAAAAAAACATATCTTTTTTAAGCATCAGATTTTCTTTCAAAATAACTGGCCAATCAAGTCTTTAGTTTCTTCCCGCCAACAGCTCCTGAGTTCCACAATACTTCAATTTATTTTTGTAACAAATCTTTTTAATACTTTGATCAAAATAAATTAAAATCTCCACCGTTAATCCTCATGATTAAATCTGGACCATTTGATCTTCTGCGCTAGTCCACATCTGGACCATACTAATTGATATGTTGTGATCCTCTGATTTCAGCCATCCCTGGACCACACTTCCTAACCTTCTGATCTTCTGATCTCGGCCATCTTGGTCTAGCAAACTGATTTGATGTGATCCTCTGATCTCGGCCACTGCTGGACCACACATTCTGACCTTCTGATTTCGGCCAACACTAGGCCAAATAATTAAATCTAGACCATTGATCTGAAAATCTTCCCTCTGATCTGGACCAATTCTGGACTTGGTCTGGATTAAACTAAAATTAAATCTGGACAAATAATATTTCAGTCTGGACATTTTACCTTTGATTTTGGATCAGGTCTGGATCAATTCTGGAAATCATTTCTTCTGGTCTGGACTTAGTTTCATACCCTGAACCATGCTATCTTCTGGTCTAGGTCAAATCTGGGTTAATTCTCTTGTTCTGGACCCATTAATTCATCATCTGATTAAGTCTGGAACAAGTCTGGACTGTTTATCATTTCACTGTCAGGCCATCTTCTGGTCAGAATAACTTCTGGAATAAATCTGACATTTGATTCCTTCAGGTCTGGATCAGGTCTCCCTCTGGCAGGCTTCATTCTGGTCTGCTTCTTATTGCTTCAATCTCTGGATTCAAAATAAGATTACATGGAGTGCTTTTGTAAACATCAAAATCCTAAGTACTTAGAACCAACTTGGTTCCAACAGAGGATACCTCCAGATGATGTCATCAAAGGATACCAGAAAATACCTCCAAAGGATATCACCAGAGGATCCCTATAATTTAAAAGTCAAGAATACACATCACTATGATCAAGACTCATTTGCAACACAAAGGAAGAACCAAGTCTGATCTTGAACATTAGAAGCAGAATGAAGAACGTTCTTGCTTTTTGGCTTGCTCTCATCTAATCACTGATAGAGGACAAGCCAGCTATTCCCAAAGGGCAAATGAGCTGTCAAAAGTACTTTTTAAGTCTATAAAAGGGAACTTAAGAGATAAGCAACAACAAGCACCCATGAAAGCAATTTTTTCATCATTCATAATCAAATTCAAGAGCTTCAAGTTCAAATCAATACAGTACTTACATACACTTACATACTTGAAAGCTTCTCAATCACAAAGAAAAGATTCAGTTCTGTTCTTCTTCTTCTTCATATCAAAATCATTCTACTGAACTCTTTTGTCAAAGAATCAGAACTCAAACAAGAGTTTAGCATACTCAGATTCTGTCCAAAATCAGAGCTTCAAGTACTAAGCAAATCATTACTCACTTCAATCATACTTGAAGTTATCTCACTCACATACATTGAGTCAGTTCTGATTTTTCCTATTTGATTCCTAGAATCATTCTCGTGTATTTCTCTGTCAAAGAATCATAACTCAAACAAGTGTTGAGCCTTCTCAGATTCTGACAAAACACTTTAAATCATATCATTGTAAACTCAAGGCTATAGTGTGAAGTATAGTTTTGAGTAAGCTTGTTGGAAATCCTTTTATGATTAAAAGGTGAACTGTAAAATCCTATCTAAAGATTGATAGGTGATTTGATTGAACTCCTTTCTAGGTGGAAAGGATTTGTAACAGATCAAAGTTGATCTGAAACAGGGTGTGTAAAACCAAGATTGATCTATGTTTTAGCACTTAGTGAAAATCTCACCGTTGTAAGGACTGGACGTGGCTCGGGTTGGGTGAACCAGGATATATACGTGTGTGATTTATCTTCCCTTATCTCTATTTACTTTCAGTCTTTTAATTATCAAGTTAAATAGTTAAACTGAACTGTTGATTTTAACTAATCAAGAACGTTCTCTGTTTTCTGGTGAAAACCAAGAACGTTCTCCATTTTCTATTTTCACAACCAATATCAATCTTGAGTTATTTTCTTAAGTTTTTAGCAGGAATTTTAAAAGAGCGAAATTACAATTCAAACTCCCTTTCTTGTAAATCGACATTACTACTTCAAGAAAGACCATTTTTTTTAAAAGGTATGTTTCAAAAATAATTTTTATAAATAGTTTTTTATTTTAATTATTTTTTGATATCTCATTATCCAAAAATACTTATAGCAAATATATGAAATACTTAAAATAATATTTTAAGATAAGCTATTTAAACCAATTTCATCTGAAAAATCTTTTAAACCTTTTTTTTTTTAAAATGTTACAACTAAAAGAAAAAATACTCTAAAAATTATTTTTTTTTTTAAATCTTTGTTAATAATCTATAATAACAGATGGGGTTGTTCGGTAAAAAAATAAATGGCATTCTAAATACTATGTGTAAGTAGGAAAATTTATTTATTTAATTTGGACCATTGACAATTGTATTCTTTTTCTCATAATGGAGGCTTGGGGAATACCTTTATTACTTTTTAAGTGTTTACTTAAGGTATTTTAACATAAATCAATCAATTTTATTTATTTAAAAAAAAAATATTTATTATTTATCTTTTTCGGCGATACTTCTTCATCACTTATAATATATAGGTTCTCTTATTTATATGGTGCTCATTAATAAATTTTTTATTTAATGTGTGACTCTCATTTAACTTGATTAATCAACAAATTTCTCCTTAAGCGAGTCCAATCTATTTAACTAGAAATAAAAATGCTCATGTAAAGTGTAAGTTTTTTCACCCATACACTTGTATTATTGTTTGTTCGCATGGACACACACTTTAATTATCATTGTTAAGAAAATTTTTGATACAAAGATTCAATCATATATAAGTGAAATCATCGATTTAGATATCATTAAAGTCATGACGAAAACCTATAGATTAACGCATAAGACTAGAACAAACACACAACTTATTTGGACATCACATTTTATATAAGTCTTATACATGTACATAAAACTCTTACTTACACTTAACACACCACCACTTAAAATTACACACTCATCAATAACAAGAAGCTTCTTAAGTTTCTTCTATCAAACATTCTCAACAAAAATGTAAGAATAATTAATTATATATCTCGTGTAATACACGAGGAGAAATTTGTTTGATAAAGCATGCATTTAATTTGATTCTCAAATTGTCACTCAAAGGAAAACCATTCACACATCCCTCTCTTTAAAGCCTTGCGACATGAATAAATAAATTCGAAAAGCTCTGTCTCCTCATCTAACCACTTGTCATTTTGAAAATTACTATTTTCCATCTCAATTCCCACACCATATGGGAACAAGTTAGGGAATGTTTTCTTCAAAAAAAAGTTAGGCAATGTTATTCAAGGCTGGAAAATCAATATCTTCCCAACTAAAGAATTCTCATTATTAATTGAAACCATCCTATCTTACTCTCTTCACAAAACACGACTCTAAATAGTGCCACTATCGACCCTCAACCACCACCCAACTTCAAAATAAATGTATGTCATCTGTTCATATAATGAGTATTTTATTTAATTATTTAATATTGATTAAGAAAAATGTCTAAATAAATTAAAGAAAAATATTTAACTAAATTATTCTTTTTAACTATTACTGTATTTACTATTATCTTTAATGTAAAGTTAAATAATAAATTGAGAAGAATGCATAAATTATAAATAAATTAAATAATACTAATAAAAAGATTATTAATATTATATTAAAAATTGAAAGAGTCATTTATATTTTGATAATTTTTTTTCACATGAATCAATTATTGTGAGACTAATGGAGTACTCTATCCAAAATGAAATATAAACAAATTCAATAACTTCTCTTCTCTCTCATTTAATGATAAAGTCTCTAAATTACCCCTAATTTAATATTACTTTTAATATTTTCAATGACCAAATCTATTAGCTATTGAGAGTAATTTAGGCAACAAACTTAACTTTTTATTGGGGTAATATTGATTAAATGTGATCAATAATATTCCTTAATATGTGTGATACGTCTATTTTTACTTATAAATCATTCTTGAGAGAATAATATTTATCTATGAGATATTACACAAGTTCATGCATCCCCGCATCTTTGGAAACAGTTAGTGTTACCTTACCCACAAAAGACAATTACTTAACTTTTGACATATGAAGCATTGATACAGACACAAACAATGATGATCCACATAATCAATGTCATTAATTTTCTACATTTACAAAGTAGTTTGAATAGTCAATTCAATGTAATGTCTTAACATTTCATGATAGAAATTTGATAAGATTGTCAAACATAAAAGACTACATGTGTAAATTTAATATAACTTAAAGGTTATTGATATAAACTAAATGTAAGGAGGATTAAAATATTAAAGCAGAAACTGAATTAAACTTAAAAGACCACATAGAAACATTTGCCTTTTTAATAATAATACTTAATAAACATTCAGTCAACTTAATACCCTTAAAAATTATTAAATTAATTTCACTATCATCTATTAATAATTCTATATCATTATATTTGTTACACACGTACTAGTACATGAATGTTTTATTTGTTTTAACTTCCATATTATTTTTCTTTCAAAAAAAGTTTCATATTATTTTCAATAAGCATGTTAGCTAAGACAATAATAGAGAAGTGCTATCAACATTAAACTTTTTAATTGATTTAAACTTAATTGAGTATATTAATCACATAAATTTAGTTGATTTTATTTGAATTTCAATCGATTAAAGAGCATGGAGTGAATAAAATGTATTAGAAAATATGTTGTTAGAATAATTTTATAAACAATTACTTAATTAATTGTGGTTAACTTAGAAATGGGTCCTGTACATATATACCAACCACATGATAACATGGATAATTACTAGGACCAACCAAACATATGCTTTAGCTTTGATGTAAAGTTAATTTCCTGTCAACCATTTTACCATACTACTCTACGTGGAAATAATTTTTTGTTAGCACCATTTAATATGTGATACATGAAATGCACGAATTAAATGATTAGCTCCATAACTATTGTTTCAAGTACATAAAATGATGAAATAATTAATTTATTTTCATCAGGCAGAATGATATGACTCCGCAATGAATATTAGGTACCAAAGAGCATAAGGCAACCAATTTGACTACATTACTATTAATTTGTTCCATTTAATGTTCATCTAACCATCACTGCTAATATCTGTATGATCATTATGACTCAAAACTAGTGAACGATTTTTTTTTCTTTTATGTAAGCAAAATGTTAAATATTTTTTTAATTCTTATAAAATTACAATTTTTTAATTTTAATTTTTTTTTAAAAATTATTTATTATTTATTTTTATTTTATAATGATATTTTTTAATAATTAAAAGTATCAGTTTTTACAAAAAAAAAATTTAAATAAAACTAAAAGTGAATAATTTTTTCTATGAATTAAAAATTTATTTAACTCTAAATAATAAAAGAGTTAAGGGATACTTCAATTAATTAAATACAAAGAAATAAAGTTAAGCACTTTGCGGATAAGTTAAAGGGTACCATACGATTTTGACAAAAACTAAATGGAAATTTGTATTCAATTTACCAATAAACCAAATTCAAGATGTTTGCTTTGATTCTTTTTACAACATCAACATATTCAGCAACTTCACCATTAAGCAAAATTTAAAACATTATAGCAAGATTTAACACTAAAATCATTGACCCTATCACAAATCGACCTTGTGACAACCTAAACTCTAAAATCTCCAAAATAACATATATAATAATTTATACTAGATTTTTTTTAACAAAATTTGCAGTAGATAAAGAAAATATGTTTCCAACAAAATAAGAATTTTTAAAACTAATTTAGGATATCACATTCCTCAAAATACATATGTAAAAATTCAACTTTATTCCTTAATTAAAGCAATGCAATCTCAATGAACTTGACTTAACTATAATTTTTTGATTTAATTCCAAAAACTTACTAGTACTTATAAGGTTTTCATACAAAAATTCTTTTCCCAATTAAATAAGTGAAAGTAAAATACAAATTACAACTCTTAATTCCCGGTATCACCTATCAGAGCGCGGTTTCTCCCAAATTTGAACTTCAAGACTCATTAACATGTAATAACTGCAATTTCGCAAACGCATAGTCAAGCCAGTCAAACAGAAACAACGAAGGAGGTGAGTTTTGAAATCATGTTGATAGTATAATATAAGTAAGAAGAACATGCAATTAATCATAATAAATCGTATCATTATACAAACATTCTTTAAGAAAAAACATCACATTATAAAGTCAACATCATCAAGAGAAATCAATACATTTGACTATAACATCAAATCATCTGAGAGAAATTATTATAGCACACAATACATATTAATCACAACAAAACAATCACAAGAAGATGCAATGTTATGGATGAGTTTAAACTCTACTTCACAATGTGGTACCATTCTACCTCTAAAGTACTTGGTTATGAGGTTTGATACTATGCCACCATCCCGGTGGACAAACAATTCAAATTGGCTCTGTCCTCATAATCACCTCAACTCAACCCGTGACACATATACCCGACAGTCGAGGTAAACATGTGTTGCATGGTAGCTCTCGACATTTGGAGTGCTACCTCTAAGTCACCTAGGAATTCCCCACCCGAATACCTCCAAGGTCTAACAATCTTGTCCTAAGGCTCAACAGCAGACCGCCACGATCAGGCTCATTCAGTTGTACTTTCTCGAAATCACTAGGCTTGTCAGGCCCTACCTATATGATAACAAAATACTCTTCACTTCAAAAATTCACATCAACTTCAAATATTTCAAACATCTATTTTCTCCCCTCATTAGCCTAGACTACTCCATTAAGAGCATCATCTTTAGCACAAGTTGGAATCGTCACAATTTCATCAATTATGGGGTACTTCAATATCCTCATCACAAATTCATAACGTCACTATCATTAATCATATCTCATTACATAAACTCATCACAATTTTATAGCATCACTATCATTAATCATACATCATCACATAAACTTATCACAAATTTATAACACTATTATTATTAATTATACATCATCATAATCACATAAACTTATCAAAATGCATCCATCTTTTATTATCACATCACATAAACCTGTTTATTCAATCATATAAATAAAATTCATTCGACATCCAATATCACACCAATATCAAATATCAGACATTTAACGAAATTAAATCAATCAACAACTTATAAATATTTCTATTCCACATTCTATTATCACAATTTCCATATTTGCACATTAATCAATTTATCCCTCAAAGGGCTACTACCTTACGTAGTGTGCCCCGAATGAATCGTCGAGAAATACGATTTCTCGTTCATCTCACAATATATTATACTCATGAATCCAAACGCTTTATCACCCCTTACCTTATTTCGACCCCTTCACACACAAATATGATTCCACGAGCAAACAACCTTGGTCCTCTGACTATTTGTCCTTCCATCGATCTAACTCGACAATTTATGGGTAAACGTTAAAAATAAATTATGAGAAGACAATCTAAACACTAAACATGCTAGAAGACTTATGTTTTTGATGAAGACAAAGACCAAGACAAGTGATCAAGATGAAGTCAACAATCAAGTCTGTTGGAACCAAGTTGGTTCTAAATACTTATGATTTTGATGTTTACAAAAGCACTCCATGTAATCTTATTTTGTACCTTGAATTATTACATTAAATACCACCAGAAAATGAAGTTTGCAGAGGCAGAAAAAGCTTCCAGAATGCATCCTGGAATTACCAGAGGATACACCAGGATGTCAAAACACTACCAGATGATATCTTTGCTGGCCCAGATTAGAAGGAAGCAAAGTCAAAAGGAGACCTGGACCAGACCAGAAGGAAGCCTGCCATAGGGAGATTTGTTCCAGACCAGAATATGTCAAATGTCAGATTTATTCCAGAAGTTATTCTGACCAGAAGATGGCCTGGCAGTGAAATGATAAACAACCCAAACTTAATCAGAGGGTAAATAAATGGGTCCAAAACAAAGGAATTAATCCAAATTTGACCCAGACCAGAAGATAGCATGATTCAAGGTATGAAATTAAGTCCAAACCAGAAGAAATGATCTCTAGAATTGATCCATAACTGATCCAAAAGAGAAGGTAAAATGTCTAGACTGAAATATTATTTGTCCAGATTTAATTTCAGTTTAATCCAGACCAAGTCCAGAATTGGTCCAGTTAGAGGGAAGATTTTCAAATCAATGGTTCAGATTTAAGTATTTGGCCCAGTGTTGGCCGAGATCAGAAGATCAGACCATGGCCTAGTGTTGGCCGAAATCAGAAGGTCAGGATGTGTGGTTCAGCAGTGGCCGAGATCAGAGGATCACAACAGATCAGTTTGCTAGACCAGGATGGCCGAGATCAGAAGATCAGAAGGTTAGGAAGTGTGGTCCAGGGATGGCCGAAATCAGAGGATCACAGCATATCACTTAGTATGGTCCAGATGTTGACTAGCGCAGAAGATCAAATGGTCCAGATTTAATCAGGAGGATTAACGGTGGAGATTTCAATTTATTTTGATCAAAGTATTGAAAAGATTTGTTACAAAAATAAAGTGAAGTATTGTGGAACTCAGGAGCTGTTGGCGGGAAGAAACTAAAGACATGATTGGCCAATTATTTTTGAAAGAAAATATGAAGCTTAAAAAAGATATGTTTTTTATTTAAATGAAGCCCTATTGGTCAAGATATTTTTGCAAGAGAATCCAGCAAGATTCAGCTCGAAATTAAGCTTGGAAGAGGCCATAATTCGCATCTATAAAAGGAGGCTCAAGGCAGAATACTTAGCATCGAAAATCACAAAAGAGTCGTACACTTCCAAAGCAAACAATCAGGTTTTTAGTGAGGTCAATTGTGAGTTTCAGCTTTCAAGAAGCAAGCACTCTTGTTATTTTCTTTCTCGTGTGATCTAAGTTGTTGAAGTAGAGTCTACAATCTGAGGGAGTCAGAAGGGGTAGCAGATTACTTGGCAATTAGATTCAAGGCGTTGTAATTCCTTCTACAATCTGGGGTTGTCAGATTGGCAGGAGAAGACTTGACTTAGGAAGTGTAAAAACAGGAAAAGTATTCAAGTTAGTCAAACACAATTCAACCCCCCTTCTCGTGTTTGCACCTTCAATTGGCATCAGAGCTCGGTCTCAAGGATGAGCACTTAACAGTGTTTGAGGAAAGGTCCAAGGGGTTCAACATGGCAGAATCCAGAGATGAACTAGGAGGCAACATCAATAGACCACCACTGTTTGATGGAGAAAGGTTTGAGTATTGGAAGGACAAAATGAGAAGTTTCTTCATATGTCAAGATCCTGAATTATGGAAGATGGTAGTCAAAGGATACACTCCACCTACTGATCCAGAAGATCCAACTAAAGAACTAGACATGGATGATATGAAACCAGACCAGAGCAGATTACACAAACTTCATCACAAGTCTAGAAACATCATGATCAGTGCCATCACATTCAAGGAATTTGACAGATGCACAGATAAAGAAACAGCAAAAAGCATATTCGACAGTCTGATTCTGACCTATGAAGGAACCCAGCAGATTCAAGAAGCAAGGGCTAACATACTGGTCAAACAGTATGAGATGTTCAAGATGGAAGATGATGAAAACATTGATGGAATGTTCTACAAATTCCAGACTCTGATATCTGGACTGAAGGTCTTGAAGAAAAGCTACAGAACAGCAGATCATGTCAAGAAGATTCTAAGAAGTTTACCAACCAAGTGGAGACCAATGGTTACTGCAGTTCAGCAAGCCAAAGATCTGAATAACATAAGACTTGAAGATCTGATCAGCTCACTCAGGTCTCATGAAATAGAACTGGAAGCAGATGAACCAAAGAAGAAGAAGAATTTGGCCCTGAAGTCGAAACAGAAGAAAGCTGCAAAGGCAGCATCATAATCAGAGGATAGTGACAGTGACTGTGATGATATGGCTTACTTAACCAAAAAGATGGTTAAGATCTGGGAAAACAGGAAGAGGAGAGGTTCCAAGAAGAAACATAACAGCAAAGATAAGGAAGAATCTGACAAGAAGAACATCATTTGTTATGGATGCAAGAAACCTGGACATATCAAGTCAGAATGTCCAAATCTGGAAAAAGGCAAACAGCACAAGAAGAATTCCAGATTCGGAAAGAAGGGTCTGATGGCAGCCTGAGATGTATCAGAATCAGAGGAAGAATCGTCTGATGAAGAAGAGGCAGAAACAACAAAGATGGCACACATCAGGTCTGTCTCTAGACCTCATAAAGGCATCATTTCGGGAAGGAAAGCAGGCAGAAGAAAGAATGAATGAAGCAGTCATTCATGCAAGTCTGGAAGCACATCAGAGGAAGCAATTCTGTCTCTGATGGCTCATACTAACTCAAGTTCTGGATACAGCTCAGGCTCTGGAACAGAATCAGAAGATGAAGACAGTGAGGTATTTTCTGATCTCTCTAAATCTGAATTAATTGAGACTTTAAAAGACTTGTTAAATGCAAACAATAAGATGTCTTTAAAACTGAAAACTCTTAGGGAAGATAAGAAAAATCTAACCAAAGAAGTCCAAGTTTTAAAGAATCGAAATTCTGAGTATGCAACTGAAAACAAAGATTTTAAAACTGAAGTTGCAAGACTCAAATCTGAAAATCAAACTCTCAAAAGTAATATTTGTTCCACTTCCAAAACTGTTTGTGAATCTGATATGCATGAGCAATTTTTTCAAAACTTCATTTCCAATGGAATGGAAAGAAGTAAATATGCATCTATGATTTATGGAAACAGTAACACTGGAAAGAGAGGTCTTGGTTTTACAGAAACGATTGCTGAAAGTAAAGTTGTTCATTCTGATATTTTATGTATTGTTTGTGCTAAGAAAGGTCACTCTGAACTATCTTGTCCACTGGTAAAATCTGAACAAGATCAGAGAGCTATTAAGACTAACAAACCTAGACCAATCAGTTCTGGGTACCAAAAGATCGAATTGTTTATGTTGCAGATATTCTGAGCAACCAGAAGGAGACACCAACAATGGTGCCTGGACAATGGATGTTGGCTATGCACAAGCAGAAGAACGTTTATGTTCCTGCTACAACAAGACAAAGGCAATCTGAGTCTGATGGAAAAAGGTCTGGTCAACTCAACCAAAACCGGAATCAGAACCAAAACAGGAACCATAATCAAAACTGGAACCAGAACCAGAACTGGAACCAGTATCAGAAGCACATAAACTGGAACCAGAACCAATACTGGAACCAGAATCAGAATCAGTGCAGGAATCAGAATCAACACTGGAACCAGAACCAGAATCAGATCAGGAAGTACCAGAATCACCAGAATTACCAAATTCATCAGAACCACCAGATTCACCCAAATCACCAGAATTATCAAGGTTATCAGAATCACTAGATTCACCAAAATTACCAGAATCAAAACATGTTCCAAAATCATCAAAGGAACATGATTTATAAACCAAAGCAGAATCAAGGAAACTGCTCAAACAGGCCAGAAGAAGAACTGGCCCTAATGGCTCGAACAGAAGCTAAGTCTGAATCTGAGTCTGACTCTGACTCTGATTCTGACAGAGAAAAGGCAAGGTCTGGTCAGCAACACAAAACTTGGTATCTTGACAGTGGCTGCTCCAAGCACATGACAGGAGATAAATCTATGTTTCTGGATCTGACTATGAAGAATGGAGGCAAAGTTTCCTTTGGAGGAAACCAGAAAGGTCAGATTATTGGTACACGAACTGTTGGTAACACTTCTTCTCCCTTGTCTATTAAAAATGTTCTGTTTGTTAAAGGGCTAAAACATAATCTTCTGAGCATAAGTCAATTAAGTGATTGCAATTATGATGTTATCTTTAATCAAAAAACTTGCAAAGCTGTTAGTCAAATTGATGGGACTGTTTTATTTACTGGCACTAGGAAGGATAATGTTTATAAAATTGATCTTTTTAGTCTTGCTAAGCAACAGGTTAAATGCCGATTATCTGTAAGTGAGCAGAATCTGATTTGGCACAAGAGGCTAGGGCATGCAAACCCTAGACTTATATCCGAGTTGAGCAAACTCCAGTTGGTAAGAGGGCTTCCCAAGGTAAGTTCCAAACCTGAGATTCTGTGTGAAGCATGTCAAAGAGGTAAAGAAACTAAAAGCTCTTTTAAAACTAAAAAATGTATTTCTACCTCTCAACCACTTGAACTGCTTCACTTAGATCTGTTTGGTCCTGTTCAAACAGCTTCCCTCAGTGGTAAGAAATATGGTTTTGTGATTGTTGATGATTACTCAAGGTGGACTTGGGTAAAAATTTTAAAGAACAAAGATGAATCTCACAAAGTGTTTATTTCTTTCTGTAAGCAAGTTATGAATGAACAAGGTATTAAGATCATAACCATCAGAAGTGATCATGGAGGTGAATTTGAGAACAAGTATTTTGAAGAATTCTGTGATGAGAATGGGATCTCTCACAACTTCTCATCCCTCAAAACACCTCAACAGAATGGAGTGGTAGAAAAGAAAAATAGATCACTGCAGGAGATGGCCAGAACCATGCTGAATGATATGAAGGTTGCCACCTACCTTTGGGCAGAAGCTGTCAACACAGCTTGCTACATTCAGAATAGAGTCTACATCAGGTCCATCTTAAATAAAACTCCCTATGAATTGTGGAAAGGTAAGAAACCCAATATTTCCTACTTTAAGCAATTTGGCTGCATCTGTTTTATGTTGAACACTAAAGATAACCTAGCTAAGTTTGATTCTAGATCTCAAAAGTGTATCTTTATTGGCTACTCTAAGAGATCAAAAGCTTATAGGGTGTTTAACAAAGAAACTAACACTATGGAAGAATCAATCCACATTAAGTTTGATGATAAACAGCTTGACTCTGAAAAGTCAAAACAAGATGAGGAAATTGCAGGTGAACCAAAGGCACAGGAACCAGAAGCTGAACCAGCAGCAGAATCTGAGAAAGATCAAGATGAAGAAGAACATGCTGACTCTGAAAACAAGCCAGAGGGAAAGAACAGATGGAAGTACAAGTCTTCACATCCAGAATCTCTCATTATTAGCAGTGCAGCAGAACCTTTAAATACCAGATCATCAAGTAGAGAAACCAGTCTGTTCGGTTTACTCTCAACAATTGAACCAAGCAATGTTGATGAGGCTTTGGCAGAGAAAGGTTGGATACTTGCAATGCAAGAAAAGCTGAATGAATTCCAAAGGAATGATGTTTGGGATCTGGTACCCAGACCAAACAAAAACATTATTGGAACCAAGTAGGTGTTCAGAAATAAACTAAATGAAAAAGGTGAAGTGGTAAGGAACAAAGCTAGACTTGTAGCTCAAGGATACAGTCAACAGGAAGGTATAGATTACACTGAAACTTTTGCTCCAGTGGCCAGGTTAGAAGCAATTAGAATTCTCTTATCATTTGCTGCTAATCATGATATAATGCTGTATCAAATGGATGTTAAAAGTGCATTCTTAAATGGCTACATAAGTGACGAAGTCTATGTCAAACAGCCCTATGGATTTGAAAATTCTGATTTTCCAGACCATATTTTTAAACTTAAAAAATCTTTATATGGTTTAAAACAAGCACCAAGAGCATGGTATGACAGACTTAGTAACTTTCTGCTTAAGAATGAATTTAATAGAGGCCAGATTGATAATACACTATTTAGGAAATCCATTAAAAATAATATTCTAATTATCCAAGTTTATGTTGATGATATCATATTTGGATCAACTAATGGCACTTTATGCAAAGAGTTTTCTGACCTAATGCAGAAAGAGTTCCAAATGAGCATGATGGGAGAACATAAGTTCTTCCTGGGAATTCAGATTCATCAAGGTAAATCAGGTATACTCATTCACCAATCTAAATACACTAAAGAACTTCTTAAAAAGTTCAAAATGAGTGAATGTAAGCCTATGGCCACCCCCATGCACCCAACCTGCTCACTTGAGAAAGATGAAACCAGCTAAAAGGTAGACCAGAAAACATACAGAGGTATGATTGGATCCCTTCTTTATTTAACTGCTTCTAAACCTGACATTTTGTTTAGTGTTTGTGTCTGTGCCCGATTTCAAGCTGACCCTAGGGAATCCCATTTAACTGCTGTCAAAAGAATTCCGAGATATCTTAAAGGAACCACCAACCTTACCCTGTTATACAAGAAAACCCCCACCTACAAACTCAGAGGTTTTTGTGATTCCGACTATGCTGGAGACAAGCTGGAAAGGAAAAGTACAAGCGGCAACTGCACCTTCTTAGGTGATAATTTGATCTCTTGGTCAAGCAAAAGACAAAGCACCATTGCTATGTCAACAGCCGAAGCTGAGTATATATCAGCAGCAGGATGCAGTTCACAGTTACTCTAGATGAAACATCAACTTGAAGACTACAACATCTTTCAAACCAATATCCCTTTGTTCTGTGATAACTCTTCAGCCATAAACCTAACCAAGAACCCTATCTTACACTCTAGAGCCAAACACATTGAAATAAAACACCATTTCATTAGGGACCATGTTCAAAAAGGGACTTTAAGCATCCAATTTGTGGACACTAATCATCAATGGGCGGACATCTTCACCAAAGCATTACCAGAAGATAGGTTCAAGTTCATCAAGAAGCATCTCAGCATTACCTCCATATCTGACTAGCTCAAGTAGTCATCTTAGGAGTTTTTAAATTTCTTGTAATTTTATTTTCTGTCTTTTATTTTCTGTTTTACTTTCTGTAATTTGTAAATAGAAAAAAAAATATATATATATATATATAAAAATAGTATGACCTCTTTTTGGCTGATGACAAAAAGAGGGAGAGGGAGAGAAAAAGGAGAAATAAGTAGAAAATGAGAGATAAAAAGAAAGGAGAAGTGAAAAAGAAAGAGATGAAAAGAGAAGGAGTTGAAAAGGAGAAGAATCAGGGAGAGAGAGAAAGAAGAAGTTGAAAAGGAGAGGAAACAGGGAGAGAGAAAAAGAAAGAGTGAAAAAGAAAATGAGTTGAAAAGGAAAGGCAATGTGAAGAAGGAGTTGAAAAAGAAAGAGCGAATAAAGAAGGAGTTGAAAAGGAGAGGAGAAGAAAAGAAAAGAAAGAGTGAAAAGAAAAGAAGTTGAAAAGGAGAAGAAAAAGTCAATATCAGACTTAGGGGGAGAGATTGGTCTGAGGGGGAGTAATTGAAGTCTTCGAGTTATAAACTAGCAAAATAAGTTAAGGTTTTGTCATCATCAAAAAGGGGGAGATTGTTGGAACCAAGTTGGTTCTAAATACTTAGGATTTTGATGATTACAAAACCACTCCATGTAATCTTATTTTGTACCTTGAATTATTACATTAAATACCACCAGAAAATGAAGTTTGCAGAGGCAGAAAAAGCATCCAGAATGCATCCTGGAATTACCAGAGGATACACCAGGATGTCAAAACACCACCAGAGGATATCTTTGCTGGCCCATATCAGAAAGAAGCATAGTCAGAAGGAGACCTGGACCATACCAGAAGGAAGCCTGCCATAAGGAGAGTTGTTCCAGACTAGAATATGTCAAATGTCATATTTATTCCAGAAGTTATTCTGACCAGAAGATGGCCTGGCAGTGAAATGATAAACAACCTATACTTGATCCAGACTTAATCCGAGGGTAAATAAATGGGTCCAGAACAAAGGAATTCATCCAGATTTGACCCAGACCAGAAGATAGCATGGTTCAGGGTATGAAACTAAGTCCAGACCAAAAGAAATGATCTCCAGAATTGATCCAGAACCGATCCAAAACATAAGGTAAAATGTCCAGACTGAAATATTATTTGTCCAGATTTAATTTCAGTTTAATCCAGACCAAGTCCAGAATTGGTCCAGATCAGAGGGAAGATTTTCAGATCAATGGTTCAGATTTAAGTATTTGGCCCAGTGTTGGCCGAAATCAGAAGATCAGACCATGGCCCAGTGTTGGCCGAAATCAGAAGGTCAGGATGTGTGGTCCAGCAGTGGCAGAGATCAGATGATCACAGCAGATCAGTTTGCTAGACCAGGATGGCCAAGATCAGAAGACCAGAAGGTTAGGAAGTGTGGTCCAGGGATGGCCGAAATCAAAGGATCACAGCATATTACTTAGTATGGTCCAGATGTGGACTAGCGCAGAAGATCAAATGGTCCAGATTTAATCAGGAGGATTAACGGTGGAGATTTCAATTTATTTTGATCAAAGTATTGAAAAGATTTGTTACAAAAATAAAGTGAAGTATTGTGGAACTCAGGAGCTGTTGGCGGGAAGAAACTAAACACATGATTGGCCCGTTATTTTTGAAAGAAAATCTGAAGCTTAAAAAAGATATGTTTTTTATTTAAATGAAGCCCAATTGGTCAAGATATTTTTGCAAGAGAATCCAGCAAGATTCAGCTCGAAATTAAGCTTGGAAGAGGCCCTAATTCGCATCTATAAAAGGAGGCTCAAGGCAGAATACTTAGCATCGAAAATCACAAAAGAGTCATACACTTCCAAAGCAAACAATCAGGGTTTCAGTGAGGTCAATTGTGAGTTCCAGCTTTCAAGAAGCAAGCACTCTTGTTATTTTGTTTCTCGTGTGATCTAAGTTGTTGAAGTAGAGTCTACAATCTGAGGGAGTCAGAAGGGGTAGCAGATTACTTGGCAATTAGATTCAAGGTGTTGTTATTCCTTCTACAATCTGGGGTTGTCAGATTGGCAGGAGAAGACTTGACTTAGGAAGTCAAGGTGTTGTATTCCTCAAGAGTCTAGGATTGTTAGACTGTTTGAGAAGACTGACTTGGAGGGTCAGTAGAACTGCTGTAATTCAAGGTTTGAATTAGTGAAATCCTTCAAGGTGAAGGGACTGGACGTAGCCTCGTTAACGGTGAACCAGTATAAAAATTATGTGTTTTATTTTTACTTTATATCCGCTGCTAACTTTGTTTTTATTCATACATCAAGTTTTGTTTTAAAAGTGTAAAAACAGGAAAAGTATTCAAGTTAGTCAAACACAATTCAACCCCCCTTCTCGTGTTTGCACCTTCAAAGTCAACTATTGTCAATATGCTAGAAGACTTAGAGTTTAAGGTATATGATGCAATTTAATATTGTTATATTTCAAATGCACATGAGAACTTTATACTTTTGCATATGCATCAAAAAGAATTTTCAAAATGCATGAACAAATGTTTGGAAAATCAATTTTTAAACAAAGTCAAGTATGTATTCGACTACATATATGTGTAGCCGAATACAGATGAAGTCAGTAGCAAAAACTCCACATCTGTATTCGACTACAGCATGTTGTAGCCGAATACAAACTCAAGTCAGTAGCAAAAACTTCTTATCTGTATTCGACTACAGGACGTCGTAGCCGAATACAAAATCAAGTTAGTGGAAAAATTCACTTATCTGTATTCGACTACAAGGTTTCGTATTCGAATACTTGCTGAAAATTGTTTGAAAAATCTGAACGTTATAGAGGTGTATTCGACTATACATTGGCTGTAGCCGAATACAACTGCAAATCAATGTGATTTTTCAGTTTATAATGATTCTAGATCATTGCATATATTCATCAAACCTCTAGGAACAATTAATCACAACACTTTCATAACAACTTCAGAACTTTCTTTGAAAATTTAAAGGATCCATTAAAGATCAAACTTTCATATTTCAAGTGCATATTGCTACATTGTCGTTTCATTGCAAAAGGTTCTCTTGCTGCACTTGAAGTACAATAGTATTGAATTGTTATCATTGTACAAAGAAATATCACTTGTATATTCATTTAAGTTCAATCAAAATCATTCAAGTTATTATTGATGAAAGTGGTGTACTTTCTTCAAGTGTTGTAAACTAAGATAGTGGTGTGCTATCTTAGAGAGATTGTTAGTAGTTAGTCACAAAAGTCTTAGAGTTAGACTTGTACTTATTCTAACATAGTGGAAAATCTCTTGTGGTGTGCAAGAGGACTGTATGTACCCCTGGTTATAAGGGGAACCATGATAAACTCTTTGCGTTCTTTATTTTTCTGTCATTTACATTTTACTTCACTTATCATAAGTCAGAAAAATAATCCACTAAGTCTCTAAAAACCAGAAAATTTCTAAACACTTAATTCACCCCCTCTTAGGTGCGGCTCTGAACTTACACCTTTTACACACGAATATGATTCCACGAGCAAACAACCTTTGTCCTCTGACTCTTTGTCCTTCCATCGATCTAACTCGATAATTTATGGGTAGACATCAAAAATAAATTATGAGAAGACAGTCTAAAAACTAAATTTCGAAATTCGATCTAGGAAACTTACCATAAATCAGAAAACCAATCAGTGGATAATATAGCCACTTTTCACACGATCATTTTGGCGTTGGTTTCACTCAAATAAGACTTACGGTGAAGAAGAACGGTGCAAAATAACGATTTCCACAAACGAATAAGTCTAAGTATTTTATAGAGAAACTGAGATGGTTAAAATTTTGGGAAAGTGTGTTAATTGACTAACTAAATGAATTAAATAACATACTAAAATTTAGTCTAAAACGGAGAAAGTTTTCTAGAACAGTTATCGATTGTCTTGTCGATGCAGATTTTCTTCCTTTTTCCTTTTTCCTCCAAGTGCTGGTTGCGATTGTCTTGTCAATGCAGATTTTCTTCCTTTTTCCTTTTTCCTCCAAGTGCTGGTTGACTATGATGTTTACTGCTCCTCTCCTCTTTCTTTTAATTATTCAAGTAGGTTTACTCTTGCATGTGAGCCGAACCCATAAAACACATTTTAATTACTCTTTTTTTTATTATTTTTTTTTAAAATAAAACCAACAATTATCAAATCTAATTTTTATTAATATTTTTTTAAACAGAAATTAATTTATAAAATATTACTACTATTTTAAAACTAATAGTATATAAAATAAAATAATTAAAGTAATTAATCTTTTAAAATACATTAATAACCAAAACTCTCATATTCAAATTAATCACTATAATTATACTTATTTTTTCAAATACTCACATTAAATTACTACGATCGTTAAAAAAATATTTAAAATTATAAAATAAATAAATATAATATCAACATTTTATATTAATTAATAAATCAAAATAAATATATATAAAATCACAACGCCATAACAAGTATATAAAAATCAAGAAAATCAAATACAATATTATCACTATCTCACGATAATTATTTATAAAATAAATAACTAAAAATAGAAAATAGTTATAAATAATTAGAATATAACTACTTGCACACTTAACATCAGTCAAACGTATTGTAAAATATCACATTAATTGTTTACACTTATATACACGGAAAATCGCCTAAAATCTTATTCTTTAAAATATTACACTAAAATACTATTTAGAAAAATATATAAAATAATAAAATATAATATTTGTTATTTATATTACCCATTTAATCTAATATGTATAAAAGTAACACATTATCTACAGCACCCATATAAAGAAAACTAATCGCTAATTTTATCAACATGTATTCTAAAAAAAAATTAACACCAAATTAATTATTTAAAATTATATTTCATTAATAAAATAATTTATTATAAAATTTGGGGTGTTACATACCTCTTAAAAGCTCTATAGTGGTTTCTATTCTTGGTATTTCGTATTCATTTTAGTTGATTTTTTTATATATTTTTTTTTTTTTGATATTTTTTAAGTTGAAAGTGTAATAAATATAGTCCATTTGCGGAGAATATTAAAGGTAAAAATTAGTTAAAGTTAAATACAAAGGTTAGTTAGAGATAGTTTTTAGGTGGTTAGTTTGTATGTGGCAAAGCTAACTTAATTTATACGAGGGGTTAAATATATAAAGAAAAAATAAAATATATTTTTAAAATTAATTTATTAAATTTAACTAGTGATTGAAAAAATTCATAATAATTTTTACTTATATAAAATTTAAATTAAAACTACAATAAAGAAGAAGAAAAAAAGACAAAAACTATTTAGAAAAATGGCGTTGACGATGCTTTTAATCAAATTTATCCATTTATGGAATCTATAATAACTAGTAATGTAAACAACTAAACTATTTATAAAAAATTAATCATAAATTTTATTTGAGTCATGTTTTGACAATTTTATTGTTAAAAATATTTTATTTAAAATTACAGTAGAGATTAAAGGAGTCAAAATAATACGAAAAAATAGCAATCAAGTGATAATTTTTAGAATAATCAAATATATATTTTATTGGGTCTCTTCTTAACATCAAAATGGTGGACCAACCTCAAAATTTTGTCAACCGGTTAGAATATGTCATCCTAAATTTTTTTAAAGAAATTAAGCAACAATTACAAAGTGTTGTGTAAATTTTTTAGTGTAATACCTTATTAAACTCTTTGATGAAATGATTTAAACGCTTTGCGATCTTAAATGCTTCCTCACTTAAATGATTTAGTGACACTATTTGATCAGGTTTATTAAATTTATTCTATTATTTTAATTGGCCTGCAGAAACCACTTGATGGAGGTCCAAAAGCTTGCCAAAAATAATTCTTAAGAAAGAGATTGCTTATTGTGGAAGTGTTTAGAATGAATGAAAATCATATTTTGATGCATTGTGTACTTTAATTTAATTTTAATAATGTAATTGTGAACCTTTATATTTGCAAATTTGTTGAACACCCTGCAACTATTTATTGCTTGTATTAAATTCTCAATGAATCTCTTCCCAAGGGTATATTGCGAATACATTTTAGAAAATAAATCCCTTCTTAAGGTTGCTAAGTCAAATTCCTAAGTATCTGACATAATGTCTTTAAAAAAGTTTTTCAGGATAAAATTCAAATTTTTTTAAAACACATATTTTAAAAAAAAATTTAAAAATTTTTCAAAACTCAAATTAAATTTAGTAGAATAAAAAAATTACTTTTTTGAAAGAAAAAAACAAAAGAATAAAATAAGCGTTTGTATAAAATTACTTTCTTTGGTGAAATATTGGCCTCACATGTGACCACTTTTTATCAAACTGGCTTTGAGTATCACTTTTTTTTTTTTCGAAAATTTGAAAAAGTTTGAAAGTTACAGTGATTTCTCTAAATATTTAAAAGAGATAATGAAAAAATAAAAGAAAAAAAAATTGAAATTTTTATAAATAATTTAAAAGATAAAATTTTCGAAAACAACAAAATGGTGGCCCAACATACAGTCAATATAAGGCCCAATGTTTCACGCAGCTATGTAAGGTCCTTTCATACTAATTGGGGCTGAAATCTTTGTGATAAAAAGGAAACTACTTGATTGATTTTGAGATTTTTCAAATCCTACATATCGAAAACAACAAAATTTAAAAGTCATTTAAATTAAAAAAGATAAATCCAATAGAATATATAAAATATTAATAATAGAACGAAGAAAATTGTAAATTACATAAATATGAGATTTTATTAATATATAAATATTAAAGTGACTATTATAACCAACTTGCAATTAATTTAACTAAATTGCAATTAATTTAACTAATTAATTTGTGACTAGCATAAACTAATTTACTTGCAAGTTCAATTGTGGTTTAATATTTTCAATTTAAGATAAACTTTACAATTCAAGAAAAAATAATACAAAGACTAAAAGTTTTTCTTAAAATACCGAATACACTAACTAAAAGATTTTTGAAGATTTATTCTTTGAAATAAAAATAAGAAATATTTTAATATAATTTTACATTTTTTTCTTATAAAAGAGAATTCATTATGAATTATTATTATTTTAAACAGATACTTAATAGCATTTTTTAACAAATGCTTAATAGCACAAGTTGGATCGAAAAACACACTGCTGAATCTTGTGACCTTTTCGTGCAACAAGGCTCCCTAGACTTGCCATGCTTATTGTCATTTTAATTGAACAAAGAGAAAAAAATGAGTGATTTTTCACTTATACCATAATAGAATATGTAAACTATTGAAAATAGAATGAAGAAAATTATAAATTACAATAAGTGCGAGATGTTGTTTATATATTGATTCTAAAGTGTCTATTACAATCAACTTGCAACTAATCTAAACAACTAATTTAATTAATTTGCAACTAACATAAATTAACTCTAATAGAATATGTGAACAAACTCATCACAGTTAATATCATAAAATGACAAAATCAAAGTGTCTATAAATGTGGAAAAAATCGAAGTGTCTAGAATAAGTCCTTTATGAAAAGAACGATAGCAACAAATAAGGGAAAAAGAACTAAAACCCTCTAAAATTGGATAACTTATTTATTTTTAGAGTGTTTACATTGAAACAGATATAAAAAACTACGAATCAATTAAAAAAAAATCAAAAACCACACAAAATAATATATTATTAAATGTATTTGAATCTTCTTTTATAAAAATCGTACATATCATATCATATTTCATATTTAATTTTCAAAACCAAACTACATATATATCAAATTTAATACCTATTTATTTTTTATTAGTATTAAATATTACATCAATTTATTATTTTTTAGTATTAATTTTTATTAATAATACTTATTTATTTAATTTAATATATATTTTTTACTATTGCTTATATTTCAAACATAATTCATTAACACTATTTCGTAATGTTAATTTTTAATATATTAAATGTTATATTTTGTTTCAAACTTGTTATTTTAACACAACTTTATAATAATAATATTTAATTAATATTTTATAATTGTAATTTGGATAACTCATTTCAATTTAAACTATATTAATTTAGATTATATCAGATTATTTTTAAAATGCCATCAAAATAAATAAAGAGTATTTCAATTTATGGGCCTAATGAATTTTTACTTTATAATTGATTCAAATTTCACTACGAACACCTCTAATTTATTTATATTATTAAGATAAGATTATTGTTTAAATAGAAAGAGTCTAAATCATTATAATATTTTTGTAAATCCAAAATATTAATTTGTACGTTTTTCTTTTCCAACGTATATTAGCACATGCACCACCATCTATCTATTAACTATCTAAAAAAAAACAATATACCCTAATAAAGTTTTAATTAACCTTAACGCTGTCGATTGATAACTCAGTATTACAAGTATATTAGTGTGTTGCACTTGCACACTCTCATCAAATGTTACGGGACCAAAAACATTAAATGTTTGTTGACAAATTGTACTTTTAGAGTTTTTTGGAGTTTCTTTTACTTGATAAATCAAAATAACTTTTACAATTGTAATAAAAAACTTATAGCTTTTCCAATTTAATTTTACCAATTCGATAAATTAGTTCCCCTATTTTATTCAATAATTTTGGTCTGGTTCTCGAACTTTTCAACTAAAAAATAGTCGTTGGACATATTTCAAACGGCATGACATATCATACAATGATGTTGAAAGATTAATACTTATAAAATTACAATAAAACTTAGATTTAATTACAGTTTTAATTCCATTATTTTTACCAATTTATGAAATTGGTACTATGATGACATCATAACACGTATCCGCGGGTACTCACCCAAAACTGACTTGATTTGGGGCGGGAAAACCCGCTTTGATTGAGTACAGGTGTGGATTTTCTCTGAAATTAAAATTCGGGTGCAGAGACGGGTGCACATGTGTTGATATTCACCTCGCACCTGCACCCGAACCCGCCCCACCGGTAATATTATTGTAATTTCTAAATTTTATATATATGTACATATTAAATATACTTAATATTTTTTAAAATACTAAAAATTAAAAGTTTATCTCTATAAAAAATATTTTTTTTAATTTTATTATAGTCTAATAGTAATTATTTTATTATACTAATTATAATATATATGATTTTTAAATTTATAATTTTATATACATGAATGGGTGCGGGTGTGGATGGGGAAACCCGAAACCTGTTTGCGGACGGAGATGAGGGTCTAAATTTTACACCCGCTAAAAACGGGAGCGGGTTTTCCCTGATTAATCGGGTGCGGGGGTGGGGAAAGCAAAATTTGCCCTGCCATTTCCCGTTGCCATGTCTAATTGATTCCTCTATTTTAAAATGTGACAGTTTACGTTCTTCATTTTGATTTTTTTAATTAAAAAATGACAATATGAGATGTTTTAAATAATGTGGTATATGATACAATGATGTAAAACTATTAACATCTATTAAATCACAATAAAACTTTATAAAAACTTAACTGTCAACTTCAATTTTTTTCATTTACATAACTTAATTAATAACATATCAATAACTAATGCATCTAGATGATTCTATATCATGGAATCGTATGCCATATCATTGAAACTATGTGAAATCGTTATTGTTCAGTTCAAAAATATGAAAAAGGGACCAATCTACTCACTTTTAAAATAGGGGGACCAATTCAATGAATTGTTGAAAATAGAATGACCAAAACTGCAATTAAGCCTAAAACCGAAAACTTCAATTTCAACTTCGAAAGTTATTCATTTTTGAAATTTAATTAATAACATATAAATAATTAATGTATTTACATGGTTCTACATTATGAGATTATATGTCCGGACATTTAAAATATGTCAAATCACTCATTTTTTAGTTAAAAAATGTGAAGGATAATCAGAAGTGTTAGATTTTAAAATAGGAGACCAATTCTATAAATTAATGAAAACATGAGGACTAAAACAACTAATGATATGAAATTAATAGGAAAATAACAAAAACAAAGTCAAGTTGATTTGTGAAGATTTGTAGTTGATAAACATAAACAAATCAAGTTTCTAAAAATAGAAGAATAAAAAGAAGAAAAAAAAGAACAAGGAAGAAGACTGTAGAATCAAAGATGAAATACACAAATTAAACTTGAAGAAGATGAAGCAAAACCAAAAAAATAAATTTTAGTACTAAACAAAAAATATAGCAAATCAAACTCAATAAAGATAAGAAAAAAAAACTTGGCGAAACACAAAGGAGTGGGAATATTATTACGGGGAGAAATACATGAACAAAAGAAGCCTACATAATTGCAGTTCTTTCAATACCAACAAAATAATATTATTTAAAAAAGAAATTCAACAAGCTGATTTTTGTAGAAGAGGAAAAAGGAGAAAACAATTGTAATGGACATTCAATATTTATGCGCGATCTCTGCATATGCACATGTATTTTATTAGTTAAATATAAAAATTAAAATCAATTATATAGTAAATTTAAATTATAAAAATGAAAATGTGTTTGTACAATATGTATTGCTTTTCAATGGTGAAAAGTTTACATGATCACTTTTAAAAAGACTTTACTTATATTGTGTGCAGTAAATGAAAACCAATCACCATGTTTTAAATTAGGATTTTACAATATAATGATGATGTTTCATAGATTTGTAAAACTTTCAGAGTTTTATTTTATTTTATTTTTACGGATTTAACATTATATTAATTTAACGTTTTGTTTAAATTTTATTGCTTTTTTTTTGTTATGTTTGTTAGTGTGATTTATGCATTTTTTTGGGTCTAAATAAAATAGTAAAATAATTTGTGCACTATTACAAAATTTTATGTTCGAACTCATGACATAGTATTCAACATTTTTCAGTTGATTTAGGTTTTTACGGATTAACTTTTGTATACTTTATTTTCATTTATATATAATGAATTGCAATAAATATATATTTGAATTACAAGCTTATAATATATTTCATCTATTTAATAATGATATCGAATATGATATTATTTTCAAATTAGTGTTATAAATGTATTTATTTTTTGAAATGTTGTATTTTGTTTAAAGTAAATTTCAATTGTTTATGAAATGTAATTTTATAAAAATTTGTTTATTAAATATTAAAAAAAATTAAAATTACAATGTTTTGTTTTTAAGAATAAAATGTCAGTTGTTCATTTTTTTTATTAGAAAACTAAAAAAAAGAATAAGTTCATATTATTTTAAAGTTTAATATTTTATCATGGTTGAGTGAAGTGTTAAATGAATTTGGACTCTCATTGAATCGATTAAACATGAAAAGATGTAGTTACATTGGAAGATCATATCTAATTTGTAGATAAAAACAAATTTTTTATAATTTGAGGATACAACATACAAACTAATATAAAGAATGTCAAAGGTCTCATGAAAGTCTCTGATAGAATGAAAGAATTACAAATACTTGAATTCTTTTTACCCTTGAAATGTATTGAGATACCTCAAATTTCAATGTTTTCCTATTTGGTGTTCGACAAAATATCTCAAAATAGTACAACATATATATAAGTTTCTATCTAGTTTGTGTGCACAATTTATACTTAATTCCATAAAGTGATTAGAGTTAGATTATACTTGAATTCATATTTGTAAATTATCATTGAAATATTTGGGATGAGATGACACTACTAAGACTTGTTTTTGTAACCAACTAATATGTAAGGATTTATAGAATTAAAAATAGAGAAGTCACCGAAAGTTGATGAAAATGGAAGAATTGTAAAAGTATTTTCATGAGTGGTTTTCACGTGTGAGTTTTTAAATTATATGGTACTAAATGTAAAAATTAAATTAAAGAATAGAACGTGTGAGATGAATTGTAATAGTTAAAGATGTTACATAAAATTATAAATGATATGACATAAATATTATGATATAACACATAAGTGTGTAATGTATCATTCAATAAAAATGTATTTTAATATATTATAAATAAATTATTAATTCTCTGTTTTTTTTTTTTGACTATGTTTCAGCTCCTTCAACCAAATGGAAAAGGACATAACTAGTAAAGAAAGAAAAAAAAATTAAACCATTATTTTTTTTTCACATAAAATTTAGAACATTTTCAGTAGTTACTTTCCGGATAAAAAAGTTGATATAAAATTTAAAAAATATTCATACACAACTTTTAAGACCACATATCCTCTCATTAAAGATATGTTGCATATAAAAAAAATGCTGAAAATGCAGGTGGGGTATACAAACAAATAAAAATCAAATAAATCAAAACTTATTAAAAAAATACTATTAGTAAAAACTATGTAAACATAAAATGAAACTAAAAGTAAAGTATTTAAGTGTATATGTAAATTACACTTATAAAATGTAAGCAACTATCTGTTAAAATGCTTGAAATAATGATCTCAATGTTGGAAATGGAATACTTGTTTATTAATTAAAACTGGAGCGTTTAAATAGCCAAAAATACAGAAAATAGAAGTATCAGACGAACCGGTACAGTACACCAGACGAAACGGGACAACACACTAACCAGAAGCAGAAAACGCGACCAGAGGCAGAATTCCGCGCCTGTTTACTCGGTCTCCTATCAACCAAATTGAAATCTAATTAAACTAACTTATTCTCTGCCACATTTATTATCAAACTAAAAGATTAAATCAACAATTAAACTTCTAATTAAACTGACAATTACTCCCTAAAATGGACACCCGAGCTGAATATGCGGCCAACAATCGCTCCCCTAAACTGAACATGTCATAAGCATTTCAGTTTATTTCTTCAGCTGACTTCATTCCAAGTGCCTTTCTGAGCTTCTCAAACACTTCCTGCTTTATTGGTTTAGTCATAATGTCAGCCAACTGCTCACTTGTACCACAATATTCCATGTCAATTATTTCATCCTTAGTGAGATTCCTCAGAAAATGAAACCTGACATCAATGTACTTACTCCTACCATGGAAGACTGGAATCTTTGCAAGTTTTATAGTGGAAGAATTATCACATAATATCTTGACACTTCTACTATGTGTGCCTCCAATCTGTTTAAGTATTTGTTGCAACCAAATGCACTGACATGCACAAGAAGCAACAGCCACATATTCTGCTTCTGTGGTTGACAGTGTCACAACTGGCTGCTTCTTTGATGACCAAGCTACTGCTCCTCCACTTAGCATGAAAACATACCCAGAGGTGCTTTTTCGATCATCCAGATCTCCTGCATAGTCACTGTCCGCGTAGGCAAGCAACTCATCTTTACATCCCCTTTTGTAGAATACACCAAACTCAGTAGTAGCACTGATGTATCTTAGAATTCTCTTAGGTGCCATCATGTGAGACTCCATCGGGTTGGCCATAAAATGACTTATTAGACAAACACTGTAGGCTAAATCAGGTCTTGTAACAGTCATGTACATCAGACTTCCCACCATTTGCTTGAATAGGGTTGCATCTACCTTATTACCATCTTCTTGTTTTGTCAGTCTGTTGTTTCCTGGAACCATGGGATTCTTGACTCCATTGCAATTTTCCAGACCAAACCTTTTTAAAACTTCTTCAGCATATTTCTTCTGACCAATGTGAATATCATTGAAGTTCTGCCGTATTTCAACTCCCAGAAAGTATTTCATCTTGCCCAGATCAGTCATTTCAAACTTCCTTTTCATAGATTCTTTGAACTCATTTATCATAACAGAATCATTGCTAGTAAAAATGAGATCATCAACATAGAGACTTACAATTATGATCTTGTTCTTTTCTTCTCTTTTGATGAACAAGGTGTGCTCATAGCTGCTTTTCTCAAACCCTTCCTTAATGAAGTAGCTTTCAATTTTGCTGAACCACGCTCTTGGTGCCTACTTTAGACCATATAGTGCTTTCTTCAATTTGTATACTTTCTTCTCTGCCCCACTGATCACATACCCTGGAGGTTGAGTAATGTAAACATTTTCATTCAGCTCACCATGAAGAAAAGCACTTTTGACATCAAGCTGAAAGATTGTCCAACCATTTCTTGCTGCCAGAGCTATCACTGTTCTAATAGTATCCCATCTAACTACTGGAGCAAAAACTTCATTGTAGTCTACTCCTTTCTCCTGTGCATATCCCTTAGCCACAAGACGAGCTTTACACTATCTACTTCACCCTTTTCATTTAATTTGGTTTTGTAGATCCATTTTACACCAATTACTTTGGCCTCCTTTGGTGCATCAACAAGCTCCCAAGTTTCATTCTTTACAATAACATTGAACTCCATATCCATTGCATCCCTCCATCTTTTCAATTTTACTGCTTCTTCATAATAAACAGGATCATCAGAGGATATAAACAGAGCTAGATTTTGTACCTCTTCATCTTCTTCTGATAGTCCTTCTCCACTGATATAGTCTTGAAGATAGTTTGAAGCTCGAGTGACTCTTCTTTCTGGAAGTGTAGGTGTGGTAGTATCACTGGAGATATTACTGTGACCAGAAGCAGTATCACTGGCAGTACTACTTTGACCAGATTCTGCTTCTTCTTTACTTTCTTCATCACTGGAGGCATATGTATCATCATCAGCTTCTCCCCAGTCAAGAATGTCATTCTTGGCTTCTCCTTCTGTCTTTCTCCAATCCCAGCTTTTTCTTTCTTCAAACACAACATCTCTGCTAATTATCACCTTCTTTGTAGTCGGGTTGACCATTTTGTATCCCTTAGACTCATCACTGTACCCTATCAGCACACACTCTTGACTTCGACATTCCAACTTTGACCTCTTTGCATCTGGTACATGTACATTTCCTACACATCCAAACACTCGGAAATGATCAACATTAGGTTTAACTCCACTCCAGCATTCTTCTGGTGTTTTGTTCTTTACAGCAGATGTTGGACTTCGGTTGAGAATGTGACATGTCGTTCTCACAACTTCTGGCCAGAATGGAGTTGGCATCTTCTTATCTTCTAGCAAGCATCGCACCATGTTAAGTATGGTACGATTTTTACGTTCTGCAACTCCGTTTTGTTGAGGAGTATAGGCTGTAGTCAGTTGTCTCTTGATACCTTCAAGTTTGCAGAATTTTGTGAATTCTTTGGAAGTGAACTCCCCTCTTCTGTCTGTTCTCAGTCCACAAGTGGATAAGGCAGACTCCTTCTCCACAATATTTTTGAAGCTTTTAAATATTGTGAAAGCTTCACTCTTTTCATTCAGAAAGTAAACCCAGAGCTTGCGACTCAAGTCATCAATAAAAGTTAGTAGGTACCTTTTGTTACCATATGACTTTGGAGTGATAGGTCCACAAATGTCTGAGTGTACAAGTTGTAACTTCTGAGTTGCTCTCCATTTGCTTTTCTTAGGAATGATCTTCCGATGTTGTTTCCCTTTCATACAGCTTGTACATACATAGGTTGATATCTGGAACTTGGGAAGTCCTCTGACAAGTTCCTTCTGGTGTAGTAAATTCAGACTGGTAATACTCAAGTGACCATATCTCTTATGCCACAAGTCACCAGTATCATCACTTCTCACATTCAGACATGCAGAAGGTGTATCCATCAGAACATTGGCTCGAACAACAAACATTCTATTAGAGGTCATACGTGTGTGCATGATTAATCCTCTTCTAGAATGATAAAGCCTGCATTCTCTATTTTGTATTAGGATAGTTAATCCTTTCTCTTGTAGTTGACCCATACTCAACATATTGTTTTTCAACTCAGGAACATAATAAACTTCAGAGATCACCTGAGCTGCACCTTCTACTTCAAGTCTGATGTTGCCTTTCCCTTTCACTAGCATTCTGAGATTGTTTCCCAGTTTCACTGAATGACTGAATTGTTCATCCAGCTCCACGAACCATTGCTTGTTTCCTGTCATATGATTGGAGCAGCCTGAATCAAGAAACCATATTGCCTCTGTCTTTGATTTGTTGATCTCAACATATGACATCAGAAGAAGTTCTTCTTCCTCATCCAATTCTGCATAATTGGCTCTTCTGTCCCATTCTGGGCACTCATTTTGAAAGTGTCCCAGTCTGTGACATTTGAAACATTCAACTGTAGCTTTGTTGAAGGTTTGTCTGCCTCGTCCTCTACCTCTTCCTCCTCTATTCATGCCTCTGCCTCTGCCTGATCTTTCATCATATGTTACTTTTAACACTTGTTCTTCTTCCTGTTGTCCCAGCATCCTCTGTTCAAGAACTAGCAAACTTCCATGTAATTCATCAATGCTTAAGGTACTTAGATCATTTGACTCCTCTATTGAGCAAACAACATAGTTGAATTTGGAGGTCAATGATCTGAGTATCTTACTAACCACTGTACTTTGTTCCATCACCTCCCCATTTGTTTTCATTTTGTTGACCACAGCTAGAGTCCTTCCCAAGAAGTTATCTACTTTCTCTCCTTCTTTCATGGCCAGTAACTCAAATTCCTTCCTCAAGGCTTGAAGTTGTGCTCTTCGTACCTTTGTGGACCCTTGATACTTCTATTTCATTGAGTCCCAGATTGCTTTTGATGTATCCTTGTTAAGGATTGTCTCCAATATTTCTCTGTCAATAGCTTGGAACAGATAATTCTTCACTTTTAAGTATTTGAGTTTGGCTTCCTCCACACTCTTTCTCTGAGCCTCACTTGCTGGTGTATTTCCAACTACTGGTGCTGGAATTCCTTCGTCCACCAGATTCCACATCTCCTTGCTCCTAAGGAAATTCTCCATTGTCATTGACCAGTAATCATAATGGCCATCAAATTTGAGAATGGACGGCTGCACGAACATTTCTGAGGTTGACATGTTAAATTTTTGTGTTTCACTCACACACTCAAACTCCCGTGTTTGTTCTGGACTTCACTTGTCCTCACGCACTCTCACGTTTATCAGGCCTCTTTCGAAGCTCTGATACCAATTGTTAAAATGCTTGAAATAATGATCTCAATGTTGGAAATGGAATACTTGTTTATTAATTAAAACTGGAGCCTTTAAATAGCCAAAAATACAGAAAACAGAAATACCAGACGGACCGATACAGTACACCAGACGAAACGGGACAACACACTAACCAGAAGCAGAAAACGCGGCCAGAGGCAGAATTTCGTGCCTGCTTACTCAGTCTCCTATCAACCAAATTGAAATCTAATTAAACTAACCTATTCTCTGCCACGTTTATTATCAAACTAAAAGATTAAATCAACAATTAAACTTCTAATTAAACTGACAATTACTCCCTAAACTGGACACCCGAGCTGAATATGCGGCCAACACTATCCACGTATAAATGATAAATATAAAGGAATTAACACTTCAAGATACTTTTTAAGTAAGAATAATGGATCTTTTTTTACAAAACATTTCAGAGTTAAGCCTTGGAATCATGGATTGTTGTTTGCACAATTAAACAGAATTTGCATTCAACAAAGTTTACTTGCAACATCCCTAAAGTATAAAAACTAAAAATAAAAAGAATAACAAACTACCAAAAGCAAAAAACAAAATCAATAAAGCAAAAGTGAGGGAAGAATTTAAAAATTTAAAAATAAAGTAGATTCAAAAAGCTAAAAATTAAATTTAACAAGTAGGAAAAAACATTCTCCACTTAATCCAGGTGTACACTTAATCAACCAATAAAACACTATTTTATATCATTCAAAAAATATACTTTTATATGATTTTTTATCATCTAAAAGTATACTTTAAAAAATATGAAAAGTAACACTTTTTTAAGTAGTAATATCATTGGAGGCAGGAGAGGTCCAATACTTCTTCACAGCAAATAATAGCTTTTCTCTTTCAAGAGGCCCATCTTCATGGTCCACAATTTGACTCTCCCAATCCATGCCATTGATTATACTCTTTACTTTGACCAATATATCAACATCATCTCTAATTATTACACTTCCTTCTGGTCTTAGAATCCTATCCATCTCTAGCAATATGTCTTCCAATTCACATCTACAAAGGAGAAACATGTTAAGGATTTGAATGTTTTAATAAACCATGTATTAGATAATTGTTTTTCAAAAATACATCCAAATCCAATTGCATCTTATTATGTAGAGATGCTTTCGGAGCTAAGTGACATTATAATGTAATTTGATTCGATGAATTTATAAAAAAAAATTAATAACACAATTTGTAAAAAATATTAATCTATTTTTGAAATTTATTGACATTTTTTTACTTAAACATTAACTTGAAAACTAAATCCTATAACACAATAAATGTATACCTGTCATTATAAAGGCTAAACACAGAATCAGCATGAATTAAGTCATAAGTTCTAGGATAAGTAGACATGGCTTCACACCTGCAAAACAATTACAATCAAACCCTTTTAAGAAAACAAAAAATAACATTCATAAAAAAAAAAATTAATTGCACTTTTAGTCCTTTTATTTTAATATATTTACAAAAATAGTCTCTTAGTTTTAAAATCAATTTTTTTAGTCCCTATATTTTTACATGTGTTGGAATTAATTTTGATTCCCAATGCATTTTTATCCTAAAAATTGTGATTTTCAGTCTACAAAATAGTGATCTTCTGCCTTAAAAATTATATTTTCTCTTCACCTTTATAATAATTAGGGTTATGAATCACTGTTTTTTAGGCTAAAAATCACTATTTTATAGGTCAAAATTCTAGTTTGAAATCTAAACTCCAACAAATGTGAGAAAGAAGAATAAAAAAAGAGACCAAAAGTGCAATTAATAAATAAAAAAACAAACAATAGAACACTAAACTAACCAATTATGATACATTCCAATCAACCCTCTTTCATAAATTGCACCAAGTGTATCAACTTTAGCTTGAATAGGAACCACATTCATAACCCAAATTGGATACTTAACAAGTGAAGCTGCAAATCCACCCAAATAACCATTCATATCTAAAAGATTGCGATATCTACCAGCTTTTCCAAGTTGATTATTAACTTTTTTGTAATATGATACCCTTTTGTTCCATAGTTCATTGTCTTTTGAAAAAGTATGGGGTGTGACACCTTTTATGGTCCCTTTCGAAATTCTTGGTGGGGTTGATTTTAATCTTTGAGGCCAATTACTTAATGCACCCCCAGCAGTTTCTTCTTTGTTGGACACTTCAGGGAGTGGAATCAAACATGTTTGCATGTTTGTGTACCTAAAAGTGACCATAATAAATAAGAAAACATGGAAAATGTTTAGTTGATGGTAATCAAGTAAAAGGACCAACATTTGTTGTTTGAAAGGGACTTTGGTTTGTTAAAGTACATGGTTAGTTGGTTTGGAACAAATGGATAAAAAATAAATAAATTGAAAATTAATGGATTTTATATAATGGTTGGACAGAAAAAATAGAAAAAAATTGTAGTAAATATCAATTTATTAGATACTAGCAGAATTATTTTATTACTAGTGAGAAGTTTTTTATATAAGTTATTTCTAAGATAAGAAAAAAGAATATATAAAAGTAAATCAATTTATATAATATTCGTCTATGGGTCAATAAATCTGATTAATTTGAGAAATTTGTTTTGTTTTCTTTTTCTTTTTTCAGGTTAGGTTTATGTCACTATTTTTTTTTAAATAAATTTTTATTTTAAAAAATCTCAATTGAAGATGAAAAATAGGACAACTCAATTGAGGGCTGCAAGGACATTGATACCTAAGGTGATTTCAAACTAGAAATTTAAAATGTGAATTTAACCACTAAATTATTTTACCAAAAAAAATAAGTGGGGCTTATAATAAATTAAAAACAAGTAGATGTACTGAGTTTTAAAAGTTTGTCTTAGGTTACATAAGAAAGTATGTCCACCTTTTATTGATTTTAAATGATGTTTTTATGAATTGACTAAATTAGTTGATGTTCTTTAATTTTATGTTTTTTTTTCTAATCTAATTTTTTAATTTTTGTGAAGAGATAATAAATATTATTATAAACTCCAACACAACTGCGAAGTTTTGAGTTCAAATCCGATATAAGATATTCAACCTAATAATTTCAGTATTTGTCAATTAAACTAATACTTAAACTAAAATTATTATTTTTACAAATAAAAGAAACAAAATTAACGACTCTTAGAATTTTGAGGACCATAATATGATATATTTAAATAAATAAAAATCAAACACAAGGAGAATAGGAAAATAAATCACATACCAAGCCTTGTCAGGATTATTCTGCACCATGCAAAAAGGTCTATTTTGAGTGATCTTACTGTTAGCTTTGCAATCTAAATGGTTTTTGGGTTTTTGCCAAATAGCAATATCACCATTTTCAACTAACTTGTTCCAACAAAGGCTTATAGCTACGTTCTCAATTTTGGTTTGTTCTTCATTCAAATCTTCCTTTGTTCTTTCCCATCCTTTCCAATATTTCTTCCAATGAATTGGCGGTCCAGATAAAATCCAATACCCACCAGGACGTAGGATTCTATCAATTTCATTTAGATAAAGTCCATCTAAATCAACAAAGTAAAATAAAAAAAATCAACACAAGTTATATTAATGTTGAATTGTACCTTAAAATATTGTTTTTCATAATTGTTGTTTTCCATATAAGTCCTCAAAATTTAGGTACAATTTATTGAATGTTATTCTTCGATCACAATTTAACAAATAAGTTGTGTATCTAATAGTGATACATAAAAGTGCAAAATAGAATATTTAAATAATAGACAAAAAGAGTATTAAAACTTTTTTTTAAAAATATAGAATTGGAAATTGGTGAGTGAGAATAATAAGTACCATATTCAGGCCAAGGAATAAGGCAGCGAGAACAATGTGCCATGTCAAAAGCTCTTGAGGGAAAAGGTAACCTCTTTGAAGCTAAGACTCCAATAATTGCAGGAACACCTCTTTCAAGTGCAAATTGAACTTGTGCTTCATGAGTGTCCCTTGGTGCTATTGATACTGTTAATATGTCACGTGATAGAAGATATGCTCCCCAACTAGCTACCTGCATCATTACATTACTACATTGTTCACATATTTAATTCAAGTTTTGCAGAAAATACTTTATTCTATATAAAATAAATATCAAATTAAATGTTAGAAAATAGTAGTTATGTTACTTTTAACTCATCAACCAAACTATTTATAGGAGATTAGGCATGAAAATATATTCTATACCCGTAAATATGCATTCGAACTCACTTTGAATTTTACGGAAAAAATCCATTTTGGCCGAACGAAAGTGCAAGTTTTTCCTAATACTTATAGTTGGGGGAGGACACCGAAAGGGTGTTGATATATGCCCTACATCCAAACCCGCCAATTAGGTAAAAAATATTTTTACATTTTATATATATATATATATATATATATATATATATATATATATCCTTATTTATTTTATTTATTATTTAATTATATATTATAAATTTTAATTTTCTCTTAATAAAAAAGGAATTTTAATATAATTTAATTAATTTAATTTATTTTCATTTAAAAGATATAAGTTAATTTATTGTTCTTTTAAGTATTATTAATTATAACAAATAACATTTTCTTTTATATATCAATAGGGTGGGCGCGGGACGGGGAAACCCAACCTATGTCAGTGGCGGAGATGAAGATTTCCAAACCAGATGGTAAATTGTGTGAGGGTTGCAGATATGGAGAGTCAGAGGTAGGGTGAGGTTTTCAAAATCCGTTTCTGCCTTACCCCGTTGTCATAGGTGTCGGAGATCAAATAATATTTTTTAATTATTGATGTATTTTAATTATCATAAATACGAAGTAAAAGAATAATCAAAGAGAATAATTGAATGAAAGAAATTAAAATTATATTAAATTAAAAGTGGCAGTTTTTTAAATAATAATTTTTATAAATGTAACAAATATTCTATTATATATGGAGTAAAAATGTTGTTGCCATATCAATCAATAGTCACTCCTGTCATGAATCAAAACAAAATTAAAAAACTTTATATTTATTAAATAAATTATTTAAGTAGTATTATTTATCATCTTCACCTCAATCCATTCTCAAAGGTGACATACTTGAAATCTTGTTTCATACGAGTAAAAAGTCATCAGAAAATTAAATGAATTGTGGAATATTTAAAAATATTAATAACAGTGAAGGTAGTTAATTATTAATATTTAAGACCACTGTGAGTATTTTGTGTTTATATCAGACCCCACATAGAGTAGTTATCAAAAGAAAAAGAGTACTATTAATTTATATGGTAAATTATTTTTCACGTACATCTAATTAAATTCCACAATATAACTATTTGTGAAGATATTTTGAAAAGTAATACAACAAAGTGAATTGATTATAGTGTGAATTAATTAGATACATTTGTTTATAAAAAAAATAATTAATAATTTGAATTTAACTATTTTAAAATAATTAATAAGTCAATAATCGATATTGCAATCGTTCTATTAATTATACGTGAGTATTTAATATCACCTATCGATTTATTAATTAATAAATAATATTATTTATTTTATTATTTAAAATCAAATCTATATAATTCATAGCAAATAATCTCTAAAAAATTGACCAGTAAAGAATGTGCAAAAAAATGATAGAAAATAAAATAGTGCTTACATTATAGATTTTTTTTATTATTATATTTCTTTTTTTAAATTAATTAATATATCTTACATTAAAATTTATATACTAAAATATCTTTTTTTTAGATCTTCAAAAAGTCACATATCCGTCTTGTAACCACGGATCATTTTTTTTTCTCAAGTAATAAGATATTACATCTCTAAATGCTATTACCCTTTAACTATATAGATGGTCGCATTTCAATTATACGACCTCTTATTTTAAGAAAAAATTATCCTTCAAATAATTACAAGCAGAAATACTACCTCTTAATTGTCCACAAAGTAGGATATCTTATTATTATAAATTTTGTAGAGTATATTAATTAATTTTTCAAGAAGAGGATATAATAATAAAAAAACCTATGTCATGAACCTTCTCATTATTACATGTACTCGTCATATTAATGAGCTTAGTAATTAGCAACATTGTAGGGACGGATCCAATCTCTTACGGAATCTTTTAATCATGCGACAAGTAGATGCATTTAACGAACATTATTTAATATAACACTTGACGAAATTTAATCTATAATAATGTTGTCAATAAAATAACCTGTGGTTAAAGAAATTTTTCGCTAAAAGTTAGGATAAGTAGCCTTTCAATATAAAAGTTTAATATTGAGGGGAAATATATATATAAAAGAGTTCAACTATGTCTGGGTTGTGCTATGATATGTTATAATTTTTTTAATTCACTTAAAAATTACAATTTGATAATTAATTTTTTTATAAAAATTATAATTGAACATGTTCAAACTCACAAAATTGTTACTAAAATATTTAATTTTTTTATTTTATTGTAGTTTTAATTCTCTATTTTCACCAATTCACAGAAAGTCTTCCTATTTTAAAAATCAATAATTTTTTACTTTTTTCATATTTTTTAATAAAAAATATAACGATTTAATATATTTTAAATGATATAAATATACAATTTCATGATATAAAATTATTTAAATATATTAATTATTCATATGTCATTGATTAAATTACAAAATGAAAAAATTTCTGAAACTAAAAATTAAATATTTAAAAGATTTTATTGTAATTTTATAAATGTTAATCGTTCTACATAATTGTATTATAATTCTCGATATTTAAAACATGTTATATTGTCATTTTTTAATTTAAAAAATTAAAATAAATAATAAAAACTGCTAAATTTTAAAATAAAAAAAAATAATATTAAAAAAACTGTAGTTAAACTTAATTTTTTAAATATAAAATGTCTTTTAAGTTTGGAATCATATGACTCAAATTTCAATGTTGATATATCAATTTTACTCCGAAAATGACACAACCTAGCCAGGTCCATTCCTATTGTAAATGCACGTATACCACACCATATATATTTAATAAAACTCTTCTAATTTTACGACAAATCGAAGAAGTAGAAAAAAAAAAGGACTTAAAAGGACTTTTTTTTTTATGATGATAAATTTAATACTATGATATGGATCTTAGCTTCCTTCTATGCACCACTCAAATGCAAAATAAATACTAAGGTGTCAGAAAACCTTTAATTTTTTAGGTCCATTCATGTACTATTACTCGTTCATGAATAGTCAAATCTAATAAGAAGAAACAGAGACCATGCCTATTCTTTGTATTTTGATGTAAATATTTAGTCATAAAAAATTCATAGATAGATAATGTATTGATTTTTTTATGAAAAATTAAATTAAATTACGGGTGATACACCCATTCAAAATTAGAGAACCACTAGTTTCATTGATAATTTACAATATAATTTATATATAATTAATTAATTTTAGATTTACAGACTTGGAACATGTCACAACAAGGGTTGAGCAAAAGGTTCAACAATTTGTGTTAACTACAATGAGTAATTTATTGACTTTTTTTTAATTGCACAAAATAATAATAATAATATGGTTTAGATAACTTATATCCTTAATAAAATCCACATATCATCTTATAAATTATCTTATTTGTCTTTCAAAATTAATTTAAGGGCTGTGTAAAAAACAAAAAATATATAGGTTAATATTAGGAGTATTTGTTGAGGATACAAAATAAAAATCGTACATTAAAAAGAAAAAAATCTAAGCTTTCAAAAATTAAATATATAATTTTCAATATTTTTCAATATAATATTTCTATCAGGGAACATTTGCTATCATTTTTCTAAAAATATTATAAAACTATTATTACTCTTATACACTTAAAGCCTCTATCTTGCAAAAAATATTGTTTCTCTAAATTAATTTATAATATTCCAAAATTTTAAGCTATTATTATTAATAAAAATTAAATTTATATATTAAATTAAATTTTATATCAATTTAAAATATTTTTACTCTATCAATTAATAACAACTGTTAAATTATTAATAATATTAACTTTTATAATAATTATTTTTAAAATAACACACATAATTAACTGTAAAGTACCGACAATATAAAAAATTAAACTCTATTAATAAATGTACATGAAAAGATTTAGTGCATTTACTATCCACATTTATGTTACTACCATTAGCCATTTGTATTTTTACTTTAACCCTTTCATTCCAAAGAAATCTGGACGTTAATAATCTAATGTTTGAAGGTAAATAAAATATGACATAGAATTCTTCTAACTTAAATTTTTTCGAATAATTCATCTATAATTAAAATAATGAATCACTTAAATTCAATTATTTAATTATTGTGTTTGAATTTTTTACAATTAAATTAATAGAGAGAAGTTATGTATCTAAGTCTAATAATCCTTACCATTATTTGATAGTGGTCCCTTGCCATGTCGATCGTCTAAAAATACTTATACTACCACGAAAAGTTCCCTAAGAAAATAATATATTTAACGTGAAAAATCCTTTTGTGGAAAGGTAATGTTACTATTCTACAAGACAGCCAATTACACATTTGGATATATTCATTAATGACAAAAATTGATTAAAAAATTATTGAAGAGTAACGAACAAATCACACACTTTACTACAAAAATATCCCAAAAGCCTACACCATATAAAGACAAGCTACCTCTCAATTTCAAATTTGGAACTTCACTGCATTCATATAATATTCATTTTTTTTTTATAGAGAAAGGTATAAAACCTTTCTTAGGTTTATATCAACATAAACCTTCCTTAGTTATCACTACTAAAAAAAAATATTTTTAGTTTAGGTTTAATCTTCTAATTATAAAGAGAATAAGACTTTAGTAATTTAAAGTTCAGATCTCTCAGTAAAAAAAAGTTTGGTCGAGAGTTATTCTAGTCATGATTCAAATTTGAGTTCTCCTAAATGATTTGTATTTAAACTGAAACTCAATTATTTGTTTTAATTGAAACTTATTAATCATTTGAGTTTAATCACTTAATTATGTTATTTGTGCATTTAATTTCATTAATTTAAAATAACATCTAAGACATTTCTATCTAAAACAAATCATGTATAACATTTATATGGTTATCAAACAAGTTGTGAGCAAATTATTCCTTCTAAAAATCCTAATTTCTTTGCTAATAAAACATCAAATTTTTCATCAATAACAAAGGCCAAAATTATCAATTGTCCTTAGTCCTTGACGCATATGTGAAAGCAAGTAGGTAATTGAAAGTTGTGGCCCAAAACAATAACAGCATCATTCTTATCCTAAGAAAGGTAAAGTATACCACATGATTAAATAGACAAAAAATGCAAAGACAACGACAAAGACAAAAGCGTCATCTTTTGTTGATTTTTGTAACTAAGAAAATAATGTTAATACAATAAACATATACTCAGTAAAAAAAACAATACTTATGTAAACTTTTTCTTAACAAAAAAGTTTAATTGTGATACTCATTATATGTAAATATTTTTACTTTAAAATGTTAAATCTAATTATAACTATTTAAAGTTATATATATATATATATATATATATATATATATTTATCTGAATACATGATAAGAGTAAATCTTTTTATAGACGTTTAGTCAATTATATTCACCATGAAAATATTTAATTTTATCTTTAATTATTTTTAAAATTGAATATGAGTAATTGTAATTTATTGTCAATATAAAACTATACCACATTATATGAAAATTACTTCTATAAGAAATTAAAATACAACGTGCAAATGAGCTGATGCACTTGAGAAAATACACACTTGTTATTTAAAAAGGGTATACAAGCTACGCCTTTAAATTCATTTAACTATATTAAATTATAACTTGTTTTTTTACACGGAAATGTTAAAAACTAACGTTAAGTTACTTTCATAAATTTGAACTAGAGACCTTCTTAATACTTATTAAGTATCTCTTAACTTATCTCTTAAGTCATCATCGAAATTACTTAGGTGGGACTTAATAATAACTTGTCAATGTGTTTCTAAAATTCACTATAAAATAAAATATAAATAAAAAGTTAATCTATTTTGTATTAATTTTTAATTATATATATATATATAAATTTTTCAACTACATTTTTATTTATATTTTATTATGAATAAAGTATATGTGAATGTACTAAAACAAGAGAAAAATTATTATTTGACAAACTTTGACTCCATCTTGTATTTTTTTATTCTATTAGCAAAAGGAAGTATATTTTCATTGTTAACCACTAATCAATCAAATTTATAAATAAATAAAAAAATCGATTATGCATAGTCAGGGGAAACTAAATTTTTATAAAAGGTCAACTATAAACATTTATTTTAATATATAATTGTATTTTTATAATTATTTGAGACAATAAATTATGAATAATTGTAATTTAGCGTTAGCGTAATTTAATTTTACCGTGTAAAGGTTGTGGCCCAAAACTACGAAATCATCATCACTCACATCCTCAAAGTAAAAGTAATGTACCACCAAGATATAAAAGAAAAAAAACTTATAAAAAATCAAAGGACAAGACAACCACGTTTCAAGAAATCTAATCTAACATTTTACAAAATAAAAAAAGTGCTTACCATAAAAAGAGCTGCAATAAAAAGAAAAAGGAAAAAAAAAACGTACCCCACATCCAGTATCAACAGCAGTTCGAACCGAACCATCACTAAGGTTAATAAGTTTTCCAATGTCATCAATATATTTATCAGCTCCATTAGGGAACATAGTTCCACCACCCGGAAAACGGAATCTATCACCGTCAAAACGGATCCAATTTTGAACAGCTTTTTCCACCGTTAAATGACGGTAAGGGACGTTAGCATACCACGCCATGTCTCTACTTGTGGGCCATGGGAAAGGGTTTTTGTAACCGTTTGGTGCCGGAACACGACACTTAATGATTTCATTTTTATTAGGACAATGTCTTTCGCGGTATATCATTTTGTCGCGCGTGTATTTTAGGGAACGCGCGTGGTCTTCACAGGGGGTGTAGTCTGTTAGTGAGGGGGTACATGGTGGGTAATGATGGTTTTGTGTTGATGTTGTGGTGGATGAGGTTGTTGTGTATGTTGTTGCGTTGTGGTGTGAGAAGAAATCTAAGTTTGTTGTTTTTGGTTTTGGGTTTTTTTTTGTGGGCGTTGAAAAAGTTGGTGGGTTTTGGAGGCATTTTGTTGTGGAGATTTTGTCGATGTGGATATTTGGGGTTGTTGTTGTGATGTTGTGTTGGTATGAGCCTAAGAGATAGGAAATGATGCAAAGGAAGGCTAAAAGAGAGTAAAGATTTGTTTTTTTGCAATTGAAAAAGGAAGTGGATTTGGAGGGTTTGAAGGGTTTTGGTGGGGTGGTGTCATTGTTTGGCATGGTGGTGGTGATGGAGATTTTGAGTTTGAGATTGTGTGTGTGAGTACGAGAGAGTTGAGTGGTGGAGATGAGTGATGTGGGTTGAGAGTTTATAATAGATTGAGAGGGTTGATTTTTTTTTAATAAGCTATTTAGAGGGTTGATGGTTTTTGGGAGAAAGGGAGATGTGGGGGAGGTGAGTGAATTTGAATGACCAATAGGTTTGCTTCTTAGTATTGTATTGAATGGGTTTAATGTTATTTTATTGGTGGGAGTACATTGAAAATGGGTAAAAATAGTGGAGATACAACTGTTTTTTCACGAATTGTCACTCTTCCATAGATTCTTCTTGTTTGGATCATACTAGTACTTAGTTGAGATTATTTTCAACCCATAATTTGCATTTTCCAATTATACTTGCAATCAATTTTGAGGACTTTCTTGTATATTAGATTCTGATTTTGATTGTAAAAAAAAAAAAATGATTTTGATAAAATTGATTATCAAGAGTTGTCTTAAGGAGCGTTTGTTTATTTTGTTTTTCAAATAAAATAAATATTTTAAAAAAATTGTATATGTTTGTTATAACTTTTAAAAAAATGAAAATATAAAAAATAATTTTGATTTTTACAAAATATGAAAATAATCTAAAAATCGATTATAATGAGAATGTTTTTTTAACTTCTAAAAAAATCATTTTTTATAATTATTTATTTTTTAAAAAAAGGTGATTTTTACTACGGTAAACAAATACAATTTTTTATTTATTTTTTAAATATCTAAAAGATATCTTTAAAATATAAAATACCAAAATCACTTTTTAAAAATCTAAAGCAAACAAATTTTAATGCAATTTCTCATTTTAAGTAGTTTTTAGATTATTTTTATTTTTTTAAAGTTGTAACAAATAAATGCAAATTAACAAAAAAAATATGTTTATTTTAAAAATACACTGCAACAGATGCACTCATAAGACTCGTTAGTTGGAGATTATAAAAAATAAATAATTTTGACAAGAGTAATTATTATTTAAGTAAAGAAACATAAAATAAAGATTTAACTTTTGTAAAAATCTTAATTTCAATATCATTAAATATCAAGATTAATTATTTTATAATTAATACCAAACATACTCAATATTTTTCTTAAAAATCACTTATTTATAATGCAATATAAATGGACCATATAACTTTGAGAAAAAGAATTGTGCAATATCAATGTAAACAAATTTTATATTATAGTTAATATAAATCTTTGATTTTATCTTCTCACTAAAAAAATCATTCAATAAATAAACATCTAATTAACGGTATAAAATTTGTTATTAATATAAAACTTTTTTACGATGTTGGTGTATGTTCATTAAAACCAACAACTTTCAAATTTAGTCTTTAAACTGAAATATTAATATCGATGTACCAATAATAATTAACCAAATAAAATGGAATAGAGGAAACATAATAATTAAAATAAAATAAAGGAAACATAAAAGCATAAAAAATCAGGTAAAAAAGCAAAAAAAACGGTGTATTTCTCTCTCTCTCTCTTTGTGAATGTTTAAGGTTTTTATGTAAAAGTAACTTATAGTTGATAATAATTAAAGTGTTCAATTAAGTTAATGGTTTAATTAATTTAAAATATAAAATAATATTCTTAATAAAAATAAATTTTATTAATTAATTCTTAAAAAATATTTTAAAATAATAATTAAATTTTTTTTATTAATTTAAAATTTATCAATCTGATATATTTTTATTTATTTATCTATTTTATTTATTTTAATAAATTACTTACTTTAAAATATTAATTAATTTTAAAAATTAAATTATTTATTAATCTGATATATTATTTATTTATTTAGCTAGTTTATTTATTGGTTAAATTAGTCTTTTAGTCCATCGAGTTATTTTCTAGTTTTACTTTAGTCCTCTGACAATTTTTCGTTTCGTTTTGATTCTTTTATACTTCTATTAGTCAAATTGATTTTTTCCATTAATTTTTGACAAAAAAGTTAAATTTTGTCATCTCATTGATCTTCAAATCTATAAATCCATAAATTTATAATCTTCTTCCATCTAAAAACCTAAAAAATTCATCAAATTTATGATTTTGAAACTTGTAACATTTCAAATTCATATCTTACAAATTCAATTTCATAACCTTTCAAAATGAAAAAAATGAAAAATTTTCAAACTCATTCTTTTTCAAAACATATATTTTCTATAAGCATGTTAAGTCGTATTTTCATCAATTAGTTAAGAATTTCAATATGCAATTTTCTTAATCTTAACCTTTTAAATTTTTTTTCATAATCTTAAAAATCGCCCCTTTTTAAGAAACAAATTTCTTCCAATTTATACATAAAAATTATAATCTTTAGGTAAAAGAGAAAGAGATTAAAAAAAAAAAAGAGTTCAATGCCAAATGAATCAAAGAAAGGATTTGAAACAACTTTGATTAAAACTATTAAAATTAGATTGAAATAAAAAACAAATATGGCCAAAAGAGTTTGCAATGATCCAATTCTCAAGAAATAGAAACTAAATCTCATATCCAAAATAAAAAAAGGGGAATAGATAATGCGGAAAATGTACTTTAAAGTGAAGAGAAGATGAAAGTATGAGAAATAGATTTTGAGATTTTTCTTTTTCATTTTTCTGAATTTGAAAGATTACGAATTTGAATTTATAAATTATGAATTTGAAAGGTTACAAGTTTAAAAGTACGAAGTGTTTGAGTTTTAAGGTTGAAGGAAATCATAAATTTTTTAGTTTATAAATTTAAAAATAGGTGAGAGGAAGGAGATGACAAAACTTATGTTATTTTGTTAAAAACTAATAGAAATAATTAACTTGATTAACAAAAGTATAGTTAAGGGACTAAAACGAAATGAAAAATAATTAGGAGATTAAAGTAAAACTAGATAATAAGTTAAGAGACTAAATGACTAATTTTGTCTTATTTATTTAAAATTATAATAAATAAATTATTTTAAATTATTTAATTAAAAATATTATTTATTTAAAATTATGATAAATAAATTATGAAAAGTAAAAAAAAATCAGTTACAATAATAAAGATAAAATTAAAATAAAAAATAATAAGTTATAAATTTATATTCTACTTAAAGTAGTTTATAAAAAATGCTACAAACTATAAATTTATAAATAAATTATCAAACACATAATATAGCATGTATGGTCGTTTTTGTGTGTTGCCAAATAGAACTTATGTGCATAATCAGTTTCACTACTTCAAATGTGAAACCAGACGTAGACCAGCGTACTTTCTCTGGTGCTACATAAATGTCTTTTAATTGTTGTTTTGCACAGTTATAGAAATAATCACTTTGATTAATAAGTAAATTTCAAGTATACTCTTACCTTTTATTGGTTCACTTATCCATGTATTATTTATATCAGTGTATCTGTGAGTTGTGTGGGCTTGTTTCTACTTTTAGAAGATGTAAAATTAATTATAGAGTTGTATTGTTTGTTTGATATATATTATTGTTCTCGAGTAAATTTAATTTTATATTTGGAAATAATTTTTATTTAAAGGTGAAATTTAGAGTTTTTGTATGTAGAATTGATTTTTTAGTGTCTATTTGGTAACATCAATAAGCTAACTTATAACTTATTGAATTTGTTTATAACCTTGTTTGATAAAATTAAATGTGTTTGGTTAACAAATTTTTTTAACTGATTTATAGTTTTTTTTAGATGCTATTTTAACTAGCATTTGAGTTTATAATTTTTTATATTTTTTTTCTCATTTATAACTTTATTATTTTAATTTTATTACAATTTTATCTTTATGTAAAACAAAACAACTATCCCACTAACTATTCACTTTCTCGTTGGAGATTTCTTTTTCTCGGTTACTCTCTTATTCATTATCTCTTCTTATTTGTTTAGTGAATAATACTAAGGATGCTCAATTTTTTTTTGAAACGGTGGATGTTCAGAGAATTATATTGTAGAAGATTGGTCGTGTTTAGTCATACAAAATAACAATATCTAACAAAATTAAAATGACTCATTTTATTTTACCAGTAAAAAATTTGTAGGCAAAATTTTTTAGTATTGTTGTTTCTCATGTTAGGGATGAACTGACCTTACATATAAAAAAAGATCAAGTACAATTTATTTTCTAGAATAATTTTTTTATACATTTACATATTTTTAAAATTGAATAATTATGTTATTTTACGATTACAACAACTAAATTTATCAAACATTTTATTTTCATGAGTTAGTTTTTCAGTTATAAGTTATCAGCTATGAGCTTTAAGCTAGCTTTTGAGTCATCAGCTAACTTTTCAGCTATCAACTAGCATATAACTTAGTTTTACCAAACAGAGTCTTATGCTCAAAATTATTATCCAACTCACTTTTACATGGTCGTAATCCAAACATAAATAACTTTACCTTTAACTAATTTTTTCGCCATAATTACATTTACAAAATCAATTCATTTTTAGTTAATTTTTGTCACTGCATAACCAAACACAAAATGAGGGTATAATTAGTATTGTCATTTGATGATCACATATTGTTCAAATTTCGCTACCCTCCAGTGCTACAGCGCTCCTACAACTACTCAAGGTTGACTCAAACATTTTGAATTCTCTGTTCTATTATTAAAAATTGAGTCTCTAATAAAAAAATACTAAAAATTTAAAAAATATATTTTTTTATTTATTTAAATGTAAATAACATCAATAATATAAAAAACCTGTAAATAACATCAATAACATTGAAAATTTGATTCTATTTTTTTTATCAAAAAATCAGGACTCTTTTTTGGTTCCTAAAATGTGTTTCTATTTATCAATTATGAGTTTTTATTTTTTGACCCAATAGTATATGTGAATTTTTATTTTTTAGTAATATTTTTTGGAATCCATATAGTTTTCATAAAAGAAAATTTTTTTTTTGGATAATGTGTAGTTGGTCTGCTACACAGACTCATGGCCGATCATGCAACTACTATTTGAGAACTAATATTTGTTCAAATTTTAGTATGATTCAATATTGTCATAGACGCTATTTGACACCATCTAGTATAAGTGACAAAAAAAAGCGTAGATGTAACTTTAAAATTTAAAAACTACAATAAAAAAAAAATTCTTAAAGACGACAAATAAAAAGGAATACAAATTTTTGGATCATGTGCAGTCGATCTTTCTGCACAGACCCATGGCTGATCATGTGATGTAGGAGGGTTCAAGGCCAGAATCGAGGAAGAAACGGCTTTGTGGACAAAAGCAGTCGAAAATGCGGAAAACGACCGTCCGGTGTCAGATTGTCTATTATTATACCTTTTCGAAAAGGGAATCGCGCCACGAGCACAACTCATGGCTTTGCCATGAAGTATGGGCTCCAGAACCGTTTTGAGCTCGTCTTGTGCCTCAAAACAGTCGTTTTAGTTTTTCCCGTAATTTCGGGCTTTTCTATTTTACAGCCGTTTTAGCTTTTCCTTTAATTTAGGGCTTTTCTGTTTTACCTAATTTTCGTACTAGGATTTCTATTATCTATTTAAAGACTTTCTATGATGTAACAAAAGGTATCTTTTAATAAAACAATTAATTTTGAGAGTTTTTCTCTTCTCTGATGGATTCCAGAACTTGTTCTTTTTTAGGATTAGCGCTTGCTAACCCTTTGCGATTTCCGACTGCGTCATCATGCAATTATTATTTGTTCAAATTCGACTATGATACAATATTGTCATAGGCACTATTTGACAACATTTAGTATAAGTGACCAAAAAAAGTAGTAAATGTAACTTCAAAATTTGAAAACTACGATAAAAAAAAAATATGTTCTAAAAAAAAGAGTATGACTCTGCAAATTGCAATTTGCAAGTTTTTGTAGTCTTATACTACTGGAACATTTCTCTCATAGAAAAATTGGATGATGATGTAGTTATGAATATGAGCCAGCAGAGACTAAGTTTGAAGTAAGGAATTCTGCACACACATAATTATTATGGAATCTACCATTGAATTGAATAAAGTTGTTAAATTATTGATGGATAGGAAAGTGCAGAAATGAATGTAGACAGCAACAACAACAATGATGAAATAATTGTATAATATTATTTGAAATTTTTTTAAAATTAATAATAATATTTGTTAAAATTATTTTTTGTTGGTAAATTCATATTTTATAAAATAGATTGATATAATGTTTTTTATTGTTTGTATATATTGTGGTAGAGCTTGACTAATTTGTTTTATAGACAAAAATTAATTAGTAATGTATTTGAAAATTCAAATCCCACGTAATAACAATAACAAATGAAAAAAAAATACTACTTAAGTAAATTATGAAAAATTTAGTTGTAAATAAAATTTGAAAAATGTAACAATATGTGGCAAATAAAATATATCGACTTATTATAACTTAGTAGCTTAGCTAATAATTATCATAAGAAGAAAATTAGATACCTTATTTATGGATGAGGAAGAGAAAATAAAAATAAGTTGGAAAATAGTAGGCTATGAGAGGAGAGTGTAATATGAAAGGAAATTGTATTTTCAAGGCTTGATTACAACTAAGGCATCTAATACCTTATATAGAGAAACTAAGGCTTACTATTTAAGCCGGTAAAAAGGCTATTGTAACATTCGGTAGCCGGTTATACAAAAGACAAAGATCATAATTGATGCCGGGTGCACTTTGTGGGCCCCATCGTCACATCAAATAATGACATAGAGATAAAAACGAAAATAGTAAAAGAAAAATTATTGCTTCCTTTTTGACTTAAAGAGATTCTTTCTTTTGATGGCCGACAACATAATGTCTTGGTATTTGGCATGTTGTAATTATTAGTCTGATTATGTCATGGCTTACGTCTTATTGTTGTCCTTTTCCTTTTCCACTTTGCTGAGTCATTGTCTCTATCATAGCATCCCAAATATCTTCGGGACTAGGTTCTTCATCTTCCTGGGATTCTCCAGCTAAACAATCAAAAGCATTGGAATCCATTGATCCTTGTGAACTGGTTTCCATGAAAACATTTTTATTCTTTCCTGGGAAAGTTTTAAAAAATTGGTTTTTCATATGATCAAGAACCCTGACCATAATTTGTTCTTCAGTCTCATAAGGATGAATTTTTTGAAAGTAATCTTTTAGATTATTCATGGAAATTTCTTGAGAACCTTGTTCTTTTCTCTTTGATTGGTCATCAACAATAGTTGTTTTAATCTTGGCTTCCATACACTGGAGATCTTCATTAGATATCCTATTCCACCATTTGTAGAAGAAATTTCTTCTAAGAACAGGAATATGAAATTTATCCTGAGCTATTGTCACAGTCCATCTCCATATCCATGGAATTTGAAATTTAATAAAGAATAAACATGGACCTTGTCCAAATATTAATTTTGAAGAATTTTTCAAAATTAAAGGGCTAAAATTGCACCATGAATTGTATAAGTCTAGAATATTTTCTGGTAGAATTTCTAAAGAAGTACCGAATTTGATCCACCAATTAAAAAACCAATTTGGTATAGGTTTCTCAGCTATATCTGGATTGATGCTAAAAAACCAAGAATGTTTATTCTTTGGGTTTTGATAATAAAAGGCTAATGTAAAAGCTTGGACATAATCCCAGTAATTAAAATAAATAATTTTATCTTCAGCAATTTTAATTGCCTTTTCACCATTAGGATTTAATCCCCATTCTCTGGGAGTTAATATCTTATTGACATGACATTTACTAAAGTTTATAAAACTTCCTGGATTGTTATTCTGATAATGGTGAGTGATAGCCACTAGTTCAGTGATTTGTTATAAGACTTCCAAATTAGGTCTAGACTTACCATAAAGTCCAGGATATCCTCTTGATTTGAGGTATCTTGTTTTGATTGACTATCCATCATTAGGTGACAATTTTACATTTTCTTCTTTGACATTCATTATGTCTTCTGTAACAGGGTTTTCATAATACTCTGTTACTTCTTGTGGGGTTTCATTAACCGCAACCTCTTTGTAAGATGATGTCTTACTTGCTGAGGAAGAAGGAATATCTTCTTCTTTGGTGGTGCAGGTAATTGCTGCAAATTTCTATTCCTATGGACTGTAGTCCAGTCCCCTATTAGAGGAATATTTGATTCTTGATAGTGTAACAAATTGTTACTCATTCTTCCACCATGACCTCGGCTATTGTAGCCTCGACCTCTTCCCCTGATTGGGGTTGCCATTCTTCCTATGTTTTCCTTAATTTCCCTGCAAAAATTCACGAGTTAGATAGTCTGCAAGAGAATTATTTTCTCCTTTAATATATTGAATATCAAATTCAAATACTGATAATTGAGCTTGCCAATTAGCAAAAATTTGTTTTGAAACAAGATTTTTGACATCTTTTTCAATAATTGATTTAGCTGAGCTACAATCAATTCTTAACAAAAAATTTTGGTTTAATAAATCATCTTGGAATTTAGAAATACATTTAATAATAGAAAGCATTTCTTTCTTAATGGTCGAATAATTAGACTGTGTTGGATTCCATTTTCCAGAAGTAAATCTTATTAAGATTTCTTTATTGGTGTCTGGATTAATCTGTTTTAAGATTCCTCCATAACCAATATTTGAAGCATCAGTTTCAACAATTTTAAAAAACTTAGGATTTGCTAAATTCAAACAAGGCAAACATTTAACTTTGTTTTTAATTCTTTGGACAGCTAAAGATTGTTCATTTGTCAATGGTCCTGGATTTTTTCTAAGTCTCTTATAAAGAATAGTTGTATCTTGAGAAAGATTTTCATAGTAATCTGAAATATAATTTAAGCTTCCCAAAAATCTCTGGAGCTGTTTTTTATTAGTAATAATATCAGGAAATCTTGAAGCAAATTCAATGTTTCTGCTAATAGGAACAATTGTTCCTTGGTCTATTTCATGACCCAAAAATCTAATTTTTGTTTGGAATAATTTCATTTTGGGAGTAGACAAAACTAGACCATTATGTCTAACTAAATTTTTAAAAACTTTAAATGCTTTATGTGTTGATCAATACTTTTTGAAAACACTAAAACATCATCAATATAAACTATCATAAAATCAGAATAGGGATTAAAAATATCATTCATAATATTCTGAAATTCAGAAGGTTTTTTAGCCCAAATGGAAGGACGTTCCATTCAAAGTGTCCAAAGGGGACAGTAAAGGCTGTTTTGTATTTATCAGATTCATTAATCTGAATTTGCCAATAGCCTGATTTCATATCGAATTTTGAAAAAATTAAGGCATCATTAAGTCTAGCTAATAAATCTTTTTTTATTAGGAATTGGATATCTTATCCATTTCAGAACTTTATTAAGAGGTTTATAATTAATAACTAATCTAGGAACACCTCGTTCCTGTTCAGCATTTTTATTTACATAAAAAGCTGTGCAACTCCATGGTGATTTAGATTTTCTAATTAATCCTTTTTCTAAAAGATTATTAATCTCTTTTTTGCAAAGATCAAGATATTCTTGATTCATTTGAGCTGGCCTGGCCATAATTGGAACTTGACTTTCTTTAAAGTCATCAATGTAGGGTAAAGAAATGATGTGTTGTTTTCTATTCCAGAAAGCGTTTGGTAAATCATTACACACTTCTGTTTTGAACTGTTGTTCAATAGTTCTAATTTGTCTCTTAGTTTCATCTTTATTAAGATGATCGTTAATATTAAAAATATTTATTTCATTTTTAAGAAAACATAATTGTTTTTCTTTACTAATAAGAATGTCTTTGACCTCATTTAACATTCTAGTTTGAGGATCAGAAATAAATTCAAAAATAATTTGCTTATTGTCAATGATGGTAGTAATACCATTTTGATCAATGTTTATGATAGGCATAATATTATGCAAAAAAGGAGTTCCTAGTATAATTCTATGAGTTAAATTTTTAACTAGAATAAAAGATGTTGGTAAACAAACATTTTTATTACAAATATATGCATTTGAAAGTTTATAATTAACTTGTAATTTGTCTCCACCAGCTTGAGTAAGGGCCTGTGTGGTTTTTGAAAAATATTTAGTAGGGATAATTCCCTCTTGAATACAATTAAGATCAGCCCCACTATCGACTAGAGCTATTTCATTTTCTAAAATAAAATTTCTACTAATGACTAAAGTAATTTTAACAAACCATTTTTGTGAAGTGACTTTGTCCAAAATAGATAAATAATTATTAGAAGTAGTTTCTTCATTATTGGAAGTACTGGCTTCTAAATGTTTCAGAATCTCTAACATAGAAGTTCTTTGGGATAAAATATTATTATCTTTTTTAATCTGAATAATTTCAAATTTTAAGAGATTTATTTCTCTTTTTAAATCCATAGTGGAAACAGGGGTTCCATTAGTCTGTCTAAATCTTGATAATACCTCACTAATTTGATAAGGCGCTTCTATAATTAAAGGAGCTTCTTTATTAACAGTTTCCTTCATTAGAAAATTGATCATTTTTTTTAAATTACTATCTGAAATAGTTTCTAAAACCTTTAAGGCTTCATCTTGTTCTGTAGTGAGAACATTTAATCCATTCATATCCACAATGGATTTCCAATAATTTATTTCATTGCATTGGCAGCTATTGTTGCCAGAAGATGATGAATCAGTAGAAGTATCATTGATATCTTCTATCTCTTCATTTGAAGATTCTAGTTCTGATTCAGAACTAATTAACAAAACTTTTTCTAATTGGGTCCTTAATTGGTTGTCCTCAATCTCATTTAATGCTTTTTTGGTCCAACACCTGTTGGCATAGTGTCCCATTTTGCCACATTTATGACAAGTAATGTCTAAATTTTTGGCTTTCCTTTTGGCTTTATTATGGAAAGGTTTTTCTTTAGGTCTTTCTTTATAATTTTTTCTGTATCTCTTCTTGCGAGGAGATTTATAAAAATTATTGAATTTGTTTTTATTCTTATTATAAGGCTTAATAACCTTATGCTTTTTATTCAGGCCAGGTGGCTTGTCAATGTCAAAAGCAAATTGTTCACAGAATTCTCCTAATTGATGTTTTTTTGATAATTTTTGCTTTTTCAATTGATTTTTTAATTTTATGTCATTGCATAAAGATAATCCTTCATTAATACATGCAGTAATAATTTGGCCATAAGTTAAATCAGCATAATTAATATTTATGCTATCATTTTTTAACCTTAAAGATTGTCTTACCTTTTCAGCAAAAAGATATGGTAAGCCGTCTACAAATTTAGACTTCCAATGAATAGAATCAGGGTTTTTTAATTGAAAAACTCTTGATAAAAAAGTATCCTTATACCATCTAAAATGGGTTAGCGAAGGACATCTTAAATTTTGTAAAAGAGTTTGTAATTTTTCTGCAATAGGAATATTTGTTCCTACAAAATTATGTAGGATTGCTAAACAAAGAGTATAAACAACATCTTCTTCATTAGTTGTGGTGGTAGTGATATTACCATCTATTTCTATCTTAATTTCTTTTTTGTGATTTAAAATATTTTGTTTCTGGGTATCAGTGAGATAAGCATCCCACCAACCTCTGAGTTGGCCTATAAAACCTGTTACTAAAAAGTTTGCTATGACATTATCAGAGTTACCATTTTGCTTACAAACAGTTGAATACATCACCATTCTATGTATTGTATCAATAATTTGTTTATCATTTAAACCATCAATATTCCACTCATAAATGGCTTTACCAGAATAAGAATTCTGATATGGTTCAGTTTCCTCAAAGAGTAAATCTTGAGGAGAAGGTCTCTTGTAATAATACTTATCAATAGGTTTGGAAGTATATATTGGATTAATATTATCAATTTTATTAATATCTTGATCAGCAAACATATTTGTCAAATTATTTATATATTCACTATTTTCTGAAATATCATCTTCAGAAATGTCTGAAGTTTCTTTTTGGGATAAAACATTTAAATGTAATCCTTTTAATTTTTGTTCAAGAATTTTAATAAAATCAGCATTATTTATCTATCTTAAAGCCTTTTACTTCCAAAGGTGGTTGAACAATAGGAGGAAGAGAAAATAAGAAGAAAATTAACAGTATATATATATATATGATGTCTGGCCAAAAATCTAAATTAACAGTATTTTTTTCTTCAGATAGTCTAAATTAACAAATAAAAATCGCAAAAGCCTAAAATAGCTATTAATTAAGTTTAAAATAACAAGGCATGTGAGGTTCAATTCTAATAGATTTTAATCTCAAAGGTGTTGATCGCAACCACTACTAAATAAAAACTTATTGACATAATATTATGACAAAATTAGAGGTCTAAAGCCCTATTTTTATTAGTCCAAGGCCGACCATAGGTGGAGGAAGTATGGATGAAGTACGAATGCACTTGCCATGGTTGAGTTGGAAGGGGAGACTGACCCACGGTGTGAGAACAAGCGTCATTGATTTGATGGTTATTTTATGATAGTAGTTGTAACACTCCGAGTTTAAAGCACAACGCGAGTGTATTTTTTTTTTATAATAAATAAGTAAAAGAATTGTTTCCCGATTTAATTCAAAAAGATTGAAATAAAATTTCCTTTAATTCATTTCATAAAATAGTACGTCGTAGATTAATCGATGAACATAATTCATCGTAATATCACTAAGTACTTAATTCTGGAAATTAATAATAAACACTAATATATTTCAAAAGATAATAGTGTCATGATCTTAATAGGAAATATCAGAGTACGGAAAAATATTAGCGGAAAAGTTATACAATAATTCCCAAAATAAGCAATTACATTTTCCAGTTCAAAATCCTATACATCAACTCTAACTGATCATGCACTTAGCTACAGTAGCACGGTCTCCGCCGCATCCTCTACAAGTCTCGTCTCCAGCCAGATGTCTGCCCCTCTACGTTGTCTACAAATATGCCGTGCGTAAAGATCAAGGAAAACTAACGACGTCTCCGTCGTTATGTACCCGTCGGTAGGAAGGGTTCGGGTATCATCTGAGGGCAAAACCCAATTTCCACAATAATAGTAAAGGGTCACCGACCGAAATTAACAAATAACACATAGCATATATCTCACAGTAACCAAAAATATCCATGGCATTTCATATAACAATGATGAAAATTAAGGATGCTCATTTGAAATTTCATGATATTTATACTTTTTCAAAACAACAACCTATTAATATGAAAAATATGTGGTAAGTACAACCAACACTTCAGCAATCACAATCATTTATCAGAAATTCAGATTTCATAAAGTACTCACACACATCAATTTCCAACCATCATCATATACCCAAATCGTGACCCACCGGTCAATCACCCCGATGCAATATGTATATGCTCATGTATTCAATTTCTTGGAATTACCAAGGTGCAGTCGCTCAACAGACCAGCACTTGTGCAGTCGCTCAACAGACCAGCACGTTATACACATACTAAGGTATAGTCGCTCACAGACCAGTACCAGTGCAGTCGCTCACAGACCAGCACAATTTCACGAATGGAATGGACCGTCTAATACACGTGGAACCATCCCGTAGCCAAGATAGAATAGACCGTCTAATACACGCGGAACTACTCTAAACCCGGATAAAACAGACCGTCTAATGCACGCGGAAGTATTCTATAACCATCATGGTCACTACAATTACATGTATTAGCCTCTCACAGGCCAAGTACACAGAAGTTAAATCCTCGCACGGATAGAATGGACCGTCTAATACACGTGGAACCACTCCGTAGCCCGAGTAGAATAGACCGTCTAATACACGCGGAACTACTCTGACCCTGGAAGAACAGACCATCTAATACATGCAGAACTATTCTATAACCCATGGTTACTACTTAACTTCGCGGCCCATCACGGTCACCGCATCCACTCTGTGGCCCATCGCGGTCACCACCTGACTATGCAATGCATGAATATGCAGTGTTTTCTCTTCACTGAAACGATATGCATTATCAGGAAAATTCATCCTTTTCATTATTTTTCAAAACATCTCAACACAATCAATATCATCATCATCCCAACCATGATTAAACAGTCAAGCAATTATTATCACTTTACATCATCTCAAACATGCTTAATTATCATAAGTCTTTTCCCCAACTTTTAAAATTCACAAAACAGTGTTTAAAACTGAGATTTCTAGAAAATACGAATCTGTATTCGAATACAGAAGCCAAAAACAATGCAGAATTACACTATGTATTCGAATATAGCCTTCTTGTATTCGAATACAGAGGCTGTCACAGTGTAAAAATCAGTATCTTTCACTATATCAGTAGAGTCTCTAAAACTTCATCACCCTCACTTCAAACTGTCACAAAAAAATTCCATTTTAATTTATCACAAACCTTACCAAATGATGCCAACCCTTAAGGTTTATAAAACAATGTTTAAAACTTTGGATTTTTGAAAAACACGAATCTGTATTCGAATACAGAAGCTGAAACTGTAATTTCAACATGATGTATTCGAATACAGCATGTTTGTAGTCGAATACAGAAGCCAAAAACAGTGTATAATCAGCATTTTCCCACCATCATTGAAGTTTTTATTAAACTCATCATCTCTTCTTCAAAACTATTCAAAAACTTCATTTTAAATTGTTTCAAACCTTCCCCAACACTTTAAAGTTCACATGGCAGTGCTTAAAACTTGATTTTCTAGAAAACAAGAATTTGTATTCGAATACAGCTTCCTTGTATTCGAATACAGAAGCTAAAAACTGAGTTTCTGGAAAAACCCGAATCTGTATTCAAATACAGATCCCTTGTATTCGAATACAGAAGCTGAAACTAGTGAGAATCTGCATTCTGTATTCGAATACAGCATGCCTGTAGTCGAATACAGATGCGAATACAGTGTTAAAATTTCACTTCTGTATTCAAATACGACATGTCGTAGTTGAATACAGATGCTAAGTCAGAAGCAAAAATCCTTCCTCTGTATTCGAATACAGGGGCTCGTATTCGAATACAAGTTTGAAAACTTAAGTAAAACAGAAGCTTGACATGTTGTATTCGAATACACCTTCGAAAACCAGTGAAATTTTTCTTGAGACTTCAACACATTTCAAACTGTTTCTTTTAAAAAAAACAACCAAACATCAAAACAGATTCAACACTTTTCCGGAAAACACTTTTATCATTTAAAATCTCTTTTCTTTTGAAATCATCAACATCACCAGAATCACTCAAAACAAAAACATAATAGTCACCACCAGAATCATCAGAAGCAGAAATAGAATGATCAACACCAGAATCATCAGAAACAGAAACAGAATGATCAACATCAGAATCATCCAGAACCAGAACATGCACCTCCAAAACAAAATGCATGGTATTCTCCAGTATGCTTACACAACCAACATAACATGCAAAGCATATTCCAGCTTTCTCACACAAACAAAATGATATTAATACATTCAGTCAAACAGAAATCATCACATAGCAGCAAACACCAACAAAATGTGTTTTCGCATTTTATAACAACATTCAAAACAGTTTATGAACATGTATTTTAATCATCTTTAAAATAACATGCAAAATTTTTTTCAGCTTTTCCATACAACCAAAACAGACATGTTGTATCAGCAAAACAGCAACATCACAAATTATTTAAAACCTCAACAGAATGCATTTTCTTTCATCTTAAAAATGTCATGCAAAACAGTTTCTTTTTCAAAACAGAAACTCAAATATAACCACACCTCATACATACATTTACAGTCCTTGAATGCAAGTAGAAAGTGGAAGGTGCCCTTACCCTTGTTGCGTTTCTGCTACTGCTCACGTTTCTGTTTTCGTTCCCGTTTACGCGTCAAAAATCGGCGAAACTTCCACATGCGTTTGCTGCTACGAAACTGGGTTCTCTAGCTCCAGAATGATGATGGGAACAACTTTTGTACTGGGGGTTTTCTGGTTTGGTGCTTGGATTTCCAAGTAATTTGACTTTGAGGAACTCCCTCTTTTCTCTTTTTTTTCTTAACGTGCTGGAATCAGAAAAATAGAATGGGAGGGAAGGACTACTGTTACATGCAGTATGGGCAGTGAGGGAGGAGGAATGGTGTTCTGATTTCACCATCCTTCTCACTCCTATATATAGGCTTGTGTGGGTGCTACCTCACCCGACACTTGTTTGATCCTCAGCAGTTAACCAATCTCGTCGCAATTAGCCGCTAATCCCTTAATTAACTGTCCGTTAATTTAATTACTCGTAATTAAATTAATTTATTCTTGATCCAATAATCTTAATTTATCTTCCAAAATAAATATTTATATATATATATATATTCCCTCAAAACATACATATATGAAATATTTTACAAATATCCCCAAAATACACTTAATATTAATTCCATAATTAAATTTTAAATTTAAGGGTCTTACAGTAGTTATAAGACTTAATTGCAGTTTTGATTCTTCTATTATTATCAATTTAGGAAATTGATTCTCTTATTTTAAAAGTCGACAATTTTGATATCTATTTAAGATTTTTGAATGAAAAAAAATCACTATTTGACATATTTTAAATGACGTGAAATACAATTTTATGATATAGAACCATCTAGATGCATTAATTATTCATGTCATTAATTAAATTAAAAATATGAAAAAAAATTGAAATTGAAAACTATGTTTTTACACCGTTTTATTCTAATTTTATAGATGTTAATCATTCTACATCATCGTATCACATGTCACATTATTAAAGCATTTCACCTCATTATTTTTTAGTTAAAAAATGAGAGAAAATGACAAAAACTGTCGACTTTTAAAATAAGGGAATCAATTTTGTGAATCAATAAAAATAAAAACACTAAAATTGCAATTAAACATTACAACAATAATGTAGTGATATAATAATATCAATGGTTCCTATTAACTACTTTCGTTGTAAAAATGGATTTACACTATCGGTCTATGAAGCACATACTCCGACAAAAACACCTATCCTAACACGGACACGAACATAGACATAGACACGTCGACGCTGATACATATTTATTTATTTATTTTAACTAAATAAAATATGAATATTATTTATAAAAAATCTAAATTGAGTAATTTATATCACTACAAAAAGTTCTTAAACAAAATATTATAGTCTTTTCACCATCATTCATCCATCTATTATAAAGAAAAACTAAAAATAATGTAATCCAATTTAATGTCTTCAATCCTATATTAATCATCTCTACTTTGATACATCTTTAACCCTCGTACAAATGTTAAGAGATGTGTCTAAAGAATGTATAAAGTGTATCGAAGCAAAAAAAAAAAATTTAAAACATTTTTCTGAGTTGTGTGACATGTGTCAGACATTTAGATGCGTCTAATCTCAAAATCTCCATACTTCATAACTTTTAGTTTAAAGGTTTAATGCAAATACTGATAAAATAATTTTACACTGACATAGATAAATAATTTTTCATGTTACATTATCAGTTTCAAATAATCATACACATAGGGATGATGTGGCAGAGTAAAAAATTCTTATACTTAAAAAATTTACACCAACAGAGCATGTTCTTTAATTCCTTACTTTTAATGTCATCATTAATATTATGAGTTTCTATAATTTGTAACTTCAGGCTCTAAATATTATATATACTGTCACCTCTTTGTCTATTAGCATCAATGAATAAATGATAGTGTATTTTTCATACATTTATTTAATAGTGTATTTTTTTCTAATTTTCATACATTTATTTAATAGTGTATTTTTCTCTCTGTATATCTCTTACTATTATATTATTAATATATTATATTTATCACATCGTTATTTTTATCTTTCTTTATCTCCTTAAAACTCAAAGTGTATACACCCTATGAGTGACCTCAAATATTTTTCTTAGTTTTATTATGATTTGGTGCTGCCGGTTTCTTTTTATGTTTAAGAATTTTATTGTAATAAAATGTGTTATTTTAATATTATGATTTGGTACTAATACTTTATACGACACATGGATTATACACTAGTAAGTTATATATATCAAATATTTATTATTACTTTTTTAAATACAAACGTTGTATAATGTTATTATATATTTATTTAGTATTTAAAGAATTTGTTTTCTTTTTTAGCAATCTTAATCTCTACGTTAAGTCGATTCACGTGGATTATTTCAATTATTGAATGACTTTTTTCAATATATTTACAATATTATAAACATTATTCCATAAATATTTATAATTTTTTTTAACTAAGAGTGAATTCAATATCAATTTTTCAAGCTCCAAAAACTAAAGAAATAGTAGACAGTATATTTGCAATGTTTGGTTGTATTATGATAGAAAACTCGATTGTATAATAGAGGCTAAAACAGTCGGTACTCAGATCTAGGTAGTTTGTACCGCTCATACGACTAATCCAATTATATCTTGCGTTTGGTTCTCCAATCTAAGTTGTTTTGTACCACACATGACTAGCCACTTCGATCCAACGGTTGGTTCTCCGATCTAAGTTGTTCCTACCACTCACACAATTAATTTTGTTCAAGCTAAAGGTCGATTATCTGATTTAAGTTGTTTGTAACATTCATACGATTAATCTTATGCTAATGACCACAAAAGATTTTGATTTAATACGGAAAATTTCACATATCACAGTGCTAACTAGCGTTTCATTTATTGTCTGATACTAAAGGCCCCATAAGATTCCATGTATTATAGTGAAAACTAGGGCCACTTATTGTCTTATGAGTTTTATGAACGACTAAAATAAGATAACTAACCGTTTAGTTGAACTTGACTAGTCGTATTAGTTATAAGAACGACTTAGTAATCTAAGTCAAAATCCACATCACCCAAATTCAATTTAGAAAGATGCGTTGATATTACATTTAACTCTACCCCTCGTCGATTTTTGCCAACTTGTTATAGGAGTTGTAGTGCAATGTACATGTTTTGTACTGTGAACATGTTGCTACAATTTGTCAAACCTCCCCCACGTTCTTCTCGATCAATAGCAAATTAATACTAAAAATTCCAACACATAACACAATTCTCCAATCTTGTTATTTAACACAAAATAATTTTAGAAATAATTTCGCTTTATATTTTGTCAAAATGTCTCCGAAAACATTTTAAGGTACATTCCCTACTTTATTTTGCCTGCATATTTAATCAACTACTGTAAAAAGAAATTTTACCATTACAAGAAATTTTATTTTTAGTGGCAGCATAACACTGTAGGTAAAAGTCGAAAAGTTGCAGGTATAACCCAAAAAACCTATACCGACGGAAATTTACTTCGGAGTCAATAAGTTATCTATACCTACGAGTTTTTGCTGTCACTATAATTATAGTGACAGAGTTTTGACTGGTAGACATGACCATGACATTTAGCTGCGGACCTTTTACCATTGGTATAGAGTTTAGCAAAATTTTACAATTACTATATCAATAGTTTGTTATGTGGGTATAGGTTTTGATAGCAAATAATTTTATTTCAATATAGGTTGTATGTCAATTTAGTATTTTATTTTACAAAATTAATCAAACTATAAAGAAAATACACAATAAAATAAATATATTTAAGAGTCAAATTAAAATAAAAGTTCTTCATCGTATGTATTAAAAATTAACAAAAATTCTTACAAGCATAAAAAAATAACTAAATTATTTCAACTTTAAGAGTATTTACTAATAATAAAAAATTGTCTTACTAACAAATAATAGGCATACAATATTAAACAATTTCAAAAAAATTAAATATCCACTTAATTGCCGGAATTTCCTCTTCAACACCAAATTAGCTTTTAATCTTCGCCTATAAACAATAAAAAAAATGAATAAATATACAATTCATCATAAAAAATATTAATCCTAAAAAAAAAAAAAAAACATTAATAATTTTAGTGAGAATTAATTAATACTAACTAAATGTCATTTTCATTATCTTCATTGGTGTTTGGACTAAGAGAATTGAAATGGTTAATAGCACTAGAAGCATAAGAACCTATCACAAAAAATAGATGTTACATATGAAAAATATCAACATTGAGTGTTGTGGCAAAAAAATCAAAGCAGGGGAAATTGTCTTCAAAATTTGCTTCTTTACTTAAATAGCTTAGGGACATAACATTTCGTGGACAAAGGGTCCTAGTAAGTGATAAATTAAATAAAAGGAATGAAGGGATTAGAAGGAACTCACATGAGATATGTTTTTTTGAAAATAATTGGAGGTTCAACTGTAGCCAAAATACAAAAGAGAATGTGGATCCGCACAGAGAAAATAGGAAATAAATAAATAAGAGCACTTAGCAAAATAAACACAAAATGAATGGTTACTTCTACCATGTGTAGATCAATATGAATTAAGGAGTTGGCATGGCATCATACACAAGCCACACCACAGGCAACACCTTTAAATCCAACCTATAGGCCCCAACACAAATTGAAATTTCATGGAAACAAACATGAATTTAAAATGAAGATAAACTACCATCTTGACATGAAGTTAAATAGCAACCTTGGGCTCCAACCACGCACAACATAAGAAAAGAATCCAAAATGATCTAAACAACAAAAAAACACAATTTGTGCCCATAATGGGTGATTTCCAAATTTAAAGAGAAGTAGAAAACGTATAAGGAGATGACACCATGGTGGCATTATAGTGCCACAAACTTACATGCTAATAATAATCAAACCATAAAAAAAGAATAATTAACACAAACAAGAGAACTCAAATCTAGCTATCAATAGAAGTCACAAGTATCCTTTAGACATAAAATTTCTCCCCATAGTTTTTATGTGCAATTAGATTCATCTATCTAGATCTTACAAAAAAGAATCTATTAGTATATGTCTGCATTCAACTAGAGTGTTTATGATGTTACTAACTCAAGTTCAATTGTTTAAAAAAAATCAGAAGCTAAAGTTCATATGAACAAAATCATTGTTAAAAATGCAGATAAATAACTTACAATTTGAAGCAAAAGTTCATAGATAATAGTATGTTGCCTTGACATATAATCAGAACTAGAAGTTCAAATAATCATAACTTACGAGTTCATATAATCAGAAGCTCAAGTTCATAATTAATAGTATGATGCTTGGACGTAAAATCAGAAGCTATATTCATATAATCATAACTTACAATCAATCTTGCAGCATTTTCATTGACAATTGATTCATCTTTACAAATGCAGATACCGATGTAAATCCCTTTACCTCCAGGAAACATTTATTTTCCTTTTTATCTAAAACCAAACAAACAAGTTTAATGCATTTAGTTTTTAAATCAAATTAAACCCATGAAAAGTACAAATAGCAACAAACCTTCTCATCAATAAGTTTTGGGAACTTTTTGTACCCATAAAATGAACATCTTCCATATTTAACACAAACAAGTTATGACAAAATTATAAAGAATCAACAAAAAAAGTTTAATGTTTAATGTTTAGACATTACTTACAACAAGTATAAATATATGTTAGTTAAATGTTCAATCACAATACCTCTATTTCTTTTAGAATTTGTAATCCTTTGGCATGATTTTTCATGACTTTAGTTGATGGGGGTGCCTTCTAACCACACTACCAATAAAACGGGTGAGAGTTTTTGCTTCCTCACCAATAGGTCAACCATAGTTGTCCAAATTAACAATTATAAAATCATCATCTTTCAATCAAATGTCTAGATGCTCAACTTTGTTATTCCTTAACAACAACAACAAGTGATTTGTCTCAAATTGTGTATGCCTATAAACCATAAACAACAAACTTCCCGAAGCAGTTTATCAAAGAAGGTCGCTAGCTTAAAAACAAAATGAAATTATTTGTCTAAAACTATGTATAGCAATAAATAGAAGCCTACAACATTCACTATTTTCTATATATTTATTTGAAAAAAAATTATTAATTTCTAGTACAGTCACATACCAAATAAAAGAAATTCAAACTTTAACAAGAATCTATAACTCTATAACACATAATCTGATATCTTTTTGTAATTCAAATGTTGAGATCATTGTAACAATTGAAAATGGGTAAGCACATATAAAAGCATAAATTCCATACTCAAATATCACAGGAATTCAAGTATGAAATGAAGTGTTTATGGAAATTAACATAACCCTTATTCAAAATCTTGTTCTAGCATTGGTTAACATTTACAATATTGTAGTTTAAAATAGGAAAGGAAGTATTAACACCTAGTTCATTAGAAGTACTTGAAGAATCTCACCCTCCTTCAGTTATTAGTTTCATAAGTGAAATGTCTAAAAATCCAAGCTGTATCGAGATAGAAAAAAAAAACAAAGTAACAAGATCATCACTTGAGATACAGGTTGAACATAGGTATTCACGATGAGAATTCGGTAACCAAAAAAACTACGTAAACGCAAACTTGTCGCAACTGATAGGTAATAATCAATGTGGAAGTGTTTTCATCGTTTGTTATTGTTGATGAAAAACGAAAACCCTAGAACCAAAATACTCGCTTAAGCATAGAAGGGAAAACATACTGGTGTTAAAATCATGGTGTGGTGTGAGATGTAATGGGGCTCAGGTCGGAAGAGAAAGACATCACCATCGTATGAGAACACGCTACCGTCAGAGATGCCATAACCGTACGAGAACTTGATTGGAAGTACTTTGTCGTAGCCACCATCGGAGATTTAGGGAAGGATGCAAAGAGATGATGGGATGTCAAAATGAGATTAGGGGATTTAGAATTTTCATTGGGCGGGTAATCTAAATTTTGTGTAGATGAAACTTTTAACAATTGAGAAATTGGCTCCTTATTCTATATGTGCAAAATATATCCTTAGGTATATGTTATCTATACCTACAATTTTTATGACTAACACTATAAACTTCTAGGTATATGTCATTTTCTTGTAGTGTATAAAAAATAAATAAATATATAATAAAATTATACAACTTTTGTATTTCAAAATAAAAATTATACAAATTTTCAGCATATAATGTATAAAACTAATTTGCTAATTTTTGTTATGCTTCTTGTGATTGTGATTATGGAGATGGGTTCAATCAAATGAGATAATTTTTAAATTAGATTTTTTGAACCTTTATTCTTCATAGCAATGAATCAATGAGAAATAACATAAAATATCTAAAAAATTAGTAAATCAATTTATTTCACTCAAGATATTATTGGGTTGAGTCGTGAACTAGTTCGCTCTCTTTAAGACGTTTCGCGACACTGCTCAAATTGTGCAAGACAGATTATCAACCACAACGTCCTCAGGATAAAACAGCCCAGATTCATTGTAACGGAGTTCCACTGCACTGTAGAAAACAATTCTAGAATTACACGTTCAATATGGCGGTTAAAGCCACTCTCAATATGACGGTTAAAATCACTCTCAATATGACGGTTAAAGCTACTCTCAATATGACGGTAAAGTCACTCTCAATATGGTACTATGACCACTCATAAATCAAAAGAACTACGGCATAACAACCGCTCTAAAAGGATTGTGGTATTATGATCACTCAAAAATCGAAGGGACTACGGCTTAAAAACCGCTCAAAAGGAAGTGGTATTAGAACCACTAAAAATCGAAAGGAAAGAAAGAAAGGGGAAAATTGGCTCGAAAATAATCAAGCAGAATATAAGAGAGAGAAAAAGAGAAAGTTGGGAAATGCATCAAATTTTGGTGTGCTTTGAAGGTGCAAACACGAGAAGGGGGGTTGAATTGTATTTGCCAATCTTGAATTCTTTTTGCTGTTTTGTTGAATGTTGATGTGAATTACTTGATGAATAAATAATCAGATTAAGCAGTGGAGAATAAAAACATAAGAACACAACGATTTATCTTGGTTCACCATTAACTTGGCTACATCCAGTCCCTTCATCCTGAAGGCTTTAATTCACTAATTCAAAACTTTGAATTACAGCATTTGACCCTCCAAGCCAGTCTTCTCAAACAGCCTGACAACCCCAGACTTTTGAGGAACAACAACACCTTGACCCTACAAGCCAAATCTTCTCAAGCAGCCTGACAACCCCAGACTTTTAAGGAACGATAACAACACCTTGACCCTACAAGTCATGTTTTCTCCTACCAATCTGACAACCCTAGATTGAAGAAGGAATCTACACCACTATCGGGTTTGATTACAAGGGTTTGGAACTTTGCAAAGTTGCTTATGGAAAGTTGATTGTTGCAATGACTTTCACACTATTTTGTTGCTTCTGGAAAGCTGATTGTTGGATTGAATTCTCACACTCTTTAGTTACTTCTGGAAAGCTGATTTCTGCACTGAATTTCACTCTCACAAAAACATTTAGAGAATATTTCTTTTGCACTCAAGTGTTTCTCTCTTTTGAACTCTCGGATGACTTTGAATTGAAGCTTAAGTTCTTGTGTTTTTAGATGCCTATTGCTGCGGCCTGAAGCCTCCTTTTATAGCTGCAATATAGGCTTTGTCCAAGCTTATTTTCGAGATGAATCTTGCTCAGTTTTCCTTTGAAAATTCTGTTGGCCAATCTTGTTTCTTTTTAATATAGGTGATCTATTCTTTCTTTCTACAACTCCATTTTGTTGGGGTGTTCTAGGAGAGGAAACATTGTCATCAAATTTAACATGTATGCATTCCTCCACAATATTAGTTTCCATGTTAAATACTCTATAAGCCTTGGATCTTTCAGAGTAGCCAATGAAGGTACACTTTTGAGATCGTGAATCAAATTTTCCAAGATTATCTTTAGTGTTCAAAGTATAACAGATGCAGCCAAATTGTTTAAAATAACAGATGTTAGGCTTTTTACCTTTCCACAATTGATATGGTGTTTTATTCAATAGGGGTCTGATATAAACTCTATTTTGAATATAACATGCAATATTAATTGCTTATGCCAAAAAGTGTTTTGCAACATTCATATCATTTAGCATTGTTCTGGCCATTTCTTGGAGTGTTCTATTCTTTCTTTCTACAATTCCATTTTGTTGGGGTGTTCTAGGAGAAGAAAAGTAGTGAGAGATTCCATTCTCATCACAAAAACTTTAAAAGAATTTATTCTCAAATTCTCCTCCATGATCACTTCTAATTGTTATAATTTTAAGACATTTTTCATTCATGATTTGTTTGCAAAATGTGATAAACACTTTGTGGGATTCGTCCTTACTTCTTAAAAATTTTACCCATGTCCACCTAGTGTAATCATCTACAATAACAAAACCATATTTCTTTCCACTTAGAGATGTTGTTTTCACAGGCCCAAATAGATCTATGTGTAATAGCTCAAGAGGCTTTGAGGTAGAGATTGAGTTTTTAGGGTTGAAAGAGTTTTTATTTTGTTTTCCCTTTTGACAAGCTTCACACATAATTTCAGTTTTGTAGCTAAGCTTAGGTAGACCTCTCACCAGTTGAAGTTTATTCAGTTTTGAAACTAATCTAAGGTTACCATGACCTAATCTTTTATGCCAAATTAGTTACTCTTCATTTACTGATACAAGACACTTAACTTTTTGTTTCTCTAGACTAAACAGATTTATCTTATAAATATTGTTTTGCCTATGACCCGTAAAGAGTACTGACCCATCCTTCTGACTAATTGCTTTCCATGTTTTTTGATTAAATATAATATCATAATTACTATCACTTAACTGACTAATACTTAATAAATTATGCTTAAGACCTTTAGCTAAAAATACATCTTTAATAGAGGAAGAAGTACCATTACCAACCGTGCTTTGACCAACGATTTGGCCTTTTTGCTTTCCTCCAAAAGTCACTGTCCCTCCTTTGCTCAAGGTTAGTTCTTGGAACATAGACTTTTATCCTATCATATATCGCGAGCATCCACTGTCCAGGTACCATGATTGGTGTTGCAACTTGATTGCTAAGGACATCTCATTTTCTTCTTATGATGATTCACTTCCAGAATCAGATTATGTATCGGATCTAGAGGTAGTATTGGAGTGAGCCATCAAAGCCAATTCTACTTCTTCATCTTCTGATTCTCTTCCAGAGTCAACATCTGTGTCGGATTTAGAGGTAGAATAAATGTGAACCATCAAAGCCAATTCTGCTTCTTCTGATTCACTTCTAGAGTTGGATCTAGAGGCAGAATGAATGTGAGCCATCAAAGCCAATTCTGCTTCTTCTGATTAACTTCTAGAGTTGGATCTAGAGGCAGAATGAGTGCGAACCATCAGAGCTAATTCTATTTCTTTTGATTCACTTCCAGAGTCAGATTTTGTGTTGGATCCAGAGGCAGAATTTATGTTGGGTCTGGTGTCTTTCTTCTGGTGTTTTCCTTTCTCCAGGTTTATGCATTCTGACTTAATGCGCCCAGGTTCATTGCATCCATAGCAGATGATGCTCTTCTTGTCATGTTCATCCTTTCCTCTGTTGGAATGCTTGGAATACATCTGGGAAAACTTCTTCTTCTTGGGCTCATCTTTTTCCAGCTCAATTTCATGTGACTTGAGGGAGCTGATTAATTCTTCCAGCTTCAGAGTGTTCAGGTCTTTTGCTTCCTGAATGGTAGTGATCTTTAGTCTCCACTTGGTTGGCAGACTTCTAAGTATTTCTTCACGTGGTCAACAGTGGTGTAGCTCTTCTTGAGTACTCTTAATCCCGAAACCAGAGTCTGGAATATGGAAAGCATTGCTTCAATGTCTTCATCTTCTTCCATCTTGAACATATTGTACTTCTTGACTAGAATGTTGGCCTTTGCTTCTTGAACTTGCTTGCTGCCTTCATATGCAGAGTCAGACTATCATATATGCTATTTGTTGTCTCTTTGTTGGTGCACTTTTCAAATTCCTTAAATGTGATTGCATTGATCATGAACGTTCTAGATTTGTGATGCATCTTGTACATCTTCTTCTGGTCAGCATCCATCTCTTTTCTGGGAATTTCAACACCATCAACATCTACTAGAGCAGTATAGCCATCTTCCACCAAGTCCCAAATTTTGGGATCTTGTGAAATAAAGAAACTCCTCAGCCTGTCCTTCCAGTACTCGAACCGTTCCCTATCAAACAGAGATGGTCTGTTGATGTTTCTTTCGGCAGCTTCTTCATTGAATCCAGACATGTTGAACCCTTGGATCTTTTCTCAAACACTGTAAAGGGCCCAATCTTGAGACCGAACTCTAATACCAATTGAAGGTGCAAACACGAGAAATGGGTTGAATTGTGTTTGCCAAACTTGAATTCTTTTTACTGTTTTGTTGAATGTTGATGTGAATTACTTGATGAATAAATAATCAGATTAAGCAGCTAATAAAAACAACATAAGAACACAAGGATTTATCCTAGTTCACCATTAACTTGGCTACATCCAGTCCGTTCATCCTGAAGGCTTTAATCCATTAATTCAAAACTTTGAATTACAGCACCTGACCCTCCAAGCCAGTATTCTCAAACTGCCTAACAACCCCAGACTTTTGAGGAACAACAGCACCTTGACCCTACCAGCCAAGTCTTCTCAAACAGTTTAACAACCCAGACTATTGAGGAACGATAACAACACCTTGACTCTACAATCGAGTCTTTTCTTACCAATCTGAAAACCCCAGATTGAAGAAGGAATCTACACCACTATCAGGTTTGATTACAAGGGTTTGGAACTTTGCAAAGTTGCTTTTGGAAAGCTGATTGTTGCACTAAATTCTCATACTCTTTAGTTGCTTCTGGAAAGCTGATTGCTGCACTGAATTTCACTCTAAAAAAACACTTAGAGAATATTTCTTTTGCACTCAAGTGTTTCTCTCCTTTGAATTCTCGAATGACTTTGAATTGAAGCTTAGGTTCTTGTGTTTTTCGATGCCTATTGCTGTGGCCTGAAGCCTCATTTTATAGTTGCAATATGGCTTTGTCCAAGCTTATTTTCGACATAAATCTTGCTCATATTTCCTTTCAAAATTCTGTTGGCCAATCATGTTTCTTTTTAATTTCGAACCATATCTTCTTTGCTCAAATTTCCTTCGTATTTCCTTTAGGTCTTCTTTGATTTTTGAATTAAATCTTCTTAAGCCTATGATCAGATCTCTTTCAAAATTCAGTCAAGTCCTCTTTTAATTTTAATCAAGTCTTCACTTGATCTGCATCATGATTTAAAATCTGGACCGTATGATCTGCTGATCTGGACCAAGTCTGGACCATGGGATCTGATCTGTACCATTCTGTTTCCTGATCTGGACAGTGTGATCTTCTGATCTGGACTATGTGATCTCCTGATCTGGACCAAGTCTGGACCAATTCTTCTGTTCTAGACCATGCTATCTTCTGGTCTGGACCAAGTGTGGACCATGTCTTCTGTTCTGGACCAAGTTATCTTCTAATCTGGACCATGTTATCTTTTGGATAATGTTTCCTTTTGGTCTGGACCATGTCTCCTTCTGGACTAAGTATTCTTCTGATCTGAACCAAGTCTCCTTCTAGACCATGTTTGCTTCTGATCTGGACCATGTTTTCTTCTGGACAAGGTTTCCTTCTGGTCTGGGCCACGAATGATATCCTCTGATAATGTCATTGTTTCTTCCCTATGATGATATTCACTGATTGATGATATCCTCTAATTTTCGCCTTTGATGACATCCTCTGATTCTTGCTTCTGATGGGATCCTCTAACAACATCCTCTGGTATTCTCTAGAGGTATATTCTGATGATATCTTTTGGTATCCTCTGGTAACATCTTCTAGTATCCTCTGGAGGTATCCTCTGGTGACTTTATCCTCGAGTGACATCATCCTCTAGTGACATCATCCTCTGGTGATGTCATCTTCTCGTGGTATCCTCTGGTGATGTTATCTTCTTGTTTCTGCTTCTGGTGACGTCATCTTCTGGTTTCTGCATTCTTCTTCAAAGTCAAATATATTATTTTCATAAAATATTTTTGTTAACATCAAAACATTAATTGGAAGAACCAACTTGGTTCCAACATGGTTTTCACAATAAATTGACACTCTTTATATATTGATGGAAGCAAATCCACATATGTTTTCTATCCAATGTGGGACTTCAACAAAAGTTTAAAAAATCTTTATATAGTGATGAAAACTAGTCAACATATAAGATTTTTCCAATGTGGGACTTCAACCATTTTTAAATTCACACACTATGTTCCAACAATCCCCCACTTGAATTAAAAAAATATTTCTGAAGTAACGTCAAACGCTTCTATAAGATTGTGCATAAGCAAAGGTGTCTCTTTACTTGAACCTTTGCATAGTAAGTGAGATTCAGATTCAACAAGAGTGACTCGTAGTCTTGAACTCTATCTCTGACATCAAACCCACACACAACCTTTTCATAGGGTGTATTCTCAAAAGCCCGTGCATTAATAGCCCTGCACGTCTATCCCAATATAGTGAACGCTCTAGGAATTATGCCTCAAAATTCCATAGGAAGCGGCCCCACTTCCACATTCACATAGGTGAGTCTATCAAGAGTACTCTTGTAGCTAGGCACTCCATTCCACATGGAGTATAGATCTCATTAAGAGTTTCTATTATCTCATCCTATCATCGCTTCAGGAATCATGCTTCTTTGATATATAATAGTATGTTCATCTCATATCACTTCACGACTTGTTATTACCCATTGAACCTAATTCTTGGGATCTCCAGTCTTTTAGGTTAGGTTACCATCATGAGTGACTCGATAGGCATTAGTCTCATCCTTTTGGATGTATTTAGGACTTTCTTCCTAGCTAACCCTTTCGTCAAAGGATCTGCTAAATTTTCATCAGTGTGTACATGATCCACTATAACAGCTTCTTTTGAAAATAACTCTCTAACAGTGTTGTGCTTACGACGTATTTTTCGTCTCTTATTGTTGTATTAAAAATTCTCAATCTTTGCAATAGCCGCTAAACTATAGCAGTTGATCCACACAGCTGACATAGGTTTATTCCGTAAACGGATCTTAGCTAGCAAGCATATCAATCAGTTCACTTCTTCTTTAGCACTAGCTAGTGCTATAATTCACTACAAGAAAAAAACTGATTTGCGGCGGTTTTTAAGGACACCTGCGGCGGTTATAACTGCCTGAAAAGGAAGACTGCGACGGTTATTCAATTGTAGCAGATTCGTGCGTCGCAAGGCCAATTTGCGACGGTTCAGAAAACTGTCGGCAACATTTGCGACGGTTCCTAACCGCCTCAATATACGTTTTGCGACAGTTTGAACTGTCGCAAAACATGTTCATTTTTATTTGTTTTATTGCGACAGTTATCAACCGTCGCTATATTCATTTTGAGACAATTTGAACCATCCCAAGCCTAATAATTTAAATTCAAAAATTATGATACAATTTTTTCCTATTTTTTATTATTTAAAATAAAAAATATTCATAAATATCATCAACATAATTTAAATACACAATTATATAACTATTGTAACTAAATTTAATTAATATAATTTTTTCAAAAGAAATAACACCAATTCATACATTGAACTTCACTAAAATAATAAATAAAGTAGTTTAAATATTCAAAACATTAGTGGAGTAGCTAAACATACAAAACAACTCCATGAAACATAAAAGTTCATCAAAAATATTTAATCAGTCCCTAATGATGTTGTTCCATGATCATCAGGTTGGTGGCTAGAAACAGATGAACGTCTACCATCTGTTGGTGACTCTATGTCTGTTGCCTGAAAAAAAAAATTATATTAACCTCAATGAATCTTGATAAACATTGTCAAATACTAATTAACTAAAAGAAAATTAACGAAAAGTGGAAGAAAGGTAAAAAAAAAGTGTAATGATAAAATATGGAGGACTTAAAATATGAGAAAATTAACATATATACAAAAGAAAATAAAATAGATTATTGGGAGTTAAATTTTGAAGGTGAAATGAGTAGAGAACTTGTTTTTTTTTTTTTAAACTAAAAAAGTTATAAGATATTTCTTTAAATAAATTAAGTGTCATGAAAATGGTTATACAATCATATCATGTTATTCTTTCAACTTTCTTAAAAGCTCAAATATATACTAAAATATGGGCTTAACTCTCTAATGTCTCCTCCTCCAAACTCAACTTCGAAACATATCTCTAAAAGATGAAGAAATAAGGTGCAACAATCAAAATGATTAATAAGACAGACAATCTCTATAATAATAAAGAAGTTATTGATAAGACTCAAACAAATTAATACCAAGTTTGCTCAAACAAGTTCTCTATGCATTTAGTTTTATGACAATACAAGAATAAGTTAAACTATATATATTTGTGGATGTTAAAAGCAGGAAATTCTCAATTATTAAAATTAATTCATTGTATGTGAATGGTACTAATGGCATATAGTCATGAACTTTAAGGTATATAATGTCACTTCAGTGAGAATTTTCAAAATCTTAGTTTACTACACCAACTCAAAACCAGCATCTCAGTTTTTATTTTTTTACAAAAGCAAATGGAAACACAACTTTTGCTTGAATTGGAAATAAACTAAATATCATAATCTTGGAAATAAACTAAATATCATAATCACAACCAGTGAAATTTTCGTATATCATGAGAAAGAAAAAAGCATACATCTATTCAATAACTATCATCTTTTCATGATATAAAAGAAAGAGAAATTTGAAATAGAACATTAACATAATATAAACTGTTAAATAAGTGAATATACAACTAAAATAATAGATATACTACTTCTATATCAAATCTAAACTTTAAAGAAATAAATCTAGAAATCCATGTAGTAACAAAATGACATGACTCTGATATATGCTATGGAACAGAAGATAATTTGCAGACAAAAATGCCTCTATGTTGGCAAATTGTCATTTGAAGGTAACAGAATTTAGCTTTCTTTAGAGTTACTTTGTTTCTTATTCTCTCTTAACCCTGACACGAACTCTTTCTATTGTTTTTTGGGTTCTAATTGTCTCATTCTCTTTTTAATCTTTTAAACTGTCGCGTCCGATTTGTCCGCGGAAAATGAGTCGCCACCAATTTTATTTTATTTTTTAAGAAAAAGGAAAAATTAGATAAAACCTAAAATAAAGTTTTTGAACCAAAAAAATGGATTCGGGAGTCCATTACGAGTAGAGAAAGTAATATTACCCTTACATCGTCCGTTAAAACGGTTACCCTATAATTAATTGTATACAAATTATTTATTTATTTAATTATTTATTTTACCCCCTAAAAGAATAATAAAAAGGAAAATAAATTATTTACATTTAATAAAAGAAAGAAAAATATATTTTTTTTTATAATTTGGTTTGACAAGGAAAAAAACCTTGCTCCTACGTATCCCCAGGTGCAATAGGGAAATCAAAACACACGTAGTTCTTGGGTAGAAAATATTTATGTGTTATCCGATTTTATTATTACTCTATTTGACTATTGTTTTATTATAGTTATTATTATATATGTATCTAGAAGTAAAAATGTAATAATGATAATAGTGATAATAATAATAACAACAACAATAATAATATTAATAATAATAATAAAAAATGTGAGATGTCTGTTCATAAGTTGTATATTTTAATTTTTGTATTTTTTTGTTTTTTTAAATAAAGAACAATTGATTTTTTTTTAGAAAACAACGGTAATGCGGTGGTTTATGCACGAAACAGATGGACACGACAGTGAAGCAGCCTATTAAAGGGTTTGCTTATGCGTTGTCGGATCTGTCACGGCATAAAGGCCACTAAGTGATGTGGCGTGGTGAGCGAGGATGAATTTCATCCGGCGGCGGCGACTGTTAATTCTAAAAATAAAATAAAAAATAAACTATTTATTCGTTGTTATGATTGTTTTATTTTATTTGATAAACTATTTTGTGAATTTTGTGTTATGTTACAATGGGTTGAAGTTTGTTTTACTTGGTGATTGGTTTATAAGCATAAATTATTTATATTGCTTTTAGTATATATAAAAAAAAACAATTTTTTAGAACAAAACACTTAAGGAAAATAAAAGCTTAAAGTATGAGTTTATTTTTGACAAAAATGACAACAAAAAAAAACAAAAAAACAAAAAAAAACTAAATTACATTTTTAAAGAATGCAATACAAATAAATGGAAAAAAAAAAAGAAAACATTAGATAAGGATGAGAAAATTGATACCTTACTGCTGAATATGGTTTGCTGGACTGATTTTACCAAATTCACATTCTCCGCTCCTATTTTGCCTATGATTCTCTCTTTTTGTTTTTTCTATCAAATTGTGCTCTCATTTTCTACTCATGGTGTAGACTATTTATAGACTTTCAGGTTGAAGGTTACAAAAGACAAAAAAATAATTGTGGATTAATTACCAATTACTAATCATCAATTTGTTTTCGGTTTCTTTTCATTCAAATGGTCACCATTATGTTGATTTTTATTGTCATCAATCTATTTCCTTTCAATTTCTTTTTATTCGATTATGTAGCTTTTTTTTTGTTTTAGAAAAGAGTGAACGCCTGAACAGGAATCAGAGACAAATAAGAACCAAAAACACTCATGATTGTATAAAGTTTATAGTCTAAGTATTTATTTTTATTTGTATTTATTATATTTTTCTCATTTTTTTATATAATATTATATAAAAATGTCTAAATAAAGCGGACAAAATTAGGTGTCCACAGCTGCCCCTCTTTACTTAGAATTTACTTGAGAATCAAAGTAAAGATAAGTAAAGATGACGACTCTAATTTTGTCCGGAATGAACTTTTAGAGAAAGGTGCAAGTCGTTTTCCCGGCTTCAACATGTAGGTCGTTTCTCGGCTTTGGGTGCGAGTCGTTTTCCTTGCTTTAACATGCGGGTCGTTTTCTCGGCTTTGGGTGCGAGTCGTTTTCCAGGCTTTAACATGCGGGTCGTTTTCTCGGCTTTGGGTGCGAGTCGTTTTCCCGGCTTTAACATGCGGGTCGTTTTCTCGGCTTTGGGTGCGAGTCGTTTTCCCGACTTTGGGTGGAGTCGTTTTCCTAGCTTTAACATGTAGGTCGTTTTCTCGGCTTTGGGTGCGAGTCGTTTTCCCGGCTTTAACATGCGGGTCATTTTCTCGGCTTTGGGTGCGAGTCGTTTTCCCGGCTTTAACATGCGGGTCGTTTTCTCGGCTTTGGGTGCGATTCGTTTTCCCGGCTTTAACATACGGGTCGTTTTCTCGGCTTTGAATTTATGAAATGTCATGAATGAATGAATGAATATGTTTGTTTTTATTTTTTTTATTGGACACGATCATTCAAATCATGGATGATAAGGACACTTATACATTTTTCTCGAACTTGATATCTTTGTTCTCTTTTTTTTTGAAGAATTTTTGTTGTGATCTTAAGCTAGATTTCATGTTGTCGTATGTCTTGTACCTTGGTTACTAGTAATTCAAAGGTAGACTGTACTAACTTCTCGTGCCATAGTTCAATCCATATTGTTGACCTTGTATTCTTTGTTGTTGTTGTTGTTGTTTTTCTTCTTCTCCTAGATTGCCTTTTCAGATTTTCAAATCCTCAGGTATCTTTTCTATTTTTGTACCCTAATTTTTGCCTAGGTTGCTCTTTCAGATTTTCAACCTAGCGGGTATATTTTTTTTTGCCTAGATTGCCCTTTCAAGTTTTCAACCTAGCGGATATTTTATTATTATTTTTTTGTACCCTAATTTTTGCCTAGGTTTCCCTTTCAGGTTTTCAACCTAACAGGTATTTTATTATTTTTTTTTGTACCCTAATTTTTGCCTAGGTTGCCCTTTCAGGTTTTCAACCTAACGAGTATTTTATTATTTTTTCTTTGTACCCTAATCTATGCCTAGGTTGCCCTTTCAGGTTTTCAACCTTGCGGGTATTTTATTATTATTTTTTGTACCCTAATTTTTGCCTAGGTTGCCTTTTCAGGTTTTCAACCTAGCGGGTATTTTATTCAAGTATAATACTTTTTTACAGCGTCTGAGTTTACAGGGAGGACTAAATCTTTTCCGTCCATATTCGTGAGGATCAAAGCTTGACCTGAGAAAGCTTTCTTTATGACATATGGGCCCTCATAGTTAGGGGTCCATTTCCCACGGTAATCCTTTTGAATGGGTAAGATCTTTTTTACCACCAAGTCTCCTTCCCGAAATTCTCGAGGACGCATTTTTTCTCGTACGCTCTTTTTAGTATAATTGACCTTGGGATAAGGCCGCCAACCTTTTTTCTTCAATTAAATTCAATCGATCGAAACGAGTTTGCATCCATTCTGACTCATCTAGTTTGGCTTCCATTAATACTCTTAGCGAAGGGATTTCTACTTCAATGGGTAGCACAGCCTCCATCCCATATACTAGGGAAAAAGGGGTTGCCCCAGTTGAAGTGCGTATCGAAGTACGATACCCGTGTAGTGCAAATGGAAACATCTCATGCCAATCTTTATATGTCACAACCATTTTCTGAATAAATTTTTTTTGATGTTTTTATTTGATGCTTCAACTGCACCATTCATTTTCGGTCTGTACGTGGATGAATTGTGGTGTTGAATTTTAAAGGTCGCACACAATGCATCCATCATTTGGTTATTCAGATTTTGGCATTGTCAAATGTTCTTGCTTGGTAGGCTGTAACGGCGTATAACTCCCTTTTTATAAATTTGACCACCACATTTTTGGTTGGCGTACGAAGCAGCCTCTACCCATTTGGTAAAGTAATCGATTGCCACCAAGATGAAGCGATGTCCATTTGATCCTTTCGGTTCAATTATTTTGGTGACGTATATGCCCCACATTGAGAACGGCCAGGGCGCTGTAAGGGTGTTCAGGGGCATTGGTGGGGCGTGGATATTGTCAGCATATATTTGACAATTATGACATTTGTTTACATAATTAAAACAATCTTTCTCTAGTGTGAGCCAATAATACCCGGCCCAAAGAATCTTTCTAGACATGGCATGTCCATTCATATGGATCCCATAAGAGCCATTGTGGACATCTTGTAGAATTTCTTTTGCCTCATCGGCATTGACGCATCTGAGGAGTACCATATCATGATTTCTTTTATACAAAATATTTTCGTTCAAGAAAAAGCTCGCGGATAACCGTCTTAGAGTTCTTTTCTCATTCTCCGATATTCCAGGAGGATATTCTCTATTTATAAGATAATGTTTGATGTCGTGATATCAAGGTTTCCCGCTGGTTTCTTCTTCCATTACGTGGTAGTAGGCAGGATGATCTCGACTCTCCATTTTAATGGATGTGATTTCATCGTTTTGACTTATTTGGAACATCGAGGATAAAGTAGCCAAAGCGTCCGCCAATTGATTGTTCTCTTGAGGGATACGGTGAAAGGTTATTTTGTCAAATTGTAAAGACAATTCCTTTATGTATGTAAAGTAAGGTATTAGCTTCTTATCTCGAGTTTCCCATTCTTGGTTAAGCTGATTAATGACTAAAGCTGAATCTCCATATACTTCCAGTACTCTTGCTTTTGATTCCAAAGCAGCCAAAATTCCCATGGCACAAGCCTCATATTCTGCAATATTATTGGTACAATCAAAACACAAGCGTGTTGTGATAGGTATGAACCTTTTTTTGGGAGATATTAAAACAACCCCAATCCCATGCCCCATTATGTTTGAGGCCCCATCGAACAACAGGGTCCATTTACCATTATCGCACTCTTCAAACAAAACCATGATACCTTTGTCAGGGAATTCGCATTGCATTGACTGATAGTCATCAACAGGTTGATTAGCGAGATAATCTGCCAAGGAACTCCCTTTGATGGCTTTCTGAGTAACATATGTAATATCATATTCTGACAACATCACCTGCCAGCGAGAAATTTTCCTTGTGAGAGCAGATTTTTTCGAAAATGTACCTCATCGAATCCATCTTGGATATCAAGCAAGTCGTATGGAAAAACATGCATTGCCTCAAGCGATGGGTCGCCCAGGCTAAGGCCCAACAAGTTCGTTCTAACATTGTATATCTGCATATTTTTTGCTCAAATAGTAAATGACATGCTCATTCTTTCCTATTTCATCGTGATGCCCCAACACGCATCCCATGGACCCGTTGAGGACTGGAAGATACACGATCAAGGGTCGGCCTGGAATTGGGGGGACTAGAATTGGAGGCTTCTACAAATACTGTCGAATTTTCTCAAATGCGTTTGACATTCTTTATTCCACACAACTGTTTGATTTTTCCGTAAAAGTTTAAAGATCAGTTTACAAGTGACGGTTAGTTGTGATATAAATCTTGAAATATAATTTAGTTTCCCAAAAAACCCGCGAACTTATCTTTCTGTACTTGGGGGAGGCATTTCTGAAATGGCCCGAACCTTATCGAGGCCGATCTCTATTCTTTTTTTACCTAAATACAAGTCCCAATAGTTTGTCCGACCTCACACCGAAAGTGCACTTGTAGGGGTTAAGTTAAACTTTCTAAGTCTTTCGAATAGTTTCTTTAGATTCATAACATGTTTTTCTTCTATTTGTGACTTAGCAATCATGTCATCTACATAAACTTCTACCACTTTATGTATTATGATCATGGAACAAGGTTACTATAGATCTTTGGTAGGTTGCTCTGGCATTCTTCAGACCAAAAATGAAAGTCGTTCTTTCCATATCTTCTTTCGATAACTTTGGCTGCAATTTTAATTTGATTATACCAAGAGAAACCATTCATAAAAGAGAAGAGCGAATGACTGACCGTATTGTCAACTAGAATATCAATGTGAGATACCGGGAAATCATCTTGGCTTTTAAATCAGAGGGTGTGTGTCAATCATCCCGACTTTAAATTAGAGTGTACGGGTCAATCATCCCGTCTTTTGAATTAGAGGGTCCGGGTTAGTAGTCCCGATTTTAAATTTATACACTATTGAAAATATGAAATGTCATGAATGCGTTTGATGAATGAACATTTTCCTTCATTTTCATATATTTTTTTTATTTTTTCAATCAATTTTTTATTTATTTTTTTCACCTCCTTACAAACAAACATGGTCCTTGGATTCATGGATGAAATATGTGCACCACTTTGAAGACATAGTGGTGATTTTCCTTTTGATCTTTAAAGAGATTTTTGTAACATCTTCGACTTGATCTCCAGTTGCCACTGCCTTATATGTAAAGACATCATACTATTTTGGCCTCTTGACACTCACATATTTTGTGCCCCAACATATGATTATCATAAAAAATGCATTTTGACAAAAGGATTTACAACATAAGAAATTAGTGAAGCAAAGTTTAGAATATGATATTTAGTGAGAAAATCTATGGTACAAAAAAAAAAAGATTCATAGAAAGAAAAGAAGATAAAGTGATCTCGTATAGGTAAATGACCCAATTTGTTAGTAGTATTTCATAAAAGAAGTGTGTTAATAACTCATGCCATAATTTTAATCACGTTTTTAATCCACTTTGGAGGATATGATTTGCCCTAATTTATCTTCACAACCTTTCAGAATATATTCTGCTTCGACTTTGATCTGATCTGCATAAACCATATTATTTGCTCATTTTCTTTTATTTTCAAGCTAGTGAACTTCTTCATTTTTTTTGTGGCCTTAATTTTTGCCTAGGTCGCCCTTTTGGGTTTATTACCCAACAGGTCTTCATTCATTTTCACCTAGGTGCCCCCTTCGAGTTTTTTTATTTGACTTTGTATCCTAACTTTTTTTTAGGTTGTCCTTTTGGATTTTCAACCTAGTGGGTCTTTACTCATTTTTGTACCCTAATTTTTGCCTAGGTTGCCCTTTCAGGTTTTCAACCTAGCGGGTATTTATTTTTATTTTTTTTGTACCCTAATTTTTGCCTAGGTTGTCCTTTTAGGTTTTCAACCTAGCGGGTATTTATTATTATCATTATTTTATTTTTGTATACCCTAATTTTTGCCTAGGTCGTCCTTTTGGATTTTCAACCTTGCGGATCTTCATTTAGATGTGATACTTTTTGAAGCATCAATATGTTCAAGTAGTGATAAGTCTTCTCGATCCATATTGGTGTGCATCAGAACCACACTTGAATGTATTTTTCTTTTATGGTATTGGGGCTCATATAGTTGGGAGTTCACTTGTCATGCTAGACCTTTTAGATATGTAAAGTATTCTTAAGAGCTAATTCTTTCTTTTGAAGCTCCGAAGTTCATATGTTCTTCTTTTAAGATCTTTTGAAATAATTGTCCTAGACATGAGGCAGTCAACATTTTTGTTGAATTGAATCCAGTCGATCGAAACAGATCATTATTGTTGGTAAGGGGATTTGTGTTTGAGTGGGTTGCACTGCCTTTATTCTATACAATAAGGAACAAAGGGGTGCCCCAGTTATAGTATGATACTCAGGAAGGGTATTCCACATTTATGAGGTAATATTTGGTACGAGAACTTTCCATCTAGCTTTTCTTATACATTTGATAATAAGCATGATAATCGTGACTTTCATTCTTGTGAGTGACTATTCTTCATCATGACTTACTTTGAACATTGAAGATTAAGTAGCTAGAACGTCAGCTAGTTGATTATATCATTGAGGGACATAATGGAAAATAACTTCAATTTTTTTTTAGACATTTGTCTAATATGTATATATAAATGATCATCTTCATATTCCAGTTTTTCCATTCTTGATTTAGCTTATTGAGGATTACATTCAATGCTCATGTGCTTTCAACATTTAAACTTTTCGATTTGTAGACGACTAGAATATCCTTGGTACAAACTTCAAATTCCCCCACGTGATTGGTATATTCAAAGCACAATTAGATAATGATAAAGGTAAAACGACTTTTCTAGGGGATTAACGTGGCGTTAATTTCATGCCCCAACATATCGAGGCCCATCCAGATAGTGGAGTTTATTTATATCGCTCTCACATTCAGTGGACTTAATAGCATGATTAAAATTATGTATGAGATCTTAACAAACTTATTTATGAACGGACTACTTCCAAAATTGCTTGGCAAATGGTTTAAAGAAGAGAAAGACAAATGATGTTTGGTAAGAAATTGTGGAATATATGATGAATGAGAAGGAAAAGGAAACAATACAAAATGCATTTATTGATATTCATGATATTAAGAAAACAAGAGTGTGTCAATATAATAAAGTATCATAAGACTTTATCCTTAGCAATATTATTAGTGCTTCATTATCAAATTAAAACTCACGAGAGAAGTTGATAATATCTTCATTGTTGACTTTGTCCTCTAGATAAACTCAAACTATATGCAACACTGTCAATGTCTTCAACATAATGTTTAGTCGATTTTTTTTCAATCGTCCTTAAAGGTTATACAAGATTTGACATTTTTCTTTAGATTGATGAATTTTTTCATGGCATCAAAGTAATAAGCGGTAATGATGAAAGTTCAACATACACAACCCAACTTCTAGAGGTTTACTTGTGGTGAAAAGCCAAGAAAATATGGTCATGACCTGGAAGTAGGGGGTGGATGATGAAGATGAATCTCATCAATATCAGGTTCAAATCTTGTGGACAAGTGACTTAAGGTAGAGTATAACCAAAAAGTAGACTAAAAGGTGAAAATTGTCAGACTTATGAAATCAAGGTGTAAATATGAGTTCTTCCTAATATATTTTTTTTTCATGAAGGATTCCCATGATTTCAGATATCAATGGTTTGTAAGATTTCCAAGCTTTTAGCCATAAGGTCTTTGAGTTGGTTTAAGTCATCTTTGTATGTTCCAATTCATCTTATGATTTTAGTTCGGGAACATGTTTGGTAAGCATGATACTCTTTTTTTGGTTTCTTTTTTTTTTTTTGATTTCTTTTTATTTTATTTTTATGAAGGAAAATGTTATGAGAATGTAAAAAAATGAATGAAATGATTATGTAAAAAAAAATTGTACTACCTCAAAATATGCAATGATTTTTAAAAAAAAAATTAAGAAAAAAAATGTTGTAAAATGAAATCAAAATGATGTAATATGCGTGATTGTCCAATGCAATATGATATAGCGGTAGGTAGTTTTTTTTCTCAAATATGTATGTGACCTACATGGTTATTTTCTTATTTGATTGTTCTATAGTCTTTAACGTGAATCTTCACCATGGGTGGCTTTATAGTTCTAAATCGGTTCCTAGAGCACACAACTCAATTCTAAAATATTAAACCAATTAATAGGTAAACTATTAAAATAGAAATATTCTAGAAAAGGTCAACTGTAGGTGAGACTTTCATGACAACCAAACAGGATGTACATCCAGAAGATTATCATTACACAGTCTCTAACTTATCTTAGGTTGCACTCAGCCCGGGTATAGAGCCCACTCATAAGTGTGTGAATCGCGTGTTAGTGTAGTGTTTAGATAGATAAATAAAATAAAACAATTATAATCACAATAAATATATAATAAAATAATTAAAATAAATAAAAACAAGAGGGATAATATAAATAAAAATAAATAAATAATTATATACAATTAATTTAGTTGGGTTTGACTCTAAAAAATTCCCCAGTAAGGTCGCCAGCTGTCGCATCCGATTTGTCCGCGAAAAATGAGACGCCACCAATTTTATTTTATTTTTTAAGAAAAAGGAAAAATTAGATAAAACCTAAAATAAAGTTTTTGAACCAAAAAAATGGATTCGAGAGTCCATTACGAGTAGAGAAAGTAATATTACCCTTACATCGTCCGTTAAAACGGTTACCCTATAATTAATTGTATACAAATTATTTATTTATTTAATTATTTATTTGACCCCATAAAAGAATAATAAAAAGGAAAGTAAATTATTTACCTTTAATAAAAGAAACAAAAATATTTTTTTTTTATAATTTGGTTTGACAAGGAAAAAAACCTTGCTCCTACGTATCCCCAGGTGCAATAGGGAAATCAAAACACACGTAGTTCTTGGGTAGAAAATATTTATGTGTTATCCGTTTTTATTATTACTCTATTTGACTATTGTTTTATTATAGTTATTATTATATATGTATCTAGAAGTAAAAATGTAATAATGATAATAGTGATAATAATAATAACAATAATAATAATAATAATAATAATAATAATAATAACAAAGAATGTGAGATGTCTGTTCATAAGTTGTATATTTTAATTTTTGTATTTTTTTAAATAAAGAACAATTGATTTTTTTTTAGAAAACAACGGTAATGCGGTGGTTTATGCACGAAACAGATGGACACGACAGTGAAGTAGCCTAGTAAAGGGTTTGCTTATGCGTTGTCGGATCTGTCACGACATAAAGGCCACTAAGTGATGTGGCGTGGCGAGCGATGATGAATTTCATCCGGCGGCGGCAACTGTTAATTCTAAAAATAAAATAAAAAATAAACTATTTATTCGTTGTTATGATTGTTTTATTTTATTTTGATAAACCATTTTGTGAATGTTGTGTTATGTTACAATGAGTTGAAGTTTATTTTACTTGGTGATTGGTTTATAAGCATAAATTATTTATATTGCTTTTAGTATATATAAAAAAAAACAATTTTTTAGAACAAAACACTTATGGAAAATAAAAGCTTAAAGTATGAGTTTATTTTTGACAAAAATGACAACAAAAAAAAAACAATAAAACAAAAAAAAACTAAATTACATTTTTAAAGAATGCAATACAAATAAATGGGAAAAAAAAAAGAAAACATTAGATAAGGATGAGAAAATTGATACCTTACTGCTGAATATGGTTTGCTGGACTGATTTTACCAAATCCACATTCTCCGCTCCTATTTTGCCTATGATTCTCTCTTTTTGTTTTTTCTCTCAAATTGTGCCCTCATTTTCTATTCATGGTGTAGACTATTTATAGACTTTCAGGTTGAAGGTTACAAAAGGCAAAGAAATAATTGTGGATTAATTACCAATTACTAATCATCAATTTGTTTTCGGTTTCTTTTCATTCGATTATGTACCTTTTTTTTTGTTTTAGAAAAGAGTGAACGCCTGAACAGGAATCAGAGACAAATAAGAACCAAAAACACTCATGATTGTATAAAGTTTATAGTCTAATTATTTATTTTTATTTGTATTTATTATATTTTTCTCATTTTTTTATATAATATTATATAAAAATGTCTAAATAAAGCGGACAAAATTAGGTATCCACATAAACAATATCAATACATGTCCCAACTACATACTGTGTTGATATCCTATGCACATAGAATGTTGTGTTGCATATCTTAGCAGAAAAAACAAAACCAAAGTTATTGGCATTGGTCATTCTCCATGCTCTTACACATATGACAGATGATGTGATGGGAGTTCATAATATCAAATATTATCAAGCCAGCTATGTCCTTTACAACACAAACAATTTAATTTAAAAAAAAAAAAACACATGCAATTTACAAACTTGTGGTATCGATAACAATGTGATCAAAATTTTCTTTGAACAATTGCTTCATTCATATAAGAATGACTAGCAACCAATGATCTATCAAATATCAATCTTACCAAATTGCATTCTTTACAAAAACAAGACAGTTTCATCAATAACTGTAATGCCGTATCACATGAACAAATCCTAAAAAAACTACTAATATTGTGATTTCACAAGTTATATCTTGATAAATATTAACCTTAAATGAAATTTTTTTTCCTCAATCAGATAATTCACATTATTCAAAAAGAGATAGTGAATGCAAATCGAATACAAAGAGTTTACCAATCTGAGACTAAGATCTCAAATCTGAGATGATGAGAGAAACTACAATTTAATTCACTATTATAATTCATTCTTACATGAATGTATTACTTTTATGTTCAATTCTTTTTTAACCTAGATCAATTTATAAAATTAAATCGATATGTATAAAATTGGTTTTTACCATAGTAGACTCTAGTTGCTTTGAAGTTTGAAACATAATCAAATTCAATGTAGTATAGAACATCTAAATCAACTAAACATTCAAATAATATTGATATAGACTGTAATGGTTTTCAAAGAATCCTAAGTGGAAAAACCTATGGACATTGAATAGAACATCTAGATCATCATTAATATTCTATAGAGACTGCATAGAACATCTAAATCAGCCTTTAAGTGACCAAAGTCTCATTCCAAAGCTTCCTAACTGATTAAATTATTTATAAAATTACTCTTGAGCAAACACCATTATCAACAACAATTCAATAGGATCTAACATAAATACCACAAAATCAAAGGAAGTTGTTAAGCTTCAATCACAACAAAACCCTAAAAAGATAACACCTTTTTTCCATATAACATTGTGAGAGTGTGAGTATCCTAGAAGAAGAAGATAATCGAACCATACCTTTCGACGTTGTGGGCGCGGATTGGAAAACAAAACTAGAGTGGATGAGGACGCGGACCGGAACAAAGGCATAACTTGAACAGGATAGCGTCAACTGGCATCGAGGAAATTGGAGATGACAACAATGTTGGGTTGCGATAGTGTGATGGAGAAAAGCACACAACAATTATGAAAGAGAAAAGGGGTTCTTTTTTAGTGACAAGAAAAAAAAAGGGTTCAACAAACTCTGAGGTATGGTAACATTAATGTTTCTCAATGGGTGAACTTGGAGATCTGAGAGTTGGAGAGAAATTTGGATGATTTGGGAATTTGGAGATTTGAGAGTTTGATGTGGGAAATATCAAAACACGGGATTTAGGTTTAGGGGAGAAAGGTGAGTGAAGGGTTTCGTGAGTAGAACTTACGAAAATAGAATGCAGGATAGATGTAAAGAAACGCGCGTCTCGTTCTATTGTTGCGGCGGTTGCCCAAACCCATCGCATAAACCGTTGCAATCCAAAAATAAAGGCAGTTTTAAGAGAACCGTCACAAGTCTTGTGTCGTAAATTTTTAATTTTCTTGTAGTGATTTCAAGAATACCAAAACCCTAGTCGTCATCTCCTTCACACCTCCTCTTCATCGTGGGGCTTAGAGCTTCGTACTACGAAGAAAAACGGCCATGGTAAGGGTTTTTTCCCACACAAATTATAGTTAAACCGTTAGTTGGATGACATGAAATTAATAATTGTAATTGCTTGCTTTTGAAAGAAATAAATGTAGACTAATAAAATAAAATAATAAAATCCGAAATCCTTTACGTTGAGTTCGATATGTAATGTAAGGCTTTTTAAGGAGTAAAATATGAATTTTTATATTATACGTGATAAAGTTTAAATTTTATGATGGATACGAAGCAAAATATGATTTTTTTTAATTATATATATATGATAAGATTTGGATTTCGATGATGTATATGAGTTGGAGTTTGAAGTTTCTTGTTATATATAAAGTTTTAATCTTTATGGTGTAAATGAAGTCAAGTCCCGATTTTTATGCGTACATGGCGAAAATTATTATTTTATGATTATTTGTCCATGAATATGTGATACTCATGATATGGATGTGTGGTATGTGATCTTAGTGATATGTGAATAAGATGATGATTTTAAAAAAGTGATTTTGAATGCATATGACATGATTCTTAGTGGGCTGTGTGGGAACATACTTATTTGATAATATATCATCATGTCATGACATATGCATCTTTGTGGGAGTTGCCTTAGTGTCAGGTTTATTTTCTCCATTGGTATGGGTGATCTTCTGTGTGGAAGTTGCCTTAGTGGCAGTCTTATTTTCTCCATTGGTATGGGTAATTTTTTTGTGTGGAAGTTGCCTTAGTGACAGATTTATATCCGGATCATATAATTTTAGGAGCATGCATTATACATATTTTTTTATATACGATTTACTGTTTGTGCATTTTTTTCTTTTAAATTAGAAGTTTTTACTTTTATATGTTTTGTGTTATTCTCCTATAGGTTTAGCTTTGATTTGATGTGGACGATGGAAAAAATTGACCCTTACAACAACATTTTAGGTACTAATGAGTTCGAGGAGATTCAAGAGTAGTTGATGAGTATTAATGTGCGGCGAACTTGGGGTAAAAATAGGGTTTTCAAGATAATTTTGTAATAACAGGATTGCCGCAATATTTTCTATGTCTATTTTTAAATCTTTATCACCAAACTTTAATAAGCTTTTTTTGTTTTAGTTTTTGAATAAACATTTTTTAATAATATTAAATAAACATGATTGTTACTAATTATTTAGATAGATAAATGTAGATATTCTTACCAAAAAAAATTATCGTAAATTTTTCTAAAAATATTTTTAAGTAACGTTTTGGATCAAAAATTCCGGGGTGTTACAAGGGTCTACTGGTAAACCTGCACAACAGTCCCACGTCGTAGGCAATGTCGGGTCTAGTACAATCAGTGGCATACCTGAGGCTTCTAATGATGCTCGCATATTCAATTTGTTTAACATCTTCACCTGTGTTCTTCAAAGTTTTCAAACTTGGATCATATAGTGTGCAAGCAGGTTTACAGTCAAAGTATTTATATTTCTTTATGATCTTTTCAACATAGTGAGACTGATCCAAAGAAATTCCCTTTTCTAACCTAGTAATCTTGATTCCTAGGATTACACTTGTTTCTCCGAGGTCCTTCATATCAAAGTTGTTACTCAACAATGATTTCACAATATTTAGAACATGAATGTTTGAACCAAATATGAGTAAGTCGTCTAAATAAAGACATATGATAGTGAAAATGCCATTTTCAGATTTGTAATAAATAGATTTGTCAGTTTCATTCACTTTAAACTCATTCGATATAATCAAGTTATCAATTTTTCATGCCGTTGCTTAGGAGCTTGTTTAAGACCATACAAAGATTTATGTAACTTATAGACCTTGTCTTCTTGTCCATGAATTACAAAACCTTCAAATTGTTCCTATAGATTTCTTCTTATAAATCACCATTTAAAAAAAAAAAATAGTTTTAACATCTATTTGGTGTATCACCAAGTTATGAATATCTGCTAGAGAAATAAGTACCCTAATGGATGTTATTCTAGTGACTGGTGAAAAAGTGTCGAAGAAATCTATGTTTTCTCTTTGTCTAAAACCTTTGGCTACAAGGTGTGCCTTGTATTTAACAATAGTTCCATCGAGTTTTAGTTTCTTTTTCAAAATCCATTTACAATCTATTGGTTTGCAACCAGGAGGCAAGTCTACCAAATGTCAGGTCTTGTTAGACTCTAGAGAATCCATTTCATCATTTATTGCTTCTTGCCATAAATCTGCATCCAATGATGACAAAGATTCTTTAAGATTTGCAAGATCCTCTTCTAAATTATAGGCCGTATATTTGGGTTCTTATATTTAGCAACTCTGACTCTCTTACTTCTTCAAGTTTCTATTTCGCCTTGTTTGTTGCTTTTAGTGCTTCTTGTCACAAGAACGTGACTTGGTTCGCCGCCCCCACTATATCTCGATTTAAAAGGGAATTTATTTTCATAGAATTCAACATCATTTGACTCTATGATCACTTTTGCATTTAGGTCATAAAACCTATACGCTTTACTGTTTACTCCATACCCGATGAATACACATTCATAGGCTCTATCGGTGAGTTTAATTCGCTTGGGATCGGGGATTCTGACATAAGCCAGACAACCCTATGTTCGAAGATAAGACAAATTTGGTTGTCTTTTCTTCATTATCTCATAAGGAGATGTTTTGTTTTTAGATTTAGGAACTGTATTCAAAACATAACAAACAGTCAAAAATAATTTCGCCCACTAGTGAGATGTAGCACTAGAATTAAGCATAATAGCAACAATTAGTTCAGTACGAGTTCTATTCTTTCTTTCAACTTTACTATTCATTTCAAGTGAATAGAGTGTTCTGGTTTCGTGTATAATTCCTTGTGTTTTATAAAACTCATTAAATAAACTAGAGTCATACTATATTCCTCTATTACTATGAAACCTCTTAATCTTTTTACAGAATTGATTTTCTATTTCAGTTACAAAGATCCTAAATATGTTAAGCGCTTCACTTTTATTTTTCATTGGATATACAAAAGTATATTCAGAGCAATCGTCAATAAAAGTGATAAAATAACATTTTCCATTTCTTGTTAATGTCTCATCAAGTTCACATATATCATAGTGTAATAAATTTAAAGACTCCAATTCTCTAACTACAAATTTAGGTGAACTCTTTGTTATTTTAGCTTAATTACAAAAATCACATTTCAAAATAAATTTAAAGATAACATTGGTATTAAACCTGAGTTACCTATGTTTGAAATTACATGTTTGTTCACCATGAAAGAGTATAGCATGTCAAATATTGAAATCACACAACAAGTAAACAATACGAGATATTCTTAATTTCAACATTTAATTTAAACATGTCTCAGATGTATCATTTGCCAACAAAAATATCATATTTGAAATTGGTGTACAAATCTGCTCCTATAGAGTAAGTAAGCTCTGCCTTATTCAGAAGAAAAAAAATCATAAACAAGATTTTTTCTTATCTCTAGAGACAAGTGATTATACTCTTGAGAGAAAATTATTTTGTTTTATGCTTTCAGAGAATTTTATTTTTTTTTGAAATCCTTTCAAACAGAGGCAGTTTGTCGATAATAACAATGAACTTGAAATTCATCTAAAATCATACCTTAAGAGATGATCTCATGAGCTATCTTTTGAATTTCTTAGAATTGAACCTCCACGAATCTAGGAAGCGGCTACAACACACTTTTTAGCTCCAGCTTTCTCAGTATCATATTTTTTTTCTTCAGAGCATTCCAAACATCTCTAGCAGTATTGCTGGAACTATAGTGGTCATACAAATCATCAGCAAGTCCATTAGGAATATAATTCTTATCATTATTCTCCCATGAGTTAATTATATGGCTTTCTTATCCTTTTCTGTTTGCCTCAAACTGAATTTTTTTTATTGAAAACAGAGGCAACATAACCAAATCCAGTAATCTATTCGGTTGACATGATAGAAAAACGTCTTAAAATTGTTGTTTTTTTGAATTTCGAAAACTATTTGAAAATCAATTCATGTCACCGAAGATATTATTGGGTTGAGTCGCGGACTAGGTCACTCTCTTTAAGACATTTCGCAGTACTGCCCAAATTGTGTAAGACAGATTATCAACCACGACGTCCCCATGATAAAACAACCCAGATTCACTATATCGGAGTTCCACTGCACTGTAGAAAACCGTTCTAGAATTACACCCTCAATATGGCGGTTAAAGCCACGCTCAATATGAGGGTTAAAGCCACTCTCAATATGAAGGTCAAAGCCACTCTCAATATGACGGTAAAGTCACTCTCAATATGGTACTATGACCACTCATAAATATAAAGAACTACAACATAATAACCGCTCTAAAAGGACAATGATATTATGACCACTCAAAAATCGAAGGGACTACGGCTTAACAACCGCTCTAAAGGAAGTGGTATTAGAACCACTAAAAATTGAATGGATAGTGGTATTATGACCATTCAAAAATCGAAGGGCGTACAACTTAAAAACCGTTCTAAAGGAAGTGGTATTTGAACCACTAAAAATCGAAGAGACAGAAAGAATGGGGAGAATGGCTCGGAAATAATCGAACAGAATATAAGAGAGAGAAAAAAGAAAGTTGGGAAATGCATCCAACTTTGGTGTGATTTTCACAATAAATTGATACTCTTTATATAGTGATGGAAGCAAATCCACATATGTTTTCTATCCAATGTGGGACTTCAACAAAAGTTTAAAAAATCGTTATATAGTGATGAAAACTACTCAATATATAAGATTATTCCAATGTGAGACTTCAACAATTTTTAAATTCACACACTATGTTTCAACACTTCTGTAGCTATATGTCCATTTTCTTGTAGTGTATAAAAAATAAATAAATATATAATAAATTTATACAACTTTTGTATTTCAAAATAAAAATTATACAATTTTTCAGCATATAATATATAAAACTAATTTGCTAATTTTTGTTATGCTTGTTGTGATTGTGATTATGGAGATGGGTTCAATCTAATGAGATAATTTTTAAATTAGATTTTTTTGAACCTTTATTAATCTTCATAGCAATGAGTCAATGTGAAATAATATAAAATATCTAAAAAGTCTGTAAAATAATATTTAGTGGATTGCATTTGTCTAATTTTAATTGGTGCCACATCTACTTACCACATCTAACTATATATCTACTAGGAATAATGTAATTTTCTTGTAATGATTGTGATCAATTGCTATTATATTCAACATAAGTGGTGGAAATAAATGAAAATATACGAGTAATTTTTTTACTAAAAGATGTTTATAACATTTCATCCATGATATGTGTATTATTATATATGGTGTTCTTGTTAATATAGCATGTTATAAATCATATTGGTCTAAAGAACTAGTATTTATTATTAGTTATGATTATTATATTTTTACAAAAATATAGAATTATGTTTATGATTAAAGAAATTATCAGATCACCATGTCCCACCCAGATTTAAGGTTAGTTTTTAGTCTAAAATAATCCTTCTAAATTATTTTTCTCATTATATTTTATATAAACAAGTGATTTCACACATACTTCATTTTTTTTCTTCATGACTTCGTCGTCTTAGTGCGACATTGTTTTTGTTTTCCACCTTGTTGTGATGTTTTAGTTTTCTGCCTTGTTGCAGTGTTCATTTGATTTCGGATTGACAATTCAATTTTAATCTAATGCAAATTCAATCAATGACTTTGGTGTGTTTAACATTGCAGCTCTTAAGACATGAGTATTTTAGACACTTCAATTTTGTAATATTTGTAAGTTTTGTCACATTTGTAGTTATTATGTTGTTTTATACTATTAACTTAGATTATGTGAGTTTATTTGTGAGATTATTGTAAGTTTTTATGGAATAAGTTAACTTTACAAAATTTTATAGAATTTTAAATAGTTTTAAAATTTTATGAAATTTTATAAAATTTATCTCTTTCAATTTAATATAGTTAGATTTATGAAATTCATTGTTTATTATATTATAAAGTATATCCTGACCAAAATTAATGATTCATACATGAGACTCAAAATCTAAACAACATCAGTTACTATGATTATAGTTCATGGTATGGTTTGTGCATAAATATAACAACAATATTATGATTATTAATTATTAGTACATGCTTTATTTATGTTTCTGAACATCATTAGATGCATGAGCATATGCATGCATATAGTTTTCATCTTTGCAAAGACATTTATACAAATATTGGCACGACATTTCCCCCACTGGAGTTGGGGGTTTGCCAGATTGCACCTCCGCCTTTCCAGTGTGCAAACCCATCTACCTTAACGTTTCTCTTTGATTCTTCTGTTGGAGTTGCAAAACCTGTAAATAAATAAATTAATTAATAAATAATTTTAATTTATGAAATTAAATTATGTGGTAATTATTTGTATATTAATTGTTTACCGTCTTCGGTTGTCTCACCTTTCACAACAGAGATAAGAAGCAATGTACCGAAGAAATACAAAATAAAAACTTTGATTTTTATCATTATTGTGAAATATATATAAATACATGCATATTTGATAACTATTTATAGATAAATATGTATAAAAAAAACAGAGATTTATTAAATAATATGTATATATTGTTTAATTGGCCGGTTATAATATATGAACCATAATAATAATAATAAAAATAATGAGCCATCATATCATAAAATAATAATAATAATAATAATAATAATAATAATAATAATAATAATAATAATGAGCCATCAACACCTGTTGAACTATTGAAGAGTTAAATTGCGTGGGACATAGTTTTTTTTTAACTAAAAAATGTTATTCAACTAAATTGGTAGAAATTACATCGATCAACAATATAATTTAAACTCGGTAAAATATTAAAATGGGAAGAAAAAAAAAAGATAAAAACTAAAACGTTAGCTGAAATTAAGTTAAAGGACCACAAAGCTATTATTATTATTATTATTATTATTATTATTATATGACGGTTCATTATTATATCGATCAACAATATAATTCAAACTCGTTAAACGACTAAAATATTACTAAAATTAACTTAAAAGACATTAAAAAATATTATATCTAATAATAATAATAATAATAATAAACCATCGTATCTTAAAATAAATAAAATAATAATCAGCCATCAACACCTTAAACCATTAAACCATTGAAGGGTTAAATTGGAAATCCATAGAAATTAAAGTACATCTACAACAATATCTATTGTCCATACAAAGACGTGAGGTGATTAGCCTTACCTAACAGCAAAGGTATCAACAATATAATTCAAACTCGATAAACAACTAAAACGTTAGTTAAAATTAAGTTAAAAGACATCAGAAACTGTTATATTTAATAATAATAATAATAATAATAATAATAATAATAATAATAATAATAATAATAATAATAATAATCCATCATATCTTAAAATAAAAAAAAAATAATAATGAGCCATCAACACCTTAAACCATTGAAGGGTCAAATTGAAAATGGATAGAAATTATCCTTTAATATATGATAATTTTTTATATATTAATTATTGACCATTTTTGGATGTCTCATTTTTCATAGTAGAGATAAGAAGCAATGCAAAGAATAAGCACGAAATAAAATCTTTAATTTTTATCATTGTTGTGAAATATATATTAATACATATATTCGATAACTATTATAGTGACCATGAGGAAAAAAATATGTACCAAAAAAAAGAGATTTAATAATAATAATAATAATAATAATAATAATAATAATAATAATAATAATAATAATAATAATAAGCCATCAACACTTATTGCACCATTGAAAGGTTAAATTGGGTATTGGATATAATTTTATTTTTTTAAAACTAAAAAATAGTATTCATTCAAATTTTTAGAAATTATTCATAGATATATTCGATAACTATTATAGTGATCATGAGGAAAAAAATATGTACCAAAAAAAAAGAGATTTAATAA
>JBBPBO010000002.1:25481367-25594250 GCA_037974295.1 Cicer cuneatum | reverse complement strand
TAATAATAATAATAATAATAATAATAATAATAATAATAATAATAAGCCATCAACACTTATTGCACCATTGAAAGGTTAAATTGGGTGTTGGATATAATTTTATTTTTTTAAAACTAAAAAATAGTATTCATTCAAATTTTTAGAAATTATTCATAGATATATTCGATAACTATTATAGTGATCATGAGGAAAAAAATATGTACCAAAAAAAAGAGATTTAATAATAATAATAATAATAATAATAATAATAATAATAATAATAAGCCATCAACACTTATTGCACCATTGAAAGGTTAAATTGGGTGTTGGATATAATTTTATTTTTTTAAAACTAAAAAATAGTATTCATTCAAATTTTTAGAAATTATTCATAGTGCAAAAGTGGTTTTAACTACAATCATCTGATAGATGGTTTGATGATAACAAAAACAAACAAATAAAGAACAATTATCCCCTAATTGTATATGCTAAGTGTGTAAATTAAGTTGAAAGACAATGATATATATATATATATATATTAATGACTATCTATTTTAAGGTAACATAATTTACAATATATCCTCTACTGATTGGATAAAGACAAACGAAACCCATACTTCTCTTCTGTTCTATAGTCTAAATCTGGTGACACACCTTTGTTATTGCAAGCTTCGTTTGACTCTGGAAAAAGCAAGCAAACTTCGATTGACTCTGGGATGTTAACGCTATAAAGAAGACAAAGCAATTGCACATCCTTTTATGAATATCATGAATCTACTACCTGTATGAAAGTATTTAAGACTTGACTTTGTCATATTATCCTCTGATTCTCTATCCTCAATACCAAGATACACAAAATCATTCAAGGAGATATATATGGATACTTATTAAAAACTTATATGCCATAAATGGTGATTGAAGATTTCCAACGGTAACATTCTCAATGGATACTTAATCTCCGTATTTAAGAAAAACTCACTCAGTCCTTTACGAAAAAGAGATAGGGTAAGAGAGAAAATGAAAAAGGCTATGTGTTACAAAGAAAAACTGAAAAAGCCAAGAACACGTCAAACTAAAAGAATGAGTGAATTATCCTCTCATAGAGAATTATTAGAGTTGATGTAAATAAGTCAAAGTGTTATCACACACTTGTACTAATATAGGACTTAATTTGTAACATCCTCTTAATGAGAGTTAGAATCCTAAAAAAAAAATTGTGTCAAACAGAAACAAACTATAACTGATGTAAATCAGCCCGATAGTGGCAACAACCCTCTCATCCTTATAAAGTATTTGAAAAGGTAAAACGACTCTCATTGAACCTCAACGGGAGACAACCCTTTAGAAGTAATGTCGAGTAATGCATCCTCTCAATCAAATTTTTTTTGGAACTGGCAACAAGTCAAGGATCGTCATCAGAACAAAGACAATGCACTTGAAATAATTATAAAACCAGATTATCCTCAAAGAAGCCTGTACTGCATAATGAGCCACCTTGGCAATCCTCGGGCTATAATATCTAAAACCTTTCCACTTTATGCCTAAAGACAACATTTTCGCCTCTAAAGTAATATCATAACCAAGATAACTCTTATTTTGATAGAAAAGTCCAACCAACTCTGGAAAGATAGTGAAAGAACTCTTGCTAAATTACTCTCCTCTGTCATCATCAGGTACCTTGTAGTTTATTTCATTATTTTATGTGCACTTGTTTGTCTTCTCTTATATATTTTGTTTTGCGTGCATGTGCTTTCCAATTTGTCATGTCGTTTGTTTATGTTGTCTCTTCGGTCTGGGTCTGTGTTGTCCTATTCTCGTTCTTATCACATGTGATCTGTTTGAAATTTGTTCCTTGTTCACTCTTGTTAAAATCTAGGTCTTTAATACCTCTTATATATATATTTCTTTATTGAGCCATCATCTTCCTTATTAATCTTCTTCTTACAATGTACCCTCATAAAAACTTCATAATTTTCTTAAAACATGAACTGCTCAATCTGAATGGTGAAATATTCAGAAATCCTAAATTCGTTATATCTGTGAATTGCAATAATTAGATGGATTATATAAGAAGGTTCACAAAATGCATTCGGAAGTTCACTTTGTGGAACCTTGGGTATGAATGTCTTCTTCTTTCACCAAATACCTTGAGTACAAGGAGGAAGTAAGAAAAAGGGCATTGAAGGGCTTGTGCCCCATTTTGTTTGAATCATATAGATTGGATGGAAATATGAAAGTAATAACGAAGAAAGGTTGAAGCACCTACAATTTTATCAAAGATCCATCTATGGAAAATTATATCTCCAACTATATATTTAGAGAAAGTCCTACGAGACAAGTCAAAATGACTAGAGAAAAGGGAATATCGCACTATCTCATTTTCTTTGGTTACGTCTAACAAATTAGATGGTAGGTTCCTGAATATGAAAGACTTCATCATCACTAAATAAGATGAAAGTTCAATGAAGGAAGACTTCTATTGAAGATGTTAAATAATAGAACTTAGTTTATTTATGTATTAGGAATTGATGATTCAAACTTGATATGTATTATAAATTAATGGATTTGGTCTAGAAAATTTTATAAAGATCTTATGAATCTAATTTTTCTTTACTCCTTTTGTAACCAGTATTACAGTTGTAATATATGTGTTATAAGTGTAATGTGAATTATGTTTTGAATAAATGTTATCATTTTTTTAACTTTTTTGATTTTATCCTCTAATATGTTCTGCCTTCTGCCAACATGTGTTATTTTTCTCCCTATCATCTTTTTTTTCAAAATTATCCTATCTTTTTAAATCGCTCGTCCTCTTCTTTCTTTTCATCTTTAAAAAAAAAAATTTCTTCCTCTCCTTCAACCACAACTCTTCACCTCCCTCTTTTTTGTCTCGTAACCTTAAATTGTCCGTTTATCCTAGAGTATCTGTCATACTCTGTCTCACTCTTCGTTTTCCTCCACGCCCTCGTCATTGGGTCTCCCTTTCCTAAACAATTTTCTTTTTGCTTCTCGAGAAATTTGGCTACTTATACCTCAAATATTTTCTTTTCCTCCTGACTTGTGTCCTTTCAATCTTTTCTGTATACCTGTGTTTTTTGTAGTATTCATCATTCCTTCTCTGCTCTGCTCCTTAATCTATCTTCTATGGATGTTGGTTCGTCTTCTGGTAGGAAAATGAGGTCACCCTTCTCTCCTAAGAAGAAGGAAACTCAACCATCTGAAGTGGCCTTAATGGTGAGTGACATTCTTCTTGAACAACTAGAAGCCCATATTGCTCTACAATAAGTCGACCATAAGGTGGACCTTCTTATCTCTCAAATGGAGGAAGCAACTAAACTCTTGAAGTGTGTCCTTAGATGTCTCTCACACGTGAGGCTAAACTTGTAAAGAGTTGGGTTACTGCCTGCAAACTGCAGCAACATGTTCGCAGTACACAACATGTGCATAGCACTGTAGCTCTTGTAACAACTTGGCAAACTGGATTAGTTGTAGAGTTAAATATTATATAAAAGTGGTTAGTCATATGAGCGTTACAGACAACTTAGATTGGAGAATCAAACGCTGGATCAAATTGGATTAGTCGTATGAACGGTACAAACTACTTTGATATGAGTAACAAGTTTTTAGCCTCTATAAAACAATCGAGTTTTTATTATAATACAACCAAACGTTGCAAATACACCATATTTTCTATTTCTTGAGCTTTTGGATTTTGAAAAATTGATATTGAATTCACTCTTTGTTATAAAATTATAAATATTTATGGAAAAATGTTTATAATGTTGTAAAAATGTTTCGAAAAAATCATCAATAATTGAAATGATCCACGTGAATCTGTTGGAACCAAGTTGGTTCTATACTTAGAATTTTGATGTTAACAAAAGTATTTTATGTAAATAGTATTTTGACTTAGAAGAACAAATCAGAAGTTGTGTTAAATCAGAGGATGACACCACCAGAGGATACATTCAGAGGAAGCAACCAAAGGATAGAAATGTCACCAGAAGGTTAGGCTAGATAATGCATCCAGAGGGTACTAGAGGATGCATCCTGAAGGCACCAGAGGATACACTTCTAGAGGATGTCATCAAAGGCAAAGTATAAAAAGACAAGTAACATCATCAGAGGATATTTTTCTTGGCCCAGATCAGAAGGAAGCAGAGTCTAGAAGGAGACTTGGTCCAAACTAGAAGGAAGCCTGTCAGAGGGAGACTTGTTCCAGACCAGAAGGAAACACAAGTCAGACTTGGTCCAGACTCAATCCTGACCAGAAGATAGCTTGGTCGTGAATATAAGAATCAGTCTAGACTTAATCCAGACTTGGTCCAGAGTAGAAGATAACTGGTCCAGAACAAATGACTTGGTCCAGACCAGAAGATAGCATGGTCCAGAACATAAAACTCAGTCCAGATCAGAAGAAATGATTGTCTAGATTTAATCCAGACTTGATCTAGATCAGAAAGATAAATGTCCAGATTAAAAGAGAAATGGTCCAGATTAAAATATCATAAGTCCAGATTTAATTCAGATTCAATCCAGACTCAGTCTAAATCAGAGGGAAAATGTTCAGATCAATGGTCCAGATTTAAGTATCATGGTCCAGTGTTGGCCGAGATCAGAAGATCAAATCATATGGCCCAGTATTGGCGGAGATCAGAAGATCAGATCATATGGTCGAGTGTTGGCCGAGATCAGAGGATCACAGAATTAGGGCAGATCAAATTACATAAGTCCAGAGTTGGTTGAGATCAGAAGATCATATGGTCCATAATTTAAATCATTATGCAAATTAGTGAGGACTTGATTAAAATTTGAAGAAGACTTGATTAAATTTTGATAGAAATTTGATCAAAGTATTAAGGGGATTTGATTCAAAAATTCACTGAAGACTTGAAGAAATTCGAATGCAATCTAAAGCTTAAAAAGATATGGTTTGAAATTAAAAGAAACAAAATTGGTCAACAGAAATTTGAAATACAATCTGAAGCTAAAAAGATAGGATTTTTATTTAAGTGAAACCCGATTGGCCAAGTTATTTTTGATCATGGAAGAAACCCTAATTTTCATCTATAAAAGGAGGCTTAAGGCGGAAGACTTATCATCGAAAATCAGTAAAAGAGTCATAAACTTCCAGAAGCAAACACTCGAGTTTTCAGTGAGGTTAATTGTGAGTATCAGCTTTCCAGAAGCAAGTACTCTTGTTTTTCGTTCCCTTGTGTCAGATCTATATTGTTGAAGTAGAGTCTACAATCTAAAGAGTCAGAAGAAGTAGCAGCTGACTTAGCAATTAGATTCAAGGTGTTGAAATCCCTTCTGCAATTTGGGGTTGTTAGATTGGTAGGAGAAGACTTGACTTGTGAAGTCAAGGTGCTGCGTTCCTCAAATGTCTAGGATTGTTAGACTGTTTGGGAAGACTGACTTAGAGGGTCAGTAGTGCTGTTGTAATTCACAGGTTTCGAATTAGTGGAAAAATCCTTCAAGGTGAAAGGACTGGATGTAGCCTAGTTAATGGTGAACCAGGATAAATCTTTGTGTTGATTATTTTACTTCTGCTAATTCTGTTTGTTTATATATCAGATTCTAAATAATCATCAAAAACAGAAAAAGAATTCAAGTATTACAAACACAATTCAACCCCCCTTCTCGTGTTTGCACCTTCAGAATCGACTTAACACAAAGATTTAAATTGTTGGTAGAGAGAACAAACTTCTTAAAGACTAAATAAATATATAATAAAATTATACAACTTTTGCATTTTAAAAAGTAATAATAATACAATATTTCAAAATTTGATATATTATAAAAGCTAAATAGCACCCTCCTTTAATTTAATTTCAGTTAACGTTTTGGTCCTTTATATTTTTTTTTCCTGATTTGGTCCTTTATTTTAATTTTAAGTGACAATTTGATCTTTTATGTTTTAAAATGTCAACAATATTATCCTTTTTTTTATAAAAATTCAAAAAACACATCAAAATTTTCAACCAAAACCCATAAAATTAATTATATTCTTTAATATAATACAAATTTCATCAAATTCGTAACTCGAATCTTCAAATAAACTCATATTTTCATTCTTTATTTGATGTTTTTAGAGATGGAAATATGAGTTTCGAATTTGATGAAATTTGTATTATATTGAAGAATATAATTAATTTTATGTGTTTTGGTTGAAAATTTTGATGAATTTTATGAATTTTTTTTGAAAAAAGGATAACTTTGTTGACATTTTAAAACATAAAAGATCAAATTGTCACTTAAAATTAAAATAAAGGACCAAATCGGGAAAAAAAGATAAAGGACTAAAACGTTTACTGAAATTAAGTTAAGGGACCACGAGTGCTATTTAGCCTATTATATATAAGGCATCTGGTGCTTGATTTTGTGGTCGTGCGTTCAAACTCATGAGAGCCTTTTTAAAATGTATTTTGGTTATTATTGTTGGAACCAAGTTGGTTCTTACACTTAAAGTTTTGATGTTAACAAAAGTATTTTATGAACATATTTGACTTCGAAGAAGTACCCCACCAGAGGATGTCAACAGAAGCTACCTCCAGAGGATGTTACTCAAAGCTGCCACCAAAGGATTCGAAGAAGTATGTCATCAGAGGATGTCACTCGAAGATTCCACAAGAGGATGACAAAACCAGAAGAATGCGAAAATCAGATGATGATGTCACCAGAGGATAAATTCACCAGAGGATACCTCCAGAAGATACAACCAAAAAATGATACTAGAGGATAGCTCTAGAGGATACCAGAAGATGTCATCAGAGGATGCCATCTGAGGCAATCATCAGAGGATAGCATATGAGGCAATCACCAGATGATACAATTCGAGGTAATCATAAGAGGATACCATTTGAGGTAATCATCAAAGGATACTATTAGAGGCAAAGATCAGAGTATCAAGTCATAGTCCATATCAGAAGGAATAATGGTCCAGATCAAAAGAAAACATGATCCCAAAGAAATCATGGTCCAGATCAGACGATAACATGGTCCAGATCAGACGATAACATGGTCCAGATCAGAAGATAACATAGTCCAGATCAAAAGAAGACAAAGTCCATATCAGAAGAAGACATGGTCCAGATAAGAAGAATGCACAGTCCAGATTTAAAACGTGATTCAGATTCATAGAAGACCTGATGGAAATTTGAAGGAGATTTGAGCAAAGAAGATTTGGTTCGAAATTAAAAAGAAACAGAATCGGTCAAAAGAATTTTCGACGGAGATCTGAGCAAAGAAGATTTGTTTCGAAATTAGAAAGAAACAGAAACAGTCAAAAGAATTTTCAAAGGAAATCTGAGCAAGATTCATCTCGAAATTAAGCATGGACAAAGCCCATATTTCAGCTATAAAAGGAGGCTTCAGGCCGCAGTAGTAAGCATCGAAAAACACAAGAACTCAAGCTTCAATTCAAAGTCATCCGATAGTTCAAAAGAGAGAAACACTTGAGTGCAAAAGAAATATTCTCTAAGTGATTTTTCGAGAATGAAATTCAATGCAACAATAAGCTTTCCAGAAACAACATTGCAAAGTTCCAAACCCTTGTAATCAAACCCGATAGTTGGGTAGATTCCTTTTTCAATCTGGGGTTGTCAGATTGATAGAAGAAGACTTGACTTGTAGGGTCAAGGAATCGCTACTGTTCCTCAAAAGTCTGGGGTTGTCAGGCTGTTTGAGAAGACTGGCTTGGAGGGTCAGGTGCTGTAATTCAATGTTTTGAATTGGTGGATTAAAACCTTCAGGATGAAGGGACTGGATGTAGTCAAGTTAATGGTGAACTAGGATAAATCGTTGTGTTCTTATGCTGTTATTATCCATTGCTTAATATGATTATTTATTCATCAAGGGACTCACATCAACATCAATCAAAAACAGCAAAAAGAATTCGAGTTTGGCAAACACAATTCGACCCCTTTCTCGTGTTTGCACCTTCAATTGGCATAAGAGCTCGGTTTTAAGACTGAGCACTTTACAGTGTTTGAGAAAAGATCCAAGGGTTCAACATGTCTGGATTCAATGAAGAAGTTGCTGGAGGAAACATCAACAAACCACCTCTATTTGATGGGGAATAGTTCGAGTACTGGAAGGACAGGCTGAGGAGTTTCTTTATTTCACAAGATCCTGAACTTTGGGACTTGGTGGAAGATGGATATACTGCTATAGAAGATGCTGATGGTGTTGAAATTCCCAGAAAGGAGATGGATGTTGACCAGAAGAAGATGTACAAGATGCATCACAAATCCAGAACGTTCATGATCAATGCAATCACATTCAAGGAATTCGACAAGTGCACCAACAAAGAGATAGCAAAGAACATATATGACAGTTTGACTATGACGTATGAAGGCAGCAAGCAAGTTCAAGAAGTAAAGACCAATATTTTAGTCAAGAAGTACGATCTATTCAAGATGGAAGAAGGTGAAGACATTGAAGTAATGTTTTCCAGATTCCAGACTCTGGTTTCGGGATTAAGAGTATTCCAGAAGAGCTACACCACTGCTGACCACGTGAAGAAAATTCTTAGAAGTCTGCCAACCAAGTGGAGATCAAATATCACTTCCATTTAGGAAGCAAAAGACTTGAACACTCTGAAGCTGGAAGAATTAATCAACTCCCTCAAGTTACATGAAATTGAGCTGGAAGAAGATGAGCCTAAGAAGAAGAACAAAACCCTAGCTTTAAAATCCATACAGAAGAAAGCTTTAAAAGCAGAAGCATAATCAGAAGACAGTGATTCTGATGACTAGAATCAGAAACCAGAAGAAAAAGAAATTGCCTTCATAACCAGAAAGGTTCTGAAGATGTGGCAGAACATAAAGAAGAAGTTTCCCCAAAGGTATTCCAAGCATTCCAACAGAGGAAAGGATGAACATGATAAGAAGAACATCATCTGCTATGGATGCAATGAACCTGGGCACATCAAGTTATAATGCACAAACCTGGAGAAAGGAAAACATCAGAAGAAAGACTCCAGACCCAAGAAGAAAACTCTGATGGCAACATGGGACGATTCTGATAAATCTTCTGATGATGACGAAGCAAAATTTGCCCTGATGGCTCAAACCAATTCTGCCTCTGGATCCAACATAGAATCTGACTCTGGAAGTGAATTAGAAGAAGCAAAATTGGCTACGATGGCTCACACCCATTTTGCCTCTGGATCCAACATAGAATCTGACTCTGGAAGTGAATCAGAAGAAGTCGAACTGGCTCTGATGGCTCACACCAACACTGCCTCTGGTTCCAACACAGAGTTTGATTCTGGAAGTGAATCAGAAACATAATTGGCTTTGGTAGCTCACACCAATACTGCATCTGAATTCGATGCAAACTCTGATTCTTGAAGTGAATCACCAGATGAAGAAAAAGAGGTATTTTCTGAATTCACTCGATCTGATTTAATTACTGCAATGAATGATATTTTAATCGTCAATAACAAATTATCTTTAAAACTGAAAACACTTAGGGAAGAAAATAAAACTCTGACCAAAGAATTAAATGTTTTAAAGAATCAAAATGCAGAATGTAAATCTAACTCTAAAAAGTAATATTTGTTCAACATCAAGTGAAAATACTGTATGTAATTATGATATGCATGAACAAGTATTACAAGATTTTATTGCTAATTGTATGGAAAGAAGCAAATATGCTTCCATGACCTATGGAGTTAGTCACAATGGTAAAAGAGGCTTAGGATTTAATGAATTTGTAACTGTAACTAAACCTATTTCCTCTGATATTTTGAGTGCTGTTTGTGCTAAGAAAGGTCACTCAAAATTGTGTTATCCCATGATAAAATCAAGGAAAGACAATAAGCCTTTCAAGACTAACAAACCAGGACCCAACCAGATTTGGGTACCTAAAAACAAAATTATCTTTGTTGCAGATGTCCTCAGCAATCAAGTTGCAACACTAGTCATGGTACCAGGATAGTGGATGCTCGTGACAGATGACAAGAGAAAAGTCTATGTTCCAAGAACTAACCTTGAGCAAAGGTGGGACAGTGACTTTTGGAGGAAAGCAAAAAGGCCAAATCATTGGTCAAGGCACGGTTGGTAATGATACTTCTTCTTCCATTAAAGATGTATTATTAGTTAAAGGTCTTAAGCATAGTTTATTAAGTATTAGTCAATTAAGTGATAGTAATTATGATATTATATTTAATCAAAAAACATGCAAAGCTATTAGTTAAAAGGATGGATGAGTACTCATTATAGGTCAGAGGCAAAACAATATTTATAAGATAAATCTTTTTAGTCTAGAGAAACAAAAAGTTAAGTGTCTTGTGTCAGTAAATGAAGAGAAACTAATTTGGCATAAAAGATTAGGTCATGATTATTGGAACCAAGTTGGTTCTTCCAATTAAAGTTTTGATGTTAACAAAAGTATTTTATGAAAATAATATATTTGACTTCGAAGAAGAATGCAAAAACCAGAAAATGACGTTACCAGAAGCAAAAACCAGACGGTGACGTCACTAGAGGATGACGTCACAAGAGGTTGTCACCGGAGGATGACATCACCAGAGGATACCTCCAGAAGATAAAAGTAGAAAATGTCACCAGCGGATACCAGAAGATTTCACCAGAGGAAACTTCTAGAGGACACCAGAAGATATCACCAGAGGATACCAGAAGATATCATCAAAGGCAAAAATTAGAGGATATCATCAAAGGCAAAAATTAGAGGATATCATCAAAGGAAAAAATCATAGGATGTCATAAAAGGCAAAAATCAGAGGATATCATCAAAGGCGAAAATTGTAGGATATCATCAAAGGCAAAAATTAAAGAATATCATCAAAGGTAAAACTAGAGGATATCATCAGAGGCAAGAATCAATGACATCATCAGAAGATATCATTCATGGTTCAGATTAGAAGAATACTTGGTCCAGAGGGAGACATGGTCCAGATCAGAAGGAAACATGGTCCAGAAGATAACATGGTCCAGAGCAGAAGATAACTTGGTCCAGATCAGAAGACAGGGTCTAGAATTGGTCCAGATCAGAAGCAAACATGGTCCAGATTAGAAGATAACTTGGTCCAGATCAGAAGACATGGTCTAGACTTGGTTCAGATCAGAAGCAAACATGGTTTACAAAGAGACATGGTCCATATCAGAAGAAGACATGGTTCAGACTTGGTTCAGATCAGAAGTGAAGGTGCAAACACGAGAAGCGGGTTGCATTGTGTTTGTAATACTTGAATTCTTTTTCTGTTTTTGATGATTATTTAAAATTTGATATATAGGCAAGCAAAATTAACAGTGGATAAAGTACAATAATCAACACAAAGATATTCCTGGTTCACCATTAACTAGGCTACATCCAGTCCCTTCACCTTGAAGGATTTTTCCACTAATTCAAAACCTCTGAATTACAATAATACTACTGACCCACCAAGTCAGTTTTCCCAAACAGTCTAACAATCCTAGACTTTTTGACGAACACAGCACCTTGACTTCACAAGTCAAGTCTTCAACCAATCTGACAACCCTTGATTGCAGAAAGGATTTCAACACCTTGAATCTGATTGCTAAGTCACCTGCTACTTCTTCTGACTCTTCTGATTGTAGACTCAACTTCAACAATATAAATCTGACACAAGGGAACGAAAAATAAGAGTACTTGCTTCTGGAAAGCTGATACTCACAATTAACCTCACTAAAAACTCGAGTGTTTGCCTATGGAAGTTTATGACTCTTTTACTTGTTTTTGATGTAAAGTGTTCTGCCTTGAGCCTCTTTTTATAAATGAAAATCAGGGTTTCTTCCATGATTAAATTCGAGATGTATCTATCCAGATTCTCTTGCAAAAATAACTTGACTAATCGGGTTTGAGCTTTATGCTTGACAATTCGGGTTTCGGGTTTGGCCAATCCTGTTCTTGTTTAATTATGGGCCGTATCTTTCTTCCCACCAATTGCTTTTAAATTCCCTTCAAGACTGCAATTTATTTTTGTATCAAATCCCCTTAATAATTTGATCAAATTTCTATCAAAATTTAATCAAGCTTTTTTGAATTTTAATCAAGTCATCACTGATTTTCATCATGATTAAAATCTGGACCGTATGATCTTCTGATCTCGACCAACTCTTGACTTATGTAATCTGATCTGCCCCAATTATGTGATCCTCTGATCTCGGCCAACACTGGACCATATGATCTAATCTTCTGATCTCGGCCAACACTCGACCATATGATCTGATCTTCTAATCTCCGCCAATACTGGGCCATATGATTTGATCTTCTGATCTCGGCCAACACTGGACCATGATACTTAAATCTGGACCATTGATCTGAACATTTTCCCTCTGATTTAGATTGAGTCTGGATTAAATCTGAATTAAATCTGGACTTATGATATTTTAATCTGGACCATTTCTCTTTTAATCTGGACATTTATCTTTCTGATCTAGATCAAGTCTGGATTAAATCTAGACAATCATTTCTTCTGATCTGGACTGAGTTTTATGTTCTGGACCATGCTATCTTCTGGTTTGGACCAAGTCTAGACCAAGTCATTTGTTATGGACCAGTTATCTTCTGCTCAGGACCAAGTCTGGATTAAGTCTGCACTGATTCTTATATTCATGACAAAGCTATCTTCTGGTCAGGATTGAGTCTGGACCAAGTCTGACTTATGTTTTCTTATGGTCTGGAACAAGTCTCCCTCTGACAGGCTTCCTTCTGGTCTGGACCAAGTCTCCTTATGGACTCTGCTTCCTTCTGATCTGGGCCAAGAAAGATATCCTCTGGTGATGTTATTTGTCCTTTGATATTTTGCCTTTGATGACATCCTCTGATATCCTCTGGATGCATCCTCTGGTGCCTCTGCAGACTTGATTAAAATTCGAAGAAGAATTGAATGAATTTTGAAAGAGATCTGCTCAAAGTTTTAAGAAGAATTGATTCAAAAATCAAAGAAGACCTGATGGAAATTCAAAGGAGATCTTGGCAAAAAAAATTCATTTTGAAATTAAAAAGAGACAAAATTGGTCAAAATAATTTTCAAAGGAAATTTGAGCAAGATACAACTCAAAATTAAGCTTGGACAAAGCCCATGTTTCAGCTATAAAAGGAGGCTTCAGGCCGCAACAAAAAGCATCGAAAAGTAGAATCTTCAAAGTGTGTCAACTGTTTGATTTACAATATATAAAAAAATAATGAATCTTAAAAGACTCCTAAGTAGACTCAATGTTTGTGTCAATTCATACAGATTTTCCACTAAAGGTAACAAATTTGTCTCTTTATAATGGTGATTTGGCGCTTTTGTTTTTCTTTAAGTTTGTTTAGAATGTTTGAAATTTGGACTAGAACTTTGTAATGGATAAAAAAAATGCTAAAACTCAATTTAAATTGGAACAAGAATCAATATTATATTATATGATAATTAAATAGTTTTTTATCTAAAATTATTTTTATTTGACAGCATAATTTTTAATTAAATATCTTAACCTAGAAAATAAGTCTATTATGTAAATATATTGAGTAAAAAAAATTTGTTTTGTCCCTAAGGATTTTGAGACCCCATCTGATCATAGCATGAATGAACAAAAACTATATAAATGTGTTGGCGATTTGAAAAGAAAAGTATGTAGGGTGATTGTAGATTGAGATTTTCTCCGCTAATAATTACGATAATCTTTTTAAGAAGAATTCCATGGCTAGAAAGAGGTAAATAATTAAGAAAATTATTAAAATTGATAATATGAAGAATTATGATACAATTAGGATAAAATGCACCTTTATTTAGTGCTCCTAAGGTAAACAGTTGAAGGTGCAAACACGAGAAGGGGAGGGTTGAATTGTGTTTGCCAAACTCGAATTCTTTTTGCTGTTTTTGATGAATGTTGATGTGAGTCACTTGATGAATAAATAATCCGATTAAGCAGCAGATAATAACTGCATAAAAACACAACGATATATCGTGGTTCACCATTAACTTGGCTACATCCAGTCCCTTCATCCTGAAGGCTTTAATCCACTAATTCAAAACATTGAATTACAGCACCTGGCGCTCCAAGCTAGTCTTCTAAAACAACTTGACAACCCCAGACCTTTGAGAAACAATAGTGACACCTTGACCCTACAAGTCAAGTCTTCTCCTACAAACTGACAACCCTAGATTGAAGAAGGAATCTACATGATTACAAGGGTTTGGAACTTTGCAATGTTGCTTCTGGAAAGCAGATTGCTGCACTGAATTGTTTCTGTTTTATTGAGGTGTATGGATTCAATTGTCAAATTCTAGATAATTGGTAATGGGTTTTACAAATTAACACACATTAAATCACAATAAAACCCACTAAAAACTTAACTTTCAACTTCAAAAAATTTTCATTTTTGTAACTTTATTAATGACATGTGAATAATTACTAAACTATTTAACACGTCATTTAAAATATGTCAGATCGTTATTTTTTAGTTCAAAAATCTGAGGGAGTGAACAAAGCTATCGACTTTTAAAAATTGTGGGGCCAATATTGGGAATTGGTGAATATAGAAGGACTAAAATTACAAATAAGCCTAATTATTTAGTAGGATGATGAAATCAATAGTTCTTATTCATTGTCATTGTACAACTAGTTTACATTGACAATGCATGACACGTTTTCTTCTATTCAAAACCAAGTACACAATCCCCAGACATACAAAGTATTGCCTCGTTAAAAAGCTTATCAAAAAAACTTAGAGGGATAAAACCATGGTGAAGAAAAAGAGTGGATAAAACATACATGTTGGAACCAAGTTGGTTCTGTCACTTAAAGTTTTGATGTAAACAAAAGTATTTTATGAAAATAATATATTTGACTTAGAAGAAGAATGAAAAATGCCACCAGAAGATGAAGTCGCCATAAGATGAAGATGATGTCACCAAAAGATACAAGTCAGAAGTAGGATGAAGTCACTAGAGGATGATCACTAGACGATGGTCATCAGAGGATATCACCAGAGGATATCATTAGAGGATATCATTAGTGGATATCATCAGAGGATAACATTAGTGGATATCATCAAAGGATATCATTAGAGAATATCATCAGAGGATATTACCAGAGGATATCACCAGAGAATATCATCAGAGGATATCACCAGAGGATATCATCAGAGGATATCACCAGAGGATATCATCAGAGGATATTACCAAAGGATATCACCGGAGGATATCATTAGAGGAACCTGTCATAGGATATCATATGAAGATTCCATCAGAGGATATAATTAGAAGTTCCCCATTAGAGGATCCTATCGGAGGATAATTCCAGAGGATCTCAATAGAGGCAAAAATCAGAAGCTACATCATTAGAAGCTGAAAGTATGCTCAAAAAAGAATCGGAGCAAAAGACTCCAGAAACAGAATCTAGCTGAAAGTATGCTCAAAATAGAATTTGAGCAAAATGCTCATGATAGAATCGAAGCCAAAGACTCCCGAAACAAAATCTAGCTGAAAGTATGCTCAAAACAGAATCGGAGCAAAAGACTCCAGAAACAGAATCTGAGCAATATACTCCAGATTATTCTCAAAACAGAATCAATCGAAATACACTCCAGAAGTAAAGCAACGGATCAAAGTGAAGCTCTAATTTCAACTATAAATAGAGGCTTAATGCTGAAGAATAATATATCGAAAAATAGAAGAACTCAAGCAAAAATTCTTAAGTATTCAAAGAGTTCAAAGGAGATAAAGACTTGCTTAAAAGATAAATATTTTCTAAGTGTTCTTTTCTTAGAGTCTGAGGTTGATTGTCATCATAAATTTTTCAGAAGCAAACACTCAAGTTCAAGTTAAGCTTATTGTTAGTATCAACTTTACAAAAGTAGTTACAAGTTTTAATTTCGATCTCTTGTATAAAATCCTATAGTGTTGAAGTTCCTTCTAAAATCTGGGGTTGTCAGGTTGTTAGCAAAAGACTTAGCTTGTAGGTTTAAGGTTGTGAAGTTCCTCAAAAGTTTGGGGTTGTCAGACTGTTTGACAAGACTTGGCTTGTATAGTCAAGGTGTTGTTGTTCCTCAAAAGTCTGGGGTTGTTAGGCTGTTTGAGAAGACTGGCTTGAAGGGTTAGTGGTGTTGTAATTCAAAGAAGTTTGAATTAGTGAAAAGGCCTTCTAAAGGAAGGGAGTGGACGTAGCCTAGTTAAACGTGAACCATTATAAATTTGAGGTGTTAACTTTTACTATCCACTGCTTATTTACTCTGATTGCTCATTATTCAACTAATTAGCAAAAAGAATTAAAGTTTGTCAAACGCAATTCAACTCGCCCTTCTTGTTTTGCACCTTCAATTGGTATCAAAGCTCGGTCTCAAGGCTGAGCACTTTACCGTGTTTGAGGAAAGACCCAACGATCAGTATGTCTGAAGAAGTTGTTGGAGGAAACATTAACAGACCTCATCTATTTGATGGAGAACGATTTGAGTACTAGAAGGTCAGGTTGAGAAGTTTTTTTATTTCACAACATCCTGAACTTTGGGACTTGGTGGAAGATGGCTATACTGTTCCAAAGGATGAAAACAATGATGAAATTCCAAGAAAAGACATGGATACAGATAAGAAGAGGATGTACAAAATGCATCACAAATCTAGAACCTTTATGATCAATGCAATCATCTTCAAAGAATTTGATAAGCGCACCAACAAAGAAACATTAAAGAGCATTTATGATAATCTGATTCTAACCTATGAAGGAAGTAAGCAAGTTCAAGAAGCTAAAGCAAACATTATGGTCAAGAAATATGAACTGTTCAAAATGGAGGAAGATGAAGACATTGAAACTATGTTTTCCAAATTCCAGACTCTAGTATCAGGATTAAGGGTACTAGAAAAGAGTTACGCTACTACTAATCATGTATGGAAAATACTTAGAAGTCCGAAAATCAAGTGGAGACCAAAGATCACTGCTATTCAGGAAGCTAAAGATCTAAATACTCTAAAGCTAGAAGATTTAATAAGCTCCCTCAGATCACATGAAATTGAGTTGGAAGAAGATGAACCCAAGAAGAAGAACAAAACTCTATTCCTGAAATCCAAGCAGAAGAAGGCTCTGAAAGCAACATCAACATTATAAGATAGTGATTCAGACGATCAAAGTCTGAACTCAGAGGAAGAAGAGATTGCTTTCTTATCCAGAAAGTTTAGAAAGATGTGGCACAACAGAAGGAAGAAATTTTCTCAGAGATATTCCAAGCAATCAAACAAAGGAAATGATGATACACATGAGAAGAAAGGTATCATTTGCTACAGATGCAATGAATCTAGACATATCAAGTCAGAATGTCCAAATATGGAGAAAGGGAAGCACCAGAGGAAAGATTTCAGAACCAAGAAGAAAAGTATGATGGCTACATGGGATGATTCTGATGAATCCTCTGAAGATGAACAAGCAGATTTGGCTATGATGGCTCACACCAACTCTGTCTCTGGATCCAACACAGAATTTGATTCTGGAAGAGAATCAGAAGATGATGAAACTGAGGTATATTCTGAATTCACTCGATCTGATTTGATTACTGCTCTGAATGGCTTTTTAAACAGCAATTACAAATTGTCTTTAAAACTAAAAATTCTTAAGAAAGAAAATACAAATCTAACAGAAGAAGTTAATGTTTTAAAGAATCAAATTGTAGAATTTAAAACAGAAAGTGTCATTCTTGAAACTGATATTGCAGAATTGAAAACAGAGAATGTATGTTTGAAAAACAGTTTTGCTGAACTTAAAGTTGAAAGTCTAACTCTGAAAAATAAACATAATTCAACATCAATTGAAAATACCACATGTAATTCTGATATGCATGAACAAGTTTTTCAAGAATTTCTTGCTAATGGTATGGAAAGAAGCAAATATGCTTCTATGATTTATGGAGTCAGTTGGAATGGAAATAGAGGTATAGGATTTGAAAAAACTATAATTGAACCTAAACCTGTGCTTAAACCTATTCCCTCTGATATCGTGTGTGTTGTTTGTTGCAAGAAAGGTCATTCCAAAATGTCTTGTCCTATGCTAAATACAAGGAAAAACAAGAAACTTTTCAAATGTAACAAACCCGAACCCAACCAGATTTGGGTACCAAAAGATAAAATTGTTTATGTTGTAGATGTTCTGAGCAACCAAAGTGAAACACCAGTCATGGTGCTTGGTCAATGGATGCTGGCAACATATGAAGGAAAAAAGGTCTATGTTCCAATATCTACCAAATAGAAGCAAACTAACTCTGGTGGAAGAAGAACTGGTCAACAAAATAACTATGAGAACCAGAACCATATGAAGAATGAGAAATATCAAAGAAAACACACATATCAACCAAATCAAAATAGGCAGAGGAATCACACATATCAACACAACTGGAACTACCAGAGGAATCAAAATTATCATCAATTCCAAAACTATCAGAGGAACCTGATATATCAGCAGAAAGAGAACTGTCAGAATCTGGAGACTTCTTCAAACACTCCAGTGAAATTCATCAAGACTACAAACTTGGAAGGGAATTCAAATTCCTTCATCCAGACTCTCTAATCACAGAATATGAAAATCAGAATCTGAAAACCAAGAAATACGAGCGTTTTCAGAGTGAAACTAAAACTGGTCATATAGGTTATATCTTTCTTTAAATATTAATGTTTTGATATTCTGTTTATTATGATAACAAGAAGCTTGATCTTAAAAATCAAAGCTAGATAGGTGTTTTGTAGTTTCTCAAAGATTTAAAGGAACCAGGTGATCCACAAGAAATGAACACTTCAGCAGAAACAACATTCCAGTGGTTACAAAAACTAGCAGAAACCACCAGAAGCAGAATTAATGGTTTGGCTGTATTGAGTTAATTTTTCAATTATTTGATTTGTATTATGTTATATGACAAATTGCTTGACCTGAAAAGTCAAAGCAAGATGATGATGTTGGTTTACCAGAACCAGAGGAAGCTGATACAGGTTTACCAGAACCAGAAGCTGATTTACCATAACCAGAAGCTGATTTACTAGAACCAGAAGCTGATTTACTAGAACCAGAAGGTGATACAGATCTACCACAACCAGAAGCTGATGCAGGCAAAAGAACTTACAAAAGAAGAAGCTACAAGCAAGAATACGACAAATCTTCAAAGGATAAATCTGAAAAAATCAGAACCAGTCATGAGAAGTTAGAAGAGAAATATGGATGGAAATACTAGTCATCTCATCATAAAAATCTGATCATTGGAAGTCGAAGTGATTCCTTAAGAACCAGATCATCACTAAAAGACATCAGTCTATTCGGCTTACTCTCATCGGCTGAGCCTACCTCTGTTAGTGAAGCATTGGCAGATGATGGATGGATTGTTGCAATGCAAGAGGAGTTAAATGAATTTAAGAGGAATGATGTTTGGGATCTAGTTCCAAGACCAGGGAAGAACATTGTTGGAACCAAGTGGGTCTTAAGAAAAAAGCTAAATGAAAAATGTCAAGTGGTCAAAAGCAAGGCAATACTTGTGGCACAAGGTTACAGTCAACAAGAGGACATTGATTACACTGCGACATTTGCTCCAGTGGCCAGGTTAGAAGTTATTCGTATCTTATTTGTTGGAACCAAGTTGGTTCGATCAATCAAAGTTTTGATGTTAAGAAAAGTATTTTATGTATATAGTATTTTGACTTAGAAGAACAAATCAGAAGCTGTGCAAAATCAGAGGATGACACCACCAGAGGATATATCTAGAGGAAGCAACCAGAGGATAGAAATGTCACCAGAAAGTCCAGATCAGAGGAAACATCCAGAGGGTACCAGAGGATGTATCCAATTGACACTAGAGGATACACCTCTAGAGGATATAAGAGGATGTTATCAAAGGCAAACATCAAAGGACAAATAACATCATCAGAGGATATCTTTCTTGGCCTAGATTAGAAGGAAGCAGAGTCTAGAATGAGACATGGTCAAGACCAGAAGGAAGCCTGTCAGAGGGAGACTTGGTCCAGACCAGAAGGAAACATAAGTCAGACTTGGTCCAGACTTAATCCTGACCAGAATATAGATTGATCGTGAATATAAGAATCAGTCCAGACTTAATCCAGACTTGGTCCAAAGCAGAAGATAACTGGTTCAGAACAAATGACTTGGTCCAGACCAGAAGATAGCATGGTCCAGAATATAAAACTCGGTCCAGATCATAAGGTAGGATTGTCTAAAACATAAGACTTAGTCCAGATTTAATCCAGACATGGTCCATATTAAATCCAGACATGATCCAGATCAGAGGATAAATGTCCAGATTAAAAGATCAATGGTCCAGATTAAAATATCATAAGTCTAGATTTAATTCAGATTCAATCCAGACTCAGTCTAGATTTAAGTAATCATGGTCCAGTGTTGGCCGAGATCAGAAGATCATCAGATCATATGATCCAGTGTTGGCCGAGATCAGAAGATCACAGAATTGGCGCAGATCAGATTACATAGTCCAAAGTTGGTCGAGATCAAAAGATCATACGGTCCAGAATTTAAATCATGATGCAAATCAATGAAGACTTGATTAAAATTCGAAGAAGACTTGATTAAATTTTGATAGAAATTTGATCAAAGTATTAAGGGGATTGATTCAAAAATTACTAAAGACTTGAAAAAATTCGAATGCAATCTGAAGCTTAAAAAGATATGGTTTGAAATTAAAAGAAACAAGATTGGTCAACAGAATTTTCAAATGCAATCTGAAGTTAAAAAGATACGATTTTTATTTAAGTGAAACAAGATTGGCCAACAGAATTTTCGAAGGAAATCTGAGCAGGATTTATTGCGAATTTAAGCTTGGACAAAGCCCAATTTGTAGCTATATAAGGAGGCTCCAGGAACAGCATCAGGTATCGAAAAACACAAGAACACAAGCTTCATATTCAACACAGTCAAAGAGTTCAAAAAAGAGAATCACTTGAGTGCAAAAGCAAAAAATTTCTAAGTGTTTTCGAGAGAGAAATTCAGTGCAGGAATCAGCTTTCCAGAACCAACTTTGCAGAGTTCCAAACCATTGTAATCAAATCCGATAGTGGTGTAGATTCCTTCTTCAATCTGGGGTTGTCAAATTGGTAGGAGAAGACTTGACTTGTAGAGTCAAGGTGTTGTTTTCATTCCTCAAAAGTCTGGGGTTGTAAGGCTGTTTGAGAAGACTAGCTTGAAGGGTCAGGTGTTGTAATTCAATGTTTTTCAATTAGTGGATTAAAGCCTTCAGAATGAAGGGACTAGATGTAGCCAAGTTAATGTTGAATTAGGATAAATTGTTGTGTTCTTAAGTTGTTATTGTCCACTGCTAAGTCTGATCTATTATTCATTCAATAATTCGCATCAACACTCAACAAACAACAAAAGAATTCAAGTTTGAATAACACAATTCAACCCCCCTTCTCGTGTTTGAACCATCAATTGGCATCAGAGCTCGGTCTCAAGAATGAGCACTTTGTAGTGTTTGAGGAAAGATCCACGGGTTAAACATGTCTGGAATCAATGAAGAAGCTATTGGAGGAAACATCAACAGACCACCTATGTTTGATGGGGAACGGTTCGAGTACTGGAAGGACAGGCTGAAGAGTTTCTTTTTCTCACAAGATCCCGAACTTTGGGACATTGTGCAAAATGGCTATACTGCTCAAAGAGATGCTGATGGTGTTAAAATTCCCAGGAAAGATTTTGATGCGGACCAGAAGAAGATGTTTAAGTTACATCACAAATCCAGAACGTTCATGATCAATGCAATCACATTCAAGGAGTTTGACAAGTGCCCTAACAAGAAAACAACAAAGAGCATATATGATAGTCTGGTTCTGACTTACAAAGGCAGCAAGCAAGTTCAAGAAGCAAAGGCCAACATTCTAGTCAAGAAGTACAAGCTCTTCAAGATGGAAGAAGATGAAGACGTTGAAGCCATGTTTTCCAGATTTCAGACTCTGGTGTCAGGATTAAGAGTACTCAAGAAGAGCTATACCACTGCTGACCACGTGAAGAAAATCCTTAGAAGTCTGCCAACGAAGTGGAGAGCAAAGGTCACTGCCGTTCAGGAAGCAAAGGATTTGAACATTCTAAAGCAGGAAGAATTAATCAGCTCCCTCAAGTCACATGAAATAGAGATGGAAGAAGATCAACCCAAAAGAAGAATAAAACCCTAGAAGTCCAAACGGAAGAAAGTTCTAAAAGCAGAAGCATAAGCAGAAACAGAATCAGAAGATAGTGATTCTGAGGACCAGAATCAGAAATCAGAAGACATTGCCTTCATAACCAAAAAGATTCTGAAAATGTGGCAAGGTAGAAGGAAGAAGTATCCCCAGAGGAATATCAAGCAATCCAACAAAGGAAAGGATGAACAAGACAAGAAGAGCATCATATGCTATGGATGCAATGAACCTGGGCACATCAAGTCAGAATGTAAAAATCTGGAGAAAGGAAAAAATCAGAAGAAAGACTCCAGACCCAAGAAGAAGAATCTAATGGCAACATGGGATGACTCTGATGAATCCTCCTGAAGATAAAGAAGCAGAATTTGTTGGAACCAAGTTGGTTCGATCAATCAAAGTTTTGATGTTAACAAAAGTATTTTATGTAAATAGTATTTTGACTTAGAAGAACAAATTAAAAGCTGTGCAAAATCAGAGGATGACACCACCAGAAGATATATCCGGAGGAAGCAACCAGAAGATAAAAATGTCACCAGAAGGTTCGGCCAGAGAATGCATCTAGAGGGTATTAGAGGATGCATCCATAGGACACCAGAGGATACACCTCCAGAGGATATCAGAGGATGTCATCAAAGGTCAAATAACACTTTAGAGGATATCTTTCTTGGCCCAGATTAGAAGGAAGCAGAGTCCAGAAGAAGACCTGGTCCAGACCAGAAGGAATCTTGTCAGAGGGAGACTTGGTCCAGACAAGAAGGAATCATAAGTCAGACTTGGTCCAGACTTAATTCTGACTAGAAGATAGAATGGTCGTGATTATAAGAATCAGTCCAAACTTAATCCAGACTTGGTCCAGAGCAGAAGATAACTGGTCTAGAACAAATGACTTAATCCAGACTCGGTCCAGACCATAAGATAGCGTGGTCCAGAACATAAAACTCAGTCTAGATCATAAGAAATGATTGTCCAGATTTAATCTAGACTTGATCCAAATCAGAGGATAAATGTCCAAATTAAAAGATCAATGGTCCAGATTAAAATATCATAAGTCCATATTTAATTCAGATTCAATCCAGACCCAGTCCAGACTTTGTCCAGATCAGAGGGTAAATGTTCAGATCAATGGTCCAGATTTAAGTATCATGGTCGAATGTTGGCCAAGATCAGTAGATCATAAAATAGTGCAGATCAGATCATATGGTCCAGTGTTGGCCGAGATCAGAGGATCACATAATTGGCATAGATCAGATTACATAGTCTAGAATTGGTCGAGATCAAAAGATCATACGGTCCAGAATTTAATCATGATACAAATCAGTGAGGACTTGATTAAAATTCGAAGACTTGATTAAATTTTGATAGAAATTTGATCAAAGTATTAAGGGGATTTGATTCAAAAATTCACTGAAGACTTGAAGAAATTCGGATGCAATCTAAAGCTTTAAAGGGAAATGGTTTGAAATTAAAAGAAACAAGATTGGTCAATAGAAATTTAAAATACAATCATAAGCTAAAAAGATACGATTTTTATTTAAGTGAAACCCTATTGGCCAAGTTATTTTTGCAAGAGAATCTGGACAGATACAAGTCGAATTTGATCATGGAAGAAACCTTAATTTTCATCTATAAAAGAAGGCTCAAGGCAGAAGACTTAGTATCGAAAATCAGTAAAAGAGTCATAAACTTCCAGAAGCAAACACTCGAGTTGTCAGTGAGGTTAATTGTAAGTATTAGCTTTCCAGAAGCAAGTACTCTTGTTTTTTGTTCCCTTGTGTCAGATCTATATTGTTGAAGTAGAGTCTACAATCTGAAGAGTCAGAAGAAGTAGTAGGTGACTTTGCAATTAGATTCAAGTTGTTGAAATCCCTTCTGCAATCTGGGGTTGTCAGATTGGTAGGAGAAGACTTGACTTGTGAAGTCAAGGTGCTGTGTTCCTCAAAAGTCTAGGATTGTTAGACTGTTTGGGAAGACTGACTTGGAGGGTCAGTAGTACTGTTGTAATTTAGATGTTTTGAATTAGTGGAAAAATCCTTCAAGGTGAAGGGACTGGATGTAGCCTAGTTAATGGTGAACTAGGATAAATCTTTGTGTTGATTATTTTACTTTATCCGCTGCTAATTCTGTTTGTTTATATATCAGATTCTAAATAATCATCAAAAATAGAAAAAGAATTCAAGTATTACAAACACAATTCTGTTGGAACCAAGTTGGTTCTAAATACTTAGGATTTTGATGTTTACAAAAGCACTCCATGTAATCTTATTTTGTACTTTGAATTATTACATTTAATGCCACCAGAAGATGAAGTTTCCAGAGGCAGAAGATGAAGACACCAGAAAATGCATCCAGAAGGTACCAGAGGATGCATCCTGAAAATACCAGAGCATATCTTTGCTGGACCAGATCAGAAGGAAGCAAAGTCAGAAGGAGACTTGGACCAGACCAGAAGGAAGCTTGCTAGAGGGAGACTTGATCTAGACCAGAAGGAATCATAAGTCAAATTTAGTCCAGAGGTTTTTCTGACCAGAAGATGGCCTGACAGTGAAATGATAAATAGCCCAAACTTGATCCAGACTTAATCAGAGGATAAATTAATGGGTCCAGAACAAGAGATTCAATCCAGATTTGACCCATACCAGAAGATAGCATGGTTCAGGGTATGAAACTAAGTCCATACCATAAGAAATGATGTTTAGATTTAATCCAGACCTGATCCAGATCAAGAGGTAAATGTCCAAAATTAAATATCCTTTGTCCAGATTTAATTTCAGTTCAATCCAGACCTAGTTTAGAATTGGTCCAGATCAGAGGGAAAAGGTTCAGATCAATGGTCAAGATTTAAGTATATGGCCAGTGTTGGCCGAGATCAGAAGATCAGACCATGTCCCAGTGTTTGTGACACCTTAAATCCCAAAAAAACATATTAAATAATTTATACTAGATTTTTTTTATTTAATTCGTAGCGGATAAAGAAAATATGTTTTCAAGAAAATAAGAATTTTTATAACTAATTTATGATATCACGTTCCTCTAAATACACACGTAAAAATTTAACTTTATTCCTTAATTAAAACAATGCAATCTCAATGAACTTCACTTAACTATAATTTCTTGATTTAATTCCAAAAACTTACTCGTACTTATAAGGTTTTCATACAAAAGGTCTTTTCTAATTAAACAAGTGAAAGTGAAATATAAATTACAACCCTTAATTCCCGGTATCACCTATCAGAGCGGAGTTTCTCCCAAATTTGAACTTCAAGACTCATTAACCTGTAATAACTGCGATGTCGCAAACGCAGGGCCAAGCCAGACGAACACAAACAACGAAGGAGGTGAGTTTTTAAATCATGTTTATAGTATAATATAAGTAGGAAGAACACACAATCAATCATAATAAACCGTATCATTATACAAACATTCTTCAAGAAAAGAAACATCACATTATAAAGTCAAAATCACTAACGAGAAACCAATATATTTCACTATAACATCAAATCATCTAAAAGAAATTATTATCGCACACGGTACATATTAATCACAACAAAACAATCACAAGAAGATGCAATGCTATGCATGAGCTTAGACTCTACTTCACAATGTGGTACCATTCTAACTATGAAGTACTTGGTTAGGAGACTTGATACTATGCCACCATCCCGGTGGACGGACAATTCAAATTGGCCTTGTCCTCACAGATCCGCTCAACTCAACCCGAGACACATATATGCGACAGTCGAGGTAAACGTGTGTTGCATGGTAGCTCCCGACATTAGGAGTGCTATCTCCAAGTCACCTAGGAATTCCCCACCTGAATACCTCCAAGGTCTAACAATCTTTCCCTAAGGCTCAACAGCAGACCGCCACGATCAGGCTCATTCAGTTGTACTTCCCCGGAATCACTAGGCTTGTCAGGCCCTACCTATATGGTGACAAAATAATCTCCACTTCAAAAATTCTCAATATTTATTTTCTCCCCTCGTTGGCCTATGATACTCCATTAAGACCATAATCTCAAACACAAATTGGAATCATCACCACTCCATCAATTATGGGGTTACTTCAATATCCTCATCACAAATTTATAATATCACAATTATTAATCATACATCATTATCATCACATAAACTCATCACAATGCATCCATATTTTATTATTACAACACAAAACTCATCTAATCAAACATACATAAAATTCATTCGACATTCAATATCACAATAATATTAAATATCACACATTTAACGAAAATAAATCAAATATCACGATAATATCAAATAACACACATTTAACAAAATTAAATCAATCAACACTTTATAAATATTTTTATTCCAAATTTTAATCTCACAATTTCCATATTTTCACATTAATCAATTTATCACTCAAAGGGCTACTGTTGTACGTAGCAAGCCCCGGATGAATCGTTGGGAAATATGGTTTTCCCGTTCATCTCAAAATATATTATACTCATAAATTCAAACGCTCTCTCACCCCTTACCTTACTTAGACGCTTTCTCTAATCACATAAATCAATGTAAGTTTTCAACAGCAACCGTAGATTGACAACGTACAGAGTGAATCCAAATAAACGGCGAGTTTACAAAATCTCTGAGACGTGACTGATAAATTATACGGAGCATAAAAATTAATGTTAAATAATTAATAATAATTTTTGAAACAAAAATAGAGTCAAAATGACGAGAAAAAAAACTGCAGAAAAAGTCTCACCGACTCGTCGGAGCGCCGGAAGGGTCCGACATCAACTTCACCGAAAAATGCAAATGAGTAGTGCTTCTTGAAGGTTTCGACGAGAGGAATCCAAAACCGATGTCAGTTTTTTGATACGACAAACGTGGTGATCGAAATCGGCCAAAAACAGCTCGCCCAAGAAAAATAGCGCAGCTGTTTTTGATGAAACGGAGCCACGATTGATAAAATTGATGCCAAAAATGGATTCAGTGGCCGATTTTGTGTGGGATAGAAGTTGGGATGAATTTGAGAGGAAGAGGATGTGCGTTTTTTTTTTGTCTGCGTCGCTGGTTCCTTTATTTTCTTCTTCTTCTTTTATTCTAAAACTAATATTTTATAAAATAATTAAGCTTTTAAAATACATTAATAACCAAAATTATCATATTCCAAATAAGCACTATAATAATACTTATTTTTCCAAATACTCAAATTAAAATATTACCGTCATTAGTGAATAGTCGAAATTATAAAATAAATAAATATAACATCTACATTTTATATTAATTACTAAATCATAATAAATATATATATAAAATCACAACGTCATAACAAGTATATAAAAATAAAGTAAATCAAACACAATATCACTACTATCCCAAGATAATTATTTATAAAATAAATAACTAAAAATAGAAAATAGTTCTAAATAATTGAAATATAAAATTGCATGAAATCTTATTCTTTAAAATATTACACTAAAATACAATTACTTTTAGAAAAACATATAAAATAATAAAATAAAATATTTATTATTTATATCACTCATTTAATATAATATATATCAAACTAACACGTCATAGAAAACATTCATATAACGGAAATTAATCACAAAATCTATCAACATATATTCTAAAATAATATTAGTATCAAATTAATTATTTAAAATCTTATTTCATTAATAAAATAGTTTATTATAAAAATTGGGGTGTTACAGCGTTGGCCGAAATCAGAAGGTCAGAACGTGTGGTCCAGCATTGGCCGAGATTAGAGGATCACAGCAGATCAGTTTGCAAGTCTAGGATGGCCGAGATCAAAAGATCAGAAAGTGTGGTCCAGGGTTGGCTAAAATCAGAGGATCACAACAGATCATTTAGTATGGTCCAGATGTGGACGAGAGTAGAAGATCAAAGGGTTCAAATTTAATCATGATGATAATCGGTGGAGATTTGATTAAATTTGATCAAAGTATTAAAAAGGATTTGATACAAAAATAAATTGAAGTCGTGTGGAATTCAGAAGCTATTGGCGGGAAGAAAGATTTGTTCAAGAATTAATTAAAGTCAGAATTGGTCAAAGTTATTTTTGAAAGCAAATCTGGAGCTAAAAAGATCTGCTATTTATTTAAGAGAAACCCGATTGGCCAAGTAATTTTTGCAAGAGTATCTGGCAAGATACAGCTCGAATTTAAGCTGGAACAGACCCTAATTCACATCTATAAAAGGAGGCTCAAGACAGAAGACTTAGCATCGAAAATCACAAGAGTCATACACTTCCAAAGCAAACACTCAAGTTTTCAGTGAGGTTAATTGTGAGTTCCAGCTTTCCAGAAGCAAGCACTCGTGTTATTTTCTTTCCCTTGTGTTAGATCTAAGTTGTTGAAGTAGAGTCTACAATCTAAGGGAGTCAGAAAGGGTAGCAGATTACTTGGCAATTAGATTCAAGGCGTTGTAATTCCTTCTACAATCTAGGGTTATCAGATTGGTAGCAGAAGACTTGACTTAGGAAGTCAAGGTGCTATATTCCTCAAGAGTCTAGGATTGTTAGACTGTTTGAGAAGAATGACTTGGAGGGTCAGTGGAGCTGTTGTAATTCAAGGTTTGAATTAGTGAATTCCTTCAAGTTGAAGGGATTGGACGTAGCCTCATTAACGGTGAACCAGTATAAAATTCTGTGTTTTTATTTTTACTTTATATCCGCTGTTAACTCTGTTTTATTCATACATCAAGTTTTGTTTTAAAACTGCAAAAATAGAAAAAGTATTCAAGTTAGTCAAACACAATTCAACCCCCCTTCTCGTGTTTGCACAGTATGAGATGTTCAAGATGGAAGATGATGAAAACATTGATGGAATGTTCTGTAGATTCCAGACTCTGATATCTGGATTGAAGGTCTTGAAGAAAAGCTACACAACAGCAAATCATGTCAAGAAGATTCTAATAAGCTTACCAACCAGGTGGAGACCAATGGTTACTGCAGTTCAGCAAGCCAAAGATCTGAATAACTTAAAACATGAAGATCTGATCAGCTCACTCAGGTCTCATGAAATAGAACTAGAAGCAGATGAACCAAAGAAGAAGAATCTGGCCCTGATGTCGAAATAGAAGAAAGCTGCAAGGGCAGCACCAGAATCAGAGGATAGTGATAGTGGCTGTGATGATATGGCTTACTTAACCAAACAGATGGTTAAGATATAGGAAAACAGGAAGAGGAGAGGTCCCAAGAAGAAACATAACAATAAAGATAAGGAAGAATCTGACAAGAAGAACATCATTTGTTATGGATGCAATGAACCTGGACATATCAAGTCAGAATGTCCAAATCTGGAAAAAGGAAAACATCACAAGAAGAGTTCTAGATACAGAATAAATGGTCTGATGGCTGCTTGGGATGTATCAAAATTAGAAGAAGAATCTTCTGATGAAGAAGAGGCATAAACAACAATGATGGCACACATTAGGTATGCTTCTGGACCTCATAAAGGGACAACTTCAGGAAGGAAAACAGGCAGAAGGAACAATGATCAAAGCAGTCATTCAGGCAAGTCTGGAAGCACATCAGGGAATCAATTCTGGCTCTGATGGCTCATACTAACTCAAGTTTTGGATACAGCTCAAACTCTGAAACAGAATCAGAAGATGAAGACAATGAGGTATTTTCTGATCTCTGTAAATCAAAATTAATTGAGGCTGTAAAAGATTTTTTAAATGCAAACAACAAGATGTCTTTAAAACTGAAAACTCTTAGGGAAGATAAGAAAAATATGACCAAAGAAGTACAAGTTTTAAAGAATCAAAATTCTGAGTATGCAACTGAAAACAAGGATTTTAAAACTGAAGTTGCAAGACTCAAATCTGAAAACCAAACTCTCAAAAGTAATATTTGTTCCTTTTCTGAACGTGTTTGTGAATCTGATATGCATGAGAAATTTTTTCAAAACTTTATTTCTAATGGAATGGAAAGAAGTAAATATGCATCTATGATTTATGGAAACAGTAACACTTGAAAGAGAGGTCATGGTTTTACAGAAACTATTGCTGAAACTAAAACTGTTCATTCTGATGTTTTATGTGCTAAGAAAGGTCACTCTGAATTATCTTGTCCAATGGTAAAATCTGAACAAGATCAGAGAGTTGTTAAAACTAACAAACCTGGACCCAATCAGTTTTGCGTACCAAAAGATCAAATTGTCTATGTTGCAGATATTTTGAGCAACCAGAAGGAGACACCAACAATGGTGCCTGGACAATGGATGTTGGCAATGCACAAGTAGAAGAAGGTTTATGTTCCAACATCTACCAAACAGAAGCCAATTGACTCTGGTAGAAGAAGAACTGGTCAACACAATACCTATTAGAACCAGAATCGTTGGAGGAACAGGAAATATCAAAGAAATCACACATATCACACGAATCAGAACAGGAACTGGAACCAGAACCAACACTGGAACCAGAATTAGAACAGGAACTGGAACCAATATCAGAGGCACAGGAACTGGAACCAAAATCAACACTGGAACCAGAATCAGAATCAGTGCCAGAACCAAAACCAGAACCAGAAGAGGAATTATCAGATTCATCAGAACCCGTATAATTACCAGAATCACCAGAGGAACATGGTGTATTAGCCAAAGCACAAAGAGAAGAATCAGAAATAGGAGAGTTCTTCAAACACTCTAGTGAAATTCATCAAGACTACAAACCTGGAAGGGAATTCAAATCCCTTAATCCAAACCATGTAATCACAAAACATACAGATACGGAATCTGAAAATCAGAAGTAAGAGGATTTTCAGAGTAAAACTAAAACTATTGACACAGAGGTTACATCTTGCTGTAAATACTATTATTGTTTACTGTGATAACAAGAAGCTTGATCTTAAAAAATCAAAGCTAGATAATTATTCCGCAAGTTTTCAAACTATCAAAGGAACCAGGTGATTCACACGAATTGAACACTTCAGCAGAAACAACATTCCAGTGGTTTCAAAAACAAGCAGAAACCACCAGAAGCAGAACTAATGGTTTGGCTGCATTGAGTTCATTTTTAAATTAATTGATTTATATTATGCTATATGACAAACTGCTTGATCTTGACAAATAAAAGCAAGATAAAGATAGTGCAGGTTCACCAGAACCAAAGGGAGCAGAAGAAACAGAAGTACCTGGAAAGGTAGAGGATACAAGCAAGTCAGCAACACATGACAAATCTTCAAAAGATAAATCTGATCAAGTCAGAAACAACAAATATTAGTCAGAAGAGAAATCTGGATATTTACCAGAATCAGAAGTTGTTACAGATTTACCAGAACCAGAAGCTGATTTATCAGAATTAGAAGCTATTACCGATTTACAAGAACCAGAAGTTGATTTATCAGAATCAGAAGCTGTTGCAGGCAAAAGAACTTGGAAAAGCATAAGCTTCAAGCAAGAATACGACAAATCTTCAAATCTGAAGTAGAAGGTTGGATACTTGCAATGCAAGAAGAGCTAAATGAATTCCAAAGGAATGATGTTTGGGATCTGGTATCCAGACCAAACAAAAACATTGTTGGAACCAAGTGGGTGTTTAGGAATAAACTCAATGAAAAAGGTGAAGTGGTAAGGAACAAAGCCAGATTAGTAGCTCAAGGATACAATCAACAAGAAGGTATCGATTACACTAAGACATTTGCTCCAGTGGCCAAGTTAGAAGCAATTAGAATTCTTTTATCATTTGTTGCTAATCATAATGTAATGCTGTATCAAATAGATGTTAAAAGTGCATTCTTAAATGGCTATATAAGTGAGGAAGTCTATGTCAAACAGCCCCCTGGATTTGAAAATTCTGATTTTCCAGACCATATTTTTAAACTTAAGAAATCTTTATATGGTTTAAAACAAGCACCAAGGGCATGGTATGACAGACTTAGTAACTTTCTGGTTAAGAATGAATTTGATAGAGGCCAAATTGATAATACTCTATTTAGGCTAAAAAGTGAAAAAGATACGATTTTTATTTAAGTTAAACAAGATTGGCCAACAGAATTTTCGAAGGAAATCTGAGCAAGATTTATTGCGAATTTAAGCTTGGACAAAGCCCAATTTGTAGCTATATAAGGAGGCTCCATGCAGCAGCCTCAGGCATTGAAAAACACAAGAACTCAAGCTTCATATTCAACACAATCAGAGAGTTCAAAAGAGAGAATCACTTGAGTGCAAAAGCAAAACATTTCTAAGTGTTTTCGAGAGAGAAATTCAGTGCAGCAATCAGTTTTCCAGAAGCAACTTTGCAGAGTTCCAAACCCTTGTAATCAAACCCCATAGTGGTGTAGATTCCTTCTTCAATCTGGGGTTGTCAGATTGGTAGGAGAAGACTTGACTTGTAGAGTCAAGGTGCTATTTTCATTCCTCAAAAGTCTGGGGTTGTTAGGCTGTTTGAGAAGACTGACTTGAAGGGTCAGGTGTTGTAATTCAAAGCTTTTGAATTAGTGGATTAAAGCCTTTAGGATGAAGGGACTGGATGTAGCCAAGTTAATGGTGAACCATGATAAATTGTTGTGTTCTTAAGTTGTTACTATCCGCTGCTCAGTCTGATCAATTATTCATTCAATAATTAGCATCAACACTCAACAAACAGCAAAAGAATTCAAGTTTGACAAACACAATTCAACCCCCCATTCTCGTGTTTGCACCTTCATTATTGTCTTTTGCCGCAAATAATAACATCAAACTATTTCAAATGGATGTTAAAAGTGCCTTTCTTAATGGTTATTTGAGTGAAGAAGTATATGTTAAACAACCTCCAGGTTTTGAAAGTTCTGACTTTACAATTCATGTTTTTAAACTTAGAAAATCTTTGTATGGGTTAAAACAAGCACCTAGAGCATGGTATGACAGACTCATCAACTTCTTGCTGAAAAATAACTTTGAAAGAGGACAAATAGACAATACTTTGTTTAGAAGATCAATAAAAAATGATATTTTGATCATTCAAATTTATGTTGATGACATTATTTTTGGATCTACTAATGGCATTCTTTGTCAAAAAATTTCTAAATTAATGCAGCATGAATTTCAAATGAGTATGATGGGAGAACTTAAGTTCTTCCTAGGGATACAAATTCAGCAAAGTCCAGAAGGTATTTACATTCACCAAACAAAATATACAAAGGAACTTCTCAAGAAGTTTAAAATGAGTGATATCATGTTTAGTGTGTGTGTATGTGCCCGATTTCAATCTGACCCTAGAGAATCTCATCTAACTGTTGTTAAGAGAATTCTTAGATATCTAATAGACATTACAAACCTTACCTTGGTCTACAAGAAATCTCCTAAGTACCAACTTAGTGGATATTGTGATTCTGACTATGTTGGAGATAAACTTGAAAGGAAAAACACCAGTGGCTATTGCACCTTTTTAGATGACAACTTGATCTGTTGGTCCAGTAAGAGACAACACACCATTGTCAGGTCAACAGCACAGGCTGAGTACATTTCAGCAACTGGCTGAAACTCTCAACTACTCTAGATGAAGCATCAACTTGAAGACTACAAAATATTAGAATCCAACATACCCATCTACTGTGATAACATCTAACCAAAAACCCGATCCTACACTCAAGAACTAAACACATAGAGATCAAACACCATTTTATCATAGATTATGTTCAGAAAGGAGTACTCAACATTCAGTTTGTAGACACTGAACGTCAATGAGCTGACATTTTCACCAAACCACTACCTAAAGATAGGTTTGACTTCATCAAGAAAAACCTAAACCTTACTTTGTTAAATGATTAATTTTGTAATGTCTTCAAGTAGTTTAGTTTACATTAGGTGTTTTTTTTTTAAAAAAAATTCATTCTAATTCAGCAACATTTCTTTTTGTCTGATGACAAAGGGGGAGAAGATGTAGCATTTGATAAAATATCCGGGGAAAAAAGGATGTATTTAAAAGGGGGAGAAGATGATGTATTTGATATGGTATCTAGGCATTAGACTTAGGGGGAAAAATATAAAATGAAACTTAGTCTTAGAGGGAGTCAAAGTCAAAAGAAAGAAAAAGTATTATAAAAAATACATGGTTTTGTCATCATCAAAAAGGGGGAGAATGTTGGAATCAAGTTGGTTCTTTCACTTAAAGTTTTGATGTTAACAAAAGTATTTTATGAAAATAACATATTTGACTTAGAAGAAGAATGAAAAATGCCACTAGAAGATGACGTCACCAGAAGATACAAGTCAGAAGCAAGATGAAGTCACCAGAGGATATCACCAGAGGATATCATCAAAGGATATCATCAGAAGATATCATCAGAGGATATCACCAGAGGATATTTCCAGAGGATATCACTAGAGGATATCACTAGAGGATATCACCAGAGGATATCATTAGAGGATATTACCAGAGGTTATCACCGGAGAATATCATCAAAGGAACTTGTCAGAGGATATCATAAGAAGATCCCATCGGAGGATATAATCAGAAGTTCCCATCAGAGGATACAATTAGAGGATCCCATCGGAGGATAATTCCAGAGAATCTCGTTAGAGGCAAAAATCATAAGCTACATCATTAGAAGCTAAAAGTATGCTCAAAACAGAATATGAGCAAAATGCTCAAAACAGAATCGGAGCAAAAGACTCCCGAAACAAAATCTAGCTGAAAGTATGCTCAAAACAGAATCTAAGCAAAATGCTCAAAATAAAATCGGAGTCAAAGACTCTAGAAACATAATCTAGCTGAAAGTATGCTCAAAACAGAATCTGAGCAAAATGCTCAAAACAGAATATGAGCAAAAGACTCCAGAAACAGAATTTGAGCAATATACTCTAGAATATTCTCAAAATAGAATCAATCGAAATACACTCTAGAAGTAAAGCAACAGATCAAAGTGAAGCACTAATTTCAACTATAAATAGAGGCTTAATGCTGAAGAATAATATATCGAAAAATAGAAGAACTCAAGCAAAAATTCCTAAGTATTCAAAGAGTTCAAAGGAGAGAAACACTTGCTTAAAAGATAAATATTTTCTAAGTGTTCTTTTCTTAGAGTGTGAGGCTGATTGTCATCATAAATTTTTCAGAAGCAAACACTCAAGTTAAAGTTAAGCTTATTGTGAGTATCAACTTTCCAGAAGTAGTTACTCAGTTTTAATTTTGATCTCTTGTATAAAATCCTATGGTGTTCAAGTTCCTTCTAAAATCTGGGGTTGTCAGGTTGTTAGAAAAAGGCTTAGCTTGTAGGTTTAAGGTTGTGAAGTTCCTCAAAAGTCTAGGGTTGTCATACTGTTTGAGAAGACTTGGCTAGTATAGTCAAGGTGTTGTTGTTTCTCAAAAGTCAGGGGTTGTCATGCTGTTTGGGAAGACTGGCTTGAAGGGTCAGTGGTGTTGTAATTCAAAGGAGTTTGAATTAGTGAAAAGGCCTTCTGAAGGAAGGGACTAGACGTAGCCTAGTTAAAGGTGAACCAGTATAAATTTGAGGTGTTAACTTTTATTATCCATTGCTTATTTACTCTGATTTCTCATTATTCAACTAATTAGCAAAAAGAATTAAAGTTTGTCAAACACAATTCAAACCCTCTTCTTGTGTTGCAGCTTCAATACAGACATCATCAAAATCTATATTTAGAAAGACCAATTATGTTTCTATTGAAAACATCAAAATCAATAGAAGGAAAAATATCTCACCAATGACTATTAATAATGTGAAGTCCCAAATAATGAGATATAGTAAAATTCATTCTTATCCATCTCAAGACAATTAACTCATCTGTTTCTAATAGACCAAGAAACAATGCTAGTATTCCTAAAAGACATATTGGACAATTGTGAATCATATTCAATCCATAGAAACCGCCATCAATTCTTGTAGGTTATATCAATAGCAATATAATTCATAAGTTAAACATGTAACGTGGCTATAATTCCCAAATTCACAACAAACAACCCAAGAAATCAATAGAAGTTAGAGTTATCCCTAAATATACTTCCTCAAGCACTCAAACTAGGACATATAGATAAGAGCTCAATTGATATATATTGCCAATACAGAATAGTTTTACACCATCTAATGGGAGTTATTTATTTTCTAATACACCAAGGAACAATGCTAGTATTCCTAAAAGATAGATTTTTCAATTGTGAATCATATTCAATCCATAGAAATCACCACTCATTCTTATAGGTTATTTCAATAGCAATATAACTCTCATATGTTCAATATGTAGCTTGGAAGTAATTCACAAATTCACAACAAAACAACCCAAGAAAGTAGTAGAGGCTAGATTTTTACTTAAATGTACCTCCACAAGCACCTGGACTAGGACATCCAAATAAAAGTTTAATTGATATATATATATATATATATATATATATATATATATATATTGTTAGTATAAAATAGTTTTGCACCATCTAATGGAAGTTATTTATTTTCTCATATCATACCATAAAAGTTGGGGGAAATTAAGTGATCGGGCAAAATACATGAATTTCATAAAGTGTTGCCTGCACAATGGGAGAAAAAAATTTCATTTTTGGAATCGAAATTCAATAAAGCTCAAATGGATTATTCATCGACCAAATATACTAGAGAACTTCTTAAAATATTTAAGATGGATGGATGCAAACCCATGCTTATGAAGGTGCTGGAAAACACAAGAAAGATGGGGAGGGGGTTACAATTATGTTTGTCGTTTTTTGAATCTACTTGGATTTTCTTACAAAAATTATTCTTTATCAAAGTATTCAACTTACTTTTAGAAGCAGCTGTAGACAGAGTAAGGTTTATACTAGTTGACAATAAACTGTTGTTATATCTAGTGTTCCTATAACAGAAAGATTTTTCTTTAGTACACTCGATGGTTTAATTCACTATTTCCATAAATAGCATACACGTATTCCTAACTCAGCCTCTCCAGACTTTGAGTATTTTTCTTTAGCCTTTCCAAGTTGTTGTCCTCACAAATTTCTTCAACTTACTGATATCCTGCCGTTGAGGTTCAATGAGAGTCGTTTTACCTTTTCATATACATTTTAAGGATGAGAGGGTTGTTGCCACTATTGGGCTGATTTACATCAGTTATAGTTTATTTCTGATTTGACACAATTTATTTTTAGGATTCTAACTCTCATTAAGAGGATGTTACAAATTAAGTCCTATATTAGTACAAGTGTGTGAGAACACTTTGACTGATTTACATCAACTCTAATAATTCTCTATGAGAGGATAATTCACTCATTCTTTTAGTTTGATGTGTTCTCAGCTTTTTTAGTTTTTCTTTGTAACACATAGCCTTCTTCATTTTCTCTCTTACCTTATCTCTTTTTCATAAAGGACTGAGTGAGTTCTTCTTAAATACGAAGATTAAGTATCCATTGAGAATTTTACCGTTGGAAATCTTCAATCACCATTTATGGCATATAAGATTTTAATAAGTATCCATATATATCTCCTTGAATGATTTTGTGTATCTTGGTATTGAGGATAGAGAATCAGAGGATACTATGATAAAGTCAAATCTTAAAGACTTTCATACAGGTAGTAGATTCATGATATTCATCAGAGGATGTGCAATTGATTTGTCTTCTTTAGAGCGTTAACATCCCAGAGTCAATCGAAGCTTGCTTACTTTTTCCAGAGTCAAACGAAGCTTGCAATAACAAAGGTGTGTCACCAGATTTAGACTATAGAGCAGAAGAGAAGTCTTGGTTTTGTTTGTCTTCGTCTAATCAGTAGAGGATATATCTTATATTGGAACGCATACTTTGCTGTGTTTATCCTTGCAGTATTGCATTTGCCTTATTACAACTTGCTCCATTAGTAAATCTCTAATTTACTTTGTAATTTATGTTACTTTAAATTGGATAGTCATTAATATATATATATATATCATTGTCTTGTTTATTTTTGTTATCATCAAACCATCTATCAAATGATTGTAGTTAAAACTATTTTTGCACTATGAATAATTTCTAACAATTTGAATGAATACTATTTTTTAGTTTTAAAAAAATAAAGTTATATCCAACACCCAATTTAACCTTTCAATGGTGCAATAAGTGTTGATGGCTTATTATTATTATTATTATTATTATTATTATTATTATTATTATTATTATTATTATTATTATTATTATTATTAAATCTCTTTTTTTTTTTCGTACATATTTTTTTTCCCATGGTCTCTATATTAGTTATCGAATATATGTATTCATATATATTTCACAACAATGATGAAAATTAAAGATTTCATTTTGTGCTTATTCTTTGCATTACTTCTTATCTCTACTATGAAAACTGAGACATCTAAAGATGGTCTAATGTATAAAAAATTACCATATATAAAGGATAATTTCTATCGATTTCCAATTTAACCCTTCAATGGTTTAAGGTGTTGAGGGTTCATTATTATTTTAAGATATGGTTTATTATTATTATTATTATTATTATTATTATTATTATTATTATTATTATTATTATTATTATTATTATTATTAGATATAACAATTTTTGATGTCACTTAACTTAATTTCAACTAACATTTTAGTCTTTTAACGAGTTTAAATTATATTTTTGATACTTCTGCTGTTAGCTAAGGCTAGTCACGCCAAGTCTATGTATGGACAATAGATATTGTTGTAGAGGTACTTTAATTTCTATCGATTTCCAATTTAACCTTTCAATGGTTTAAGATGATGATGGCTCATTATTATTTTATTTATTTTAAGATACGTTGACTTATTATTATTATTATTATTATTATTATTATTATTAGATATAACAGTTTCCGATGTCTCTTAACTTAATTTCAACTAATGTTTTAGTCCTTTAACGAGTTTGAATTATATTGTTGATCGATGTAAATAATGAACCGTCATATAATAATAATAATAATAATAATAATAATAATAATAATAATAATAGTAATAATAGTAATAATAATAGCTTTGTGGTCCCTTAACTTAGTTTCAACTAACGTTTTAGTTTTTTATCTTTTTTTTTCTTTCTATTTTAATATTTTACCGAGTTTAAATTATATTATTAATTGATGTAATTTTCACCGATTTAATTAAATAAAATTTTTTAGTTAAAAAAATAACTATGTCCCACACAATTTAATCCTTCAATAGTTCAATAGGTGTTGATGGTTATTATTATAAATTTTTTATGATATGATGGTTCATTATTTTTATTATTATTATGGTTCATATCTTATAACCGGCCAATTAAACAATAAATACATATTATTTAATAAATCTCTTTTTTTTTATACATATTTATCTATAAATAGTTATCAAATATGTATGTATTCATATATATTTCACAATAATGATGAAAATCAAAGTTTTTATTTTGTATTTCTTCTATACATTGCTTCTTATCTCTGCTGTGAAAGCTGAGATACTCGAAGATGGTAAGCAATTAATATATAAATAATTACCATACATTAAAGGACAATTTAATTTCATAAATTAAAATTATTTATTAATTAATTAATTTATTTACAGGTTTTGCAACTCCAATAGAAGAATCAACAGAAGGCGAAGGTCCCAACGCCAGTTGGGGAAAATTCGAGCCAATATTTGGATAGATGTCTTTGCAAATATGAAAACTATATGCATGCATATGCTCATGCATCTAATGATGTTCAGAAACATAAATAAAGCATGTACTAATAATTAATAATCATAATATTGTTGTTATATTTATGCCCCAATCATAGCAAGTTTCGATTGACTCTGGGATGTTAACGCTCTAAAGAAGACAAAGCAATTGCACATCCTCTGATGAATATCATGAATCTACTACCTGTATGAAAGTCTTTAAGATTTTACTTTATTTGTAACATCCTCTTAATGAGAGTTAGAATCCTAAAAAAAAATTGTGTCAAATCAGAAACAAACTATAACTGATGTAAATAAGCTCGATAGTGGCAACAACTCTCTCATCCTTAAAAAGTATCTGAAAAGGTAAAACGACTCTCATTGAACCTCAACGGCAAGATATCAGAAAGTTGAAGAAAGTTCTGAGGACAACAACTTAGAAACGCTAAAGAAAAATACTCAAAGCCTGGAGAGGCTGCGTGATAGCGTTTCAGCAAGTGTACAAAATCGTTGCAAATAATAATTAAAACGGTAGTACCGAGTGTCGAACTCAAGGATTGCGTTTTACTATCGAATTATATTTAATTACTAAGCTCGATAGTGGCAACAACTCTCTCATCCTTAAAAAGTATCTGAAAAGGTAAAACGACTCTCATTGAACCTCAACGGCAAGATATCAGAAAGTTGAAGAAAGTTCTGAGGACAACAACTTAGAAACGCTAAAGAAAAATACTCAAAGCCTGGAGAGGCTGCGTGATAGCGTTTCAGCAAGTGTACAAAATCGTTGCAAATAATAATTAAAACGGTAGTACCGAGTGTCGAACTCAAGGATTGCGTTTTACTATCGAATTATATTTAATTACTAAACAAAATTTTTTTGGATTGAGTAGAATAATATTTGAAATAACAAAAGTAATAAAATTGAACTTTTATAATGAGAAAAATGTCAGGGATGAGTTTCACTTTGAGTCCACCCTTGATTTCTAATTTGATCCTAGCTACTGAATTATTACTGATTCTCTTTAGTATTTTTGCCCTAATGTCTTATTGACAAAACCTTTAATTCCAAAATAACCCCTAATTCCTTAGTGAATTTAAAATTAGGATTAAGCTTTACAGTACAAAAATTCTCTTTTTAAATTGTTGCCTCTGCAAGTAATTCACTTGGTTTCATGACCTGCATCTATCCCTAGACTACAATCTCATGAATTTCTTATCTCAAGCATTCGTAAAGTCCACTTATGTTTCAAAATACAAATCGTAAAACATTTTAAAGTTGATCAGGAAATAAAAAGCATTAAGCACAAAGATGAGAAAAATAATTCAATAAACTTATTCATATAACAAGCAATCAATTCAGACAATTAAGGGTTTCATCTTATTTCACTCATCGCTAACAAACAGCGTTTAGTTACTCATTACAGAGATTAAAGAGATATAGATTAAAGAAGAATTACAAGAAAGATTCATGAATGATTCTTGATAAAACTCCTTCAATGGTGTAGAACAGCCGTCTCTGAGTTTCTCTGCTAGGGCACAAGTCTCTAAGCTTCCCAATTGACCCCAAAGATCCCTAGAAAATCAGAAAAACTCGATTTCATACATTCTACAACACGCCACCAGCTCCAGGCGCATGCCTTGCGCTTCATGCGCATTTAAACAGAATCAACAGTGCAGAAATGCGCTTCAGGCGCATGCTTTGTGTAAGACCCTTAATTTTAAAATTAAATTCAGATTTAATTTTAAGTGTATTTGGGAATATTTGTAAAATATTCAATATATATATATATATATATATATATATATATATATATGTTTTGTGTAAATATATATATATATATATATGTATTTGTTTTGGAGGTGGAATTAAAATTATTGGATAATGGATGAATTAATTTAATTTCGAGTAATTAAATTATCGGGCCGTTAATTAAGATATTCTCTGCTAATTTCGATGAAACGGGTTAAGTGCTGGAGGATCAAAAGATATTTTAATACAAGTGTTGGGTGAGGTGGCGTAGATATTTATTAAGAAAGAAACAAATTCTTCTCTCCTCTGACTGTGTCAGTTTGCATTTATGAAGATATTTAAGTGAGAAGCTCTTTCTTCTTTCCTCTACGCGCCAGTTCTGCTTTAGTATTTTCTTCTTCTTTTGATATTTCTAAGTGTTGGTGAAGAAAAACAGTTTACTCAAAAGCCATTTTCTTGAAAATCTGAGTGTCGAATCAGAAAGTTTCGAGTACGAAATTCATTCCTCTGATCGTTACGGAGCTAAAGAACTAACTTTCGTAGCGGCGAACGCGAAACGGGAGTATCGTCGACTTTTGTCGCAGAAGCGTACGAGTTAAGGGAACGTAACTAAGGTAAGGGCACCTTCCAACTTTCTAGATTTGCATTTAGGGCTGTAAATGCATGTGTGATGAATGATTATTGGTTTATGTTTGTGAAAAACATTGTATTCTGTTTTGGAAATCAAACTGTGTTGATGTTCTTGCTGTTTCCAGTGAAGGAACTGATTGTGTTGTTGTGTTGATGATATATTGTTTGTTGTGTTGAGTAAGAAATCATTCTGTTGTGTTTTTGAATGATGATTTGGTTGGTGTTGTATTGGAGATGATCCAAATGCTTGAGTTAGGTTGTGTGGGACTGTTTTGTGATTGACTTTCTGGTTTTAGTGATTCTGTGTGTTTGTTGTGTTTTGTTAAACAACCTGGTGTTGATGGTGGTTTCAAAAGAAGAGGGATTTGAAATGGTGGAAGTGTTCTTCTTGAAAATCTGTTGTTGATGTTTAATGAAAAATGTCTAAGTTGTGAGGTTTATAAAGATTGATAATTATGATTCTAGGGTTTTGGTTGGTTTTTCAAAGGAAAAGGTTTTGAAAATGTGTTGAAGTTTCAGGAAATTTCACTGAATTCGAAGGTGTATTCGAATACGGCTTGTGTATTCGAATACAGCCTGCAAGGCTTCTGTTTTCTTCAGATTTTCGAACTTGTATTCGACTACAACCCTCTATAGTCGAATACAATTTTGCCAATTTTGCTTCTGACTTAGCATCTGTACTCGACTACGACCCTCTGTAGTCGAATACAGATTTTCAATTTTTGCTTCTGTTTTAGCATCTGTATTCGACTACGACCCTATGTAGCCGAATACAGATTTGCAACTTTTGCCACTGACTTCGCATCTGTATTCGACTACAACAACCTCGTATTCGAATACAGAATGCTGATTTTTCACTATTTTAACTTCTATATTCGAATACAAGAGAGCTGTATTCGAATACAGATTCGTGTTTTTCAGAAATTCAAGTTTCAAACATTATTTTATAAACCTTAAGTGTTGGGGTACCTTAGGGAAGGTTTTTGCTGAATAAAAATGGAATTTTTGTGATAGTTTGAAGTGGTGGTGATGAAGTTTTTGAGACTTTACTGAAGTTGTGGAAATTCTGACTTTTGCACTGTGAAAGCCTCTGTATTCGAATACAAGGAGTCTGTATTCGAATACAGGGTGTTGATTCTGCCCTGTTTGGTTTCTGTATTCGAATACAATGAAGCTATATTCGAATACAGATTCGTTTTTCCAGAGATTACAGTTTTAAAACACTGGTTCTGAACTCTAAGAGATTGGGAAAGACTTTTGATAATTAAGAGTGGAACCTTGAGGTAATGCGAAGTGATAATGTTTGCTTGAATGGTTAATCATTGATGTGTAGATGATGATATTGATTGTGTTGAAATGTTTTGAAAAATGATGAAAATGCATGAATTTACTGATGTTGCATATTGTTTCCAGTGAAGTGAAACACTGCATACTCATGCATAACATAATCATGTGGTACCCGCGATGGGCCACAGAGTAATGCGCAACCACGTGCTGATCTGTGAGCGATTGCACGAGTGTTGATCTGTGAGCGATTGCACGAGTGTTGATCTGTGAGCGATTGCACTAGGTACTGATCTGTGAGCGATTGTACCTTGGTATATAAGTGCTGGTCTGTGAGCGACTGCACTGGTACTGGACTGTGAGCGTCTGTACCCTGAAATGCGCAACCACATGCTGATCTGTGAGCGATTGCACGAGTGCTGGTCTGTGAGCGACTGCACTAGGTACTGATCTGTGAGCAATTGTACCTTGGTTTATGTCAAACGTCCTGGTCTGTGAGCGACTGCACGAGTGCTGGTCTGTGAGCGACTGCACTGGTGCTGATCTGTGAGCGATTGCACCCTGGTCTTGAGGGCCGTTAAAGTCTTACATATGTAAATGTGTTGGTTTGTTGAGCGACTGCACCTTGGTGAATCCAAGAGAATGTATACATGAGCATATAAATATTGCATCGAGGTGATTGACCGGTGGGTCACGTTTTGGTTATATAATGATGGTTGAAATTGTTGTGTGTGTAAGTACTTGATGAAGTCTGGAATTTCTGATCAATTGGTGTGATTACTGAATTGATGTTTGTGCTTGCAATATGACTTTCATATTAAATTGGTTGCTGTTTGAATAAGTACAATTGTCATGTATTTTCAAAATTTAGCATCCTTGTTTATCATCATTGTTATATGATATGCCATGAATATGTTTGTGATTGATGATTTAAATGCTGTGTGGTAATTGTTAATTTCGGTTGGTGACCCTTTACAATTATTGTGGAAAATTGAGTTTTGCCTTCAGATGAGATTCAAACCCATACCCCTGATGGTCACACTAACGACAGGGAACGTCGTTAATTTCCCTTGATCATTACTTTGTGGGCTACGCAAAGGGATGGGCAGCTGGGTGAAGATAAGACTTGTGGATGATACGGTGGAAATCGAGCTACTGTAGCTTAGTGTATGATCAGTTTAGACTTATATATAGGGTTTTTGAGCTCAATGGTTGTAAATATTCATTTTGGGAATTTATTGTAAAACTCTTCCGCACTCTGATAAATATTTTGGTGGATTGAGAATCCAGTCGATGTATCTTTATTTTAGTATATTATAAAGATCAAATTCCCACAAATATCTCATTCGATTTAATTGTGATGTTGTTTTAATTACCTTATTATTTTTGATTACGAAGTCGAATGATATTTCATTTGAATTGATTTTAATTTCCTTGAATCGTAATTCTGAAAACTCTTTTATTTATGTATTCGTTTTTTTTTTCAAAAAAAAAATACACTCGCGCTGTGTTTTAAACTCGGGGTGTTACACTTTGCGCTTTAGGCGCACATCATCTTCTGTCTGACGTATAGTGCATATTTCTACTCTTTTGAGTCCGAATTTGGTTCTGGTGTCTTCAGGAAAGTTGTAGTTAGGGATTTTAGCTTTCATTTGCACTTGGTTTGACTCCAATTGGACATCTACAACTCCAGATATCACTAAAATACTCCACATAGGTCATGTTGATTTCTCACCATAATTCAGCACTGCACTAAAACAAAGAAACGACGCAAAACTCCAAAAAATATCTACTAATCAACAATATAAGAACATAAGCATTTTATTAAATCCAAGAACTAAAATCAACAAAATATATCAAATAAAATCATTAAATTAACTAATGATTGAAGATAAATAAGACTAAAAACAATTAAAAATATGCATATGATGAAGAGTCATCACTGAGTTAAGAATACGTGTATGCTATTTATGGAAATAGTGAATTAAGCCATCGAGTGTACTGAGGCAAAATCTTTCTGTTAGAGGAAGACTAGATATAGCAACAGTTTATTGTCAACTAGTATAAACCTTATTCTGTTAGAGTAAGTTGAATACTTTGATAAAGAATAGTTTTTGTAAGAAAATTCCTCTACTGCTTTCTTGGGTTGTTTTGTTGTGAATTTGCGAATTACTTCCAAGCTACATATTGAGCTTATGAGAGTTATACAGCTATTAAAATAACCTATAAGAATGAGTGGTGATTTTTATGGATTGAATATGATTCACAATTGACAAATCTATCTTTTAGGAATACTAGCATTGGTCCTTGGTGTATTAGAAGATAAATAACTCCCATTAGATGGTGTAAAACTATTTTGTATTGGCAATATATATATCGATTGAGCTCTTATCTATATGTCCTAGTCTGAGTGCTTGAGGAAGTATATTTAGGGATAATTGTAACTTCTATTGCTTTCTTGGGTTGTTTTGTTGTGAATTTGGGAATTATAGCCACACTACATGTTGAACTTATGAATTATATTGCTATTGAAATGACCTACAAGAATTGATGGCGATTTCTATAGATTGAATATGATTCGCAATTGACCAATATGTCTTTTAGGAATACTAGCATTGTTTCTTGGTCTATTAGAAACAGATGAGTTAATTGTCTTGGGATGGTAAAGAATGAATTTTACTATATCTCATTATTTGGGACTTCACATTATTAACAGTCATTGGTGAGATACTTTTCCTTCTAATGATTTTGATGTTTTCAATAGAAACATAATTGCTCTTTCTAAATATAGATTTTGCTGATGTTTGTATGTTTTATCCACTCGTTTTCTTCACCATGGTTTTATCCCTCTAAGTTTTTTTTATAAGCTTTTTAACGAGGCAATACTTTGTATGTCTGGGGATTGTGTACTTGGTTTTGAATAGAAGAAATGGGTCATGCATTGTCAATGTAAACTAGTTGTACACTGACAATGAATAAGAACTATTGATTTCACCATCCTACTAAATAATTAGGCTTATTTGTAATTTTAGTCCTTCTATTTTCACCGATTCCCAATATTGGCCCCATAATTTTAAAAGTCAATAGCTTTGGTCACTCTCTCAGATTTTTGAACTAAAAAATAACAATATGACATATTTTAAATGACGTGACAAATAGTTTTATGATATAGAATCATCTAGATGCATTAATTATTCACATGTCATTAATAAAATTACAAAAATGAAATTTTTTTGAAGTTGAAAGTTAAGTTTTTAGTGAGTTTTATTGTGACTTCATGAGTGTTAATTTGTAAAATCCATTACCAATTATCTAGAATTTGACAATTGAATCCATACACCTCAATAAAACAGAAACAATTATTATAGATTAATAATAAAAATCATTGAAGTAACTTGTAACTACATTCGAACAACATAGTTTACAACTCAATTTAATGAACAATTTAATTAAATTATAGCTGCAGTACTGAAATTATAAATTTGTTTCCTAATACATCAGATTACATCAATACAAATAAAGCACTAAATCCAAGATCGGGCTTGCAGACCATCCTTTAGTATTGGGATTGAGCATCAGTCACCTTTAGCTACTAATGTATAAAAATAAAAGGGTGGGATAAAATCTCAGTGAGTTTTGAAAATAAAGGGAGGGATAGTTTAAAAATGTTTCTTTCATAAATATGCATAAAAACATGAAATTATGATAAAGCTCTTAACTTCAATTTTTCATAAAAGCTTAACTGAAATCATTGTTTCATTATGATTATGAAAACTATGCATGACCTCAAATATTTTCCTTGAAACAAGAAAAAGTCGCCCAATATCTTGATGTGGGTCACCAAAATAATTTAGTCCTAATTGGTGAAGGTGGTCTGGCCAAACCCCAATCAGCGTCCTGATTGTTATCTTTTACCTGTTGTTCCATGCATGGAACAAACCTGAATGTCTCACCGTGAATAAGGTCGTGCATGATCTGATTAATGAGAATGCAATATACTTTGAGATGTTTTGTATGCAATACCTTTATTATATCATGTATACAATGCATCATTCATCCTCAACAATCATAAATAACTTAGCAATACACTAAATCAGTGGTAATTTAATCCTAAGTCCCTAATTCGAAGATAGAACTAGAGGCAAAATACTCAGATTTTGAAGAATGAGAATAAGAGGTAAGATGAAGGAATAATACTAGAGGCATAAAAGAAGCAACACATCAGACAAAAACAAAAGTATTTTACCAGTGGAAAATTACTCAGAATTTAATAATAACCACCAGAGGCAAAATGCCCAAATTCAAGACGTGGAAGTTAAAGGCAAAAGTACCCAAAATGTTGGAATAACATTTAAAGCCAAACATTATAGGTAAGAAGGAGAAACATTCGAAACACGCACATTCATTCTTAGTATTCGGATTTACACATCTGAACTATAAATCATTCATCACACAATTACAATAACAACATGCATTGTTATGAAATAAGGAGTATGAATGCAGGTTTCAAAAGTCCTCACCTTCTCTGAATATTTTAACAACCGACGATTTGACCCCTAGAAATGGTTTAATAAATAAATGAAAATCTTAATTGAATTTTCTCAAGAACCCTCATGCTAAAAACTTAATGTAAAAGAACTCATAGCTTTCAGAATTTTCATTAATTGAATGAGTTGTCCCAACAGTTCTGGTTTCCTCTTCAAGTTGTGTTCTCTGCTTCAACTCGAAATCACCTTTTTGCTGGTTTGTCCCTTTTCTACTTCACTGATCTTGCTTGATTCTCGAAGTTGAAGAGGTCGAATCCTGCATGCAAGGTTGCTGAGCAGGTTTGCTGGGGTTAAATAAACTGATGTTGTTGGAGATTTTGAGAAAGCAGGAAAAATGGAGGATTTGGAGAGACAATGAATACTACGGGTTTCGGTGTTTCTCCTTGTTTCTAAAATGAGAAGGAAGGAAACTGAGGGAAATGTTCTCCAAGATTTTTCATGGAAGTATATTAAGAGGGAAAATGGAGGAAAATTCTCCTTTTTGCCCTTTGGACATTTTCCATATTACCTCTTTTGTCCATTCCTATTTTAATTAAAATTCCTTATTCTTAAATTAATATGTTAACATTTTTAAAATCCTGATTTTAATATATTTTAATTAAATGGATTGTTACATAATTATTCTATATCTTTATATCATATCTCATGTAATTTAAAGTATGTCACATCGTCATATTTTAGTTAAAAATTCATAACGAGGGATCAACACTGTCAAATTTTAAAATAGAAGAACTGATTTCGTGAATTGGTAAAAGTAGGATGACTAAAATTGCAATTAAGCAAAATTTTATATCACCCATAATTAAAATGCATGATCATTTAACCCTTTTGAATAGACCGAAAAAGCATCTTGTATTTCCTTTTTCTTTTTCTTTTTAATAATATTTTAGACTATTGCAAATAATAAGTTGTTATTAATTTGGGGAACCAACATAGTTGATATATGAAGTTAATTATGTGATGTTTTGCACTTTAGTTTTGCTTAAAAAAAATTAAATTTTTTATAATATTAAATAGGTTAAAATGCACTTTTGTTCCCCAAATTTTAAAATATGGCGATGTTGGCCTCTCAAGTTTGAAAATTGAAATTTAGCCCTTTAACTTTAATATATTTTACAAATGGTTTCCACTTCTTGATTTTGACTTGGTCATAGCTTACATAATATTTTTTATGATTACATGAAATATACAACTCATTTTTTTTAAAATTTCCAACTAATTTATTTATTTTAAACATTGCCAACTATTTATTTTGTAAATTGCAAATTCATTTTTTTTAATATTGTCGCTTTATTTTTTTAATTTTTTATAAAAAAATTGTCAACTCTGTTTATTAATAATTAAAATAAATATATAATGATAGGATGTCAAAATTATCATATTTTAAAATTTGGGAGTCAAAAGTATATTTTTACTTTTTAAAAATTACAAAGAATGACAATAATTTTAAAAGGGCAAAAATAAAATTTTGACCCTCAAGAGGGTAAAAAAATAAACCAAAAGAAGTACTAGTTAAAATGATTTCTTACTTGTTACATATTAGGTTAACTAGTGCAATTTAATGCAATGATCTAATATTAGTATTTGTTTATATATTTTCTTGATAGTTACATATACTGAGGATGTTAGACTACACAAATAGCTTACTGTGACTTTAGTTTGAATTATATCAAATTGGATTGTTGTGTAACAAGAATCACTAATTATGTATTTTATTTTAGATTGCCTCAATAAGCAACAGACTTACAAAGTAAGTCATTCTCCAGAAAGTATTTTTTGTCATTACCTTTTTGTCGCGGTCGTTTTCTAGTTTGATATTAAGTTGTTAGGCTCTCTTTTTGATTAGCAACTCCAATATTTACTTTATATTTGAAACATTTGACAAGAGATCTAACAACTCTAAAATTATGTAATATTCAGTAACAAGTTGTTTTTCAATTACATTACTTTACTGATGTAATAAAACAACATTAGTTAGCTGTATCTGAACCGCTGTATAAAATTGTAGCTTCAAAAGTGATTATTTAGAAACAATAATCAATTAATTTAACACTTATTCGATTAGATGATTCCTTAATCGATTAAATCAAATTTTTAATTGAATTATAAATTCAAACGCTACTTAACGTGTAGGGATATTTGATTTGATGCGGTGAGTGTTTGAATTCAAAGTGTTTATATTTTTTATATTTATTTAGTACATGTGAGTTTTGCTGTTATCATCTTTAAAAAAAATCTAATTTATCAAAAATCAAAATCAAAACTCAACTACCAAGAACTATCATATTTTCAGATTTATTTGATACAAAACAATAATTGATAAAAAAAACTAATAAAATTGGTAAAAATAAGCTAGTTAAATAATAAAAATTTCGATGGTAACAAAGTGTTAAAATTGGAAAATATCATGAAATTTATCAAAACTAGATAAATATATTAAAAGAGTAGAGACAAAGAAGAAGAAGAAAAAAAATAGACTTTATATTGTATTTTTCACAATTGTAAATTTTACAATGCAATGTAAGTTACAAGTATATGAAAAACCTTAAGTTAACATTAAAATTAAATGCTAATAACCATGAGCAAAACTATTTATTCATAGGAGTTATACAACAACAACTAAACATTCTTTCTATTAAGTGAGGTCGACTACATAGATCAGTCTATGCAATAATATTCTATCATATAACATATTTCTTTCTTGTTCATTAATCTCTGCACCTTTTCTAATTTATATGACAAAATTAAAAGTCCAACACAAGTCTAAGCCAACATTGGGCAAGAATCAGGTCGAAGCAAATTTCATCCTATGCAGATCCTAATGTTTCCATCAATACTACAAAACCAAACACTTCCTCAAGGTCACAAGTAGTTTGACTTTGTTACAAAGATCTGTTTTCCAACTATGTCATTAGAATCAATTAGTAACTTCAAAAAAGCACTAGTTGAAGCATTTGATGATTCAAAAACTGGTGTAAAAGGTATCCTAGATTCAGGCATCACAGAGATACCTTCAATATTTCTTGTCAATTCAGAATCCACTGAGAACAACTCACTTATTGAATCCAACTTCATCACCATACAAATCATAGATCTTCAACACATAAAAAACAAGACTTCAACTCAACATGTTGAAATAGCTGACCAAATCAAGAGTGCATGTAAGAACTTGGGATTTTTCCAAGTTATCAATCATGGTATTCCAATTCATGTTTTGGATGAGATGATCAATGGAATTTATAGGTTTCATGAATAAGATGGTTATTCAAGGAAACCCTTTTACTCTAGAGATAACAATAAGAAAGTCAGATATTTCTCAAATGGGAAACTGTTCAAAGATATGGCTGCTAATTGGAGGGATACAATTGCATTTGTTGTAAATCCTGATCCTCCAAATTCAGAAGATATACCAGCTGTATGTAGGTAATGTTTCTAGGATTTAATTCATTTATATTGAATCGTAATCATCATATTATTTAAAATGTTTAAATTTAATCATAACTACTTTCAAAGTCATGATATGATTGATAGTGATTTGTTGTTAATGTAAAACTTTTTGTATTGATAGTAATAGAATATACAAAATCTTGATATCAAGTCATGAAAGAAAGAAAAATAAAGATAATTTTTATATTGATCAAATGAGAAAAATGATTATAATAATATGTATAATGAAGCGTATATACTCAATTAGAACAATTAATTTTTAACAAGATTAACTAACTTGTAACTAACATCTAACTAAAGTAACTAACTAGTAATTACTATTACATTAGAATCTCTAATAGACCGTACGCCAAAATTAATCCCATGTTTCTAATACAAGGTCTTGCTGTTTATCTTTCTATGCAATAAATTAAAAAAAAAAAAAAAACTAAAGTACTTGGCTGTTTTATTATAGATTAGAACACTGGTTTTTGTCTAGGAAAAATCTTTGTCACATTTGTAATTGGATTCTTAATTGGTCAAACAATTAAAAAAGATTTAGAGTTAAATAGTTTTTCGCGTCACGAGTTATGATAGAAAATTATGAGATCTTTTAATTCACTTATCCGATCCGTCTGGTAATAATTATCGGGGTGTCTGAGGAGTGTCTAAGAAATGTCAATGTCTGATTCGTCGACATGGCATTCTAAAGAACATTGTTTGTGATTGATCATAAGTTACGATAGAATATTGAGACATCTTTTAATTCACGCAGCCAACCCTCGTCTGGTGATCATAAATATCGTTGTCTGAGTCGTGTGTCTGAACTTTTGTTTTTTTGTTGAAATAATTGTGTATTTGTAGAGATATTGTAGCTGAATATTCAAAGGAAGTAAAAGCATTAGGTGTTACAATCTTTGAGTTATTGTCAGAAGCTCTTGGCTTGAATCCTTCACTTCATACCTTAATGAAATGGATTGTGCTGAAGCAGTTTATGTAATGGGACAATACTATCCACAATGTCCTGAACCAGAATTAACTATGGGAATTGCAAAACACACTGATTGTGACTTCATGACAATACTTCTTCAAGATCAGATAGGTGGTCTTCAAGTTCTTCATGAGAATCAATGGATTAATGTTCCTCCAATGCAAGGAGCTCTTGTTGTAAACATTTGGAGATAATCTACAGGTAACTTATTGTGTTTTCTAAACATAAATGATGTTGAGATAAAAATGACTTATTCATGGAAATGATGATTTTCAAAGAATAGTCTATGCTTAGCATTAAATAAGTTTAAGATGTATAGACCTCATAAAGATCAAAAGAAAGAAAATTTTGAATGCAAAAATGGATAAAATTATCAAAGTTTAAAGTTTGGATGGTTTAAAATTGGAACTCTACAGCTGTTGTTCGGTGCAGCGGTAGTAGATACAGTTACCAATTTCAAAGGTTTGACAAAATAACAGGACGCAAGATATGTCATTCTTACGATGTTACTTTCAAAGGAATCATTAAGATATAATCCAAAGTGAACAACTTAGAGATTTAGGACTTCGATTAACACAATTTTATGTTCATATATTCATTGAGTTTGTCGTTATTTGTGCAGCTTATGACGAATGACATGTTCATCAGTGTTTATCACAGGGTCTTGTCAAGGACTATAGGTCCTAGAATTACAGTAGCAAGTTTCTTTATGAATTTTAGTATATCTGAATGCACATCAAAGTTTTATGGTCCAATAAAGGAATTGTTATCAGAAGAAAACCCTCCAATCTATAGGGATGTTACTCTGAAAGAAATCTTGACAAATTATTATGCAAAAGGCCTTGATGGGAATTCTTACTTGCTTCCTTTAAAGTTGTGAAGCAAGAATAAGGTATTTGATAGATGCTACATTCACTACATTGTACTATTGAAGATCATGACTTATTGTGTTATTATTATAACAACTTCATATGATTAAGATATTTTACAGTTTCTTAGTACTGTCATGTGTCAGTTTATTTTAATCTAATCTGGTTAAAGGCTTGAAGATTTATATTTGAATAGTATCACAAAAATTTGTAAAAGAGATTCTGATTTTGCTTTTTGTAAAACTAAAGTGACAGTGAGCTCATTGTGTAGTCTAACATCCTTTGTATATGTAACTATAAACAAAGACCATTGATCATAATATGATATGTCATGATTGTTATATTGTAGCCTTTATTAAAAAGATCCTGAAAGATATCATATCCAATATTAAGTCTTCCTTCTTTGCATGGTCCATCAATAAGTATATTGTATGTGTATATACTTGGTTGAATGCCTTGGTTTTTAATTTCTTTTTTATCAATGTAATTGCATTGTCAACATGATGGTTTTTACATAAAGCATGCAATAAGGAATTGTAAGTGATTATATTGGCATGTTGACCTCTGTCATGCATTTCATCAAGAAGCTCCCAAGCATCAGAGATTCTCCCTGATTTACACAAACCATCAATAAGAGAATTGCACGTTAGTGTTTTAGGAATAATATTCTTGCTTTGCATTTCTTTAAAGAGATTTATAGTTCCATCCATCAATTTACTCTTACACCACCCATCAATCACAGCACTATAGGAATAAACGTTGGATATCACTCCTCTTTGGGCCATAGTGTTGAATAAAACTTTGGCCTTGTTCACTTCATTAATTAGGTAATATTCATCCATTAAGCTGAACTATAAGTAACAACAGTGGTTCCACACCTTGTTTGACCATCATAGTTAACTTTGTGAAATGGTTTATAACACAAAGAAAGTTTGTAGTATCATCCTCTTCTGACAGACACATTGTTGAACTCAATTTCGAAACACTCAAAGCCTTAATTAAACATCTTCATCACCACATGCAAACTCAACTTCAAGACACTATAATCAAATCTAATATCTGGTGCATACCAAATATACAACACATAAAAAGGTAAGGGAAGATAAATTACATTACTCTATACATAAAGAGTCCAAGCAATAACCATGCCAACAGCAAGACTGTTAAAATAAAAAATTAACATGCACTGTGGAGAGCAAATCAGTATTTCAAGTGAAAAGCACAAGGTGAAAGATCAATGAAGGTCAGTTAGCTTATCCTCATTTAATGTTCTACCATAAATCATGTCTAAAGACAAACCATTTAAATCCAAACCCTTCTTAATAGTTGGACCTTAAGTCTTCATTGCAATCAAGTATTCAAAACACACGTTAGTTTCACTTTGGTTTGTGATTTAAACACAAAGAATGACCAATGAAGTTAAAAAATCCTTACAACCATCCAATGAAAATTGACGGTACATTATGAAAAAAAACATAATTAATTCAATAATAAAAAACAAATCAGCCATTGGGTATCTTTATATTATCCAAATGAACATAAGTACACATGATTTTTAATTAAATCTAAAGAGATAGTGAGCTCGGTGTGTAGTCCATCATCCTTTTTATATGTAAATAGATAAACAAATAATAAAGATTAGATCATTGGCATCAAAATTCAAAGTAGCCTAAAATGTAAGAAAAAAATCACCTTATATAGTCATTCTCTTATAGTAGACCTCGAGAAATCATTTCACATAGAAGTTTCTCTGCCTTATCATTCTCATCATTTTCAAAGAGAGCAACAATAATTGTTTCATAATTTACAGCATTAGGAATACAACCATTGTCTTCCATTTTTAACAGCAGGACCTCGGCTTCATCAAACAAGCCCTCTAAACAAAGACCATTGATCAAAATATTATATGTCACAACTGTTATATTGTAGCCTTTAATCAAAAGATCCTGAAAGATCTCTTCTGCATTCTTAAGTCTTCCTTCTTTGCATAATCCATACATAAGTATATTGTATGTGTACATATTTGGTTGAATGCCTTGGTTTTTAATTTTCTTGACCAATGCAATTGCCTTGTCAACACGACGGTTTTTACATAAAGCATGCAATAAAGAATTGTAAGTGATTACATTGGCAGGTTGACCTCTATCATGCATCTCATCAAGAAGCTTCCAAGCATGAGACATTCTCCCTGATTTGCAAAAACCATCAATAAGAAAAATGTAAGTTGCAGTATCAGGAAGAACCTTTCTTTGCATTTCCTTAAAGAGATTCATGGCTTCGTCCATCATTTTAGTCTTACACAACCCATTAATCAACATAGTATAGCAATGAACACGGGACATCACTCCTCTTTGGGCCATAGTATTGAATATAACTTTGGCCTTGTTCACTTCATTAACTAGGCAATACCCATCCATTAATGAACTATAAGTAACTTCATTTGGTTCCACATGTTAAATGTAATTCAAAGTGGATATTAAGAGTTGTTAAAAAGTCAATTAGGAATGTAAAAAGTAATTAAGAAAGTTGTAATTCAGTTTTGACAGTTACAATTAAAACTGTTTGATATAAATTGTGAACCAAGAACATTTTTTGTCAATCTTCGTTTTTCAGAACATTCTCTTTTACTCTCTTCTTCTCAATTTCAATTCCTCTTTATTATACGATCTGTTCCAACACCACACATTGTTTAACCATCACAGCTAACACATTTTTAGCTTCTTTCACGTTTCCTTCCTTGCATAAAGCATCGATCAATACACTAAAAGTATAAATATTTGCATTGATTTTTCTCAATACCATTTCATTTAAGAATCCAATTGCCTCTTTAAATTTCCCAACTAAACAAAAACCATAGATAAGAGTCGTGAATGTGATAACACTAGGAGATACTCTCTTTGCAATCATTTCATAATATAATCCTGGACGTTAAAAGAATGAAACCTAAATAAGGGTGAACAACGTGAATGTGAATGAAATGCTAAGAAAATAAGGAAAGTCGAGTTAGAAGAATGAAACCTGGACGTTAAAAACGACATGAATTTGAGCAACGGTCAACGACAGGTCGTTGGCGATGGAATGAAATTTGGAAAAAAGAAAGAAACAATTGCGAATGAGAGAGAAAGTAGAAGGCACTAATCAGTAGTAGTGACTGAGTGAGTGGTGTGCCGATTGAATTTCGGATTTTTTTTTGTTTTTCAGCCAAAATAGTCCTTTCATTTAAATCATTTATTTTTAATCACTTGATTATTTGTTAATAAACATGTTCGTCTAGGTGACACTTAATAAATTAGTAATCAAACGTGACAAATTTGAGATATTAATTTATACGAGAAAATTATGGTTTTGTTTGGATTAATGGAATAGAGTGGACTTGAACAACAATTAATGAAATCTTTAAAAAAATATATTAATAAAAAATTAATTTCTTTTATTGATTTTATAAGGTGACAAATAATACATAACAAATTGAGTAAAAAAAATTAAAATATAACAAATAAATATTGGTAATAAAACACTGAGATTGATAGAGTATTAAAATAGCATGCATTTATGTTCAATTTGGAAGACTTCCCCAAATAAATATTATTTTTACCGATACATAACTATATATTTATAGTATGTCAAATTACATATTATAGGTCAAATAACTGCAACATATATAGCATGATATATTAAAAATTAAAAAATAACGATCATGGATTATTCTTGAAACATAAGAAATAGATTAAATTAATAATTATTTTAATAAACAGATTACTCACAAAAATAGTAACAATAATAATAGATTAATTCAACATCTCATGCTTAAAAAAATATGTCTTAAAATTTATATGTTTCATTCAATCTTATAAAAATGTGAAATATGATATAATTTCTTCTCCACAAAAAGTGATCTAAAAATATTGGATTCAATGTACCTTTCAATTATTTTACCAGTTTTTCTTTTTTATTTAATGAGCCAATTTGTTACAATTTAAAATATATATATATATATATATATATATATATTGTATAACTTTAAAAAAAAAATTAAAATAAAGTTTCAAATGATAAATTAGCTTAAATAGTGTCATAAAAAATCATTTTAAGTATTTCATTTATTTACTACAATTGTGTTTAGATGATGAATTTTTAAAAATTATTAAAATGAGAAACTATTTTAAGAGGTTTCTCTTAAAAATCATTTTTAGAGATACTTCATCAAACAAACTCTCTTTACAGAGACCATTGATCATAATATTATATGTTCGAACACTTAAACTATAACCCTTAATCAAAAGATCCTGAAAAACATCTCGTGCATTCTTTATGTTCACACATCTGAATGAATGCCCTCATCTTTAATTTTAGTTAATAAAGCAATTGCCTCATCAACCTGATAGTTTTTTCATAAAGCATCCAATAAAGAACTGTAAGTGTAGATATCAGCAGATTGACCGTTATCATGCATCTCATCAACAAGCTCCTAAGCATAGGAGATTCTCCCTGTTTGCACAAGCCATCAATGAGAGAATTGTAAGTTACTCTATTAGGAGCAATTCCTATTAAATCCATTTCTTTAAACAGACTCAAGGTATCACTGACATTTTAATCTTACAGAACTCATTAATCATGACACTATAGCTCTGAACATTAGGAGCCACTCCCATTTGAGACACAGTGTTAAACACATGTTTGGCCTTGTTTACTTGATTAACTAAGCAACAACCATCCAGTAAAGCACCATAAGTAACAATATCTGGTTTTACACCTCCTTTCATCATCATAGCTAGCACATTTATAGCTTCTTTTGCTTTTCCTTCCTTGCATAATGCATCAACCAATATACTAAAAGTATAAACATCTGGGTTGACGTTTTTCAATACCATTTCGTGGAACAAACCAAATGCTTCTTTCAATTTACCAACAATGCAGAATCTATAGATTAGAGCATTGAAAGTGAAAACATCAGAAGAAATTCTCTTTGCAATCATTTCAAAATATAACTCATAAGCATCAACTACAGATTTATCTTTACACAAACTATCAATGATTGTGTTATACATTACCACACTAAGCTTGACTAGTTTCCCTTCAATCTGTTTCAGCAACTGCACAGCGGGTCTTGTTTCCCCCATTTTACACAACGCATTTATCAAGGTCCCACAACTAACTTGATCCAACTGAAACCCCTTTGCCACCACATGATCATGAAAGTGCAGAGCTTCCTGAACCTTATTGTTAATACATAGACCTTTCATAAGAGTAGTTAAGGTTATGGTATTTTCCTGAAATCCCATCTTGAGAATCTTTCCCAATATAGAAAATGAAAAATTCATTTGACCTAGACGGCAGTAACAATTAATCAAGATGTTAAAAGTAACAATATCGGGCTTAATTCCGTTGAATTCCAATTGGTGAGAGAGAGAAATAGCAGTGGGATAATGCTTCATCTTAACAAGGGAACTTAAAATGTTATTGAATTCTACAATGGATGGGGTAGGATTCATAGAGAGCATGCGATGGAATGAGGAAACAGCATCATCAACATTATTAAGATGATTGGAATTGAAACGAGAATGAGAAGAGAATGAAAGAAGGAAAGTGGATGAAGATGAAATTGGAAGAAAATTGGGAATGGAAGAAAGAGAGAAAGCATACCTTGTTAGGGTTAATAACCTTGAAACTGAAACTGAGAAAGAAAACAACATTGTTGCTGAAACTCAATTGTGTGAACTTCACGGTCACTACTGGCTGCAACTTAACCTTATTTTACGTTTAATTTTTTTTTGGTTAATTATAATTTGGCTTGATTGGAAGTTTAGGTCTTTTTTTGGTTAATTTGGCTTACAATTATGCTACTCATACCTCTCTTTTTTTTCCGCTACTCACACTTCTCAAATTTTCTATAAAAACTAAATAATCAAAATGCTCTTGCTTATTTATATCATTATTTTAATCTTAACATCTCATTCTATCTTCATATTCATCTCTAATCTCTTTTTCTATCTTCATCTTTTACCTTATACTCATTTACATCAAGTTTGCATCAATCTTGTTCTTGTTTTTGTTTTGTTACAATATTTAGTTAGGGTTATGTGATTGAAACTTATTTTAGTGAAAATGAAACTCATTTTGTCAACTTATTTTAGTTATGCAAATTGATTATGCCAAAAAATCTACGTGAACTGAGTTTGCGTAGATTGAAACTTATTTTAGTGAAAATGAAACTCACTGAGTTTGCGTAGGACTTATTTGAATTAAGTTTGCGTACGTAAACGCAGTTTAAGTAGAACTTACGTGAACTATTTATTAAAAAAATTTGTTTAAATGTATTTTTAGCCCTTTAAATTAATGAATTGTGCGGTTGATAGGTGTCGAACCCACCAAAATTAATAAAACCGAGTCAAAAATCAGCTTGTACTAAAAGTGTGAACCCGAATCATTTCTCAGTTGACCAACTTAGATATTTCAAACAAATTAAATAAGTAAATTAAAATGTTTAGGAGTTTTAGTTTGAAGATGAAACAATCATAAATAACAACCAATAGAGTTTGAAAAATGTGATTGAAAAACAATCAATCCAAGGGTTTCGACAATTATTGAGTTTGATTCAATCCTTAACCATAAATAAACATTCATGTGTTAATTTCACTCTTTTACTTATTACTACAGCAATAAACTCACTATAATCCAAAATTTCAATACTAGAAATGCTTCTAGGATGAAGATTAATCAAGGTAAATGAATTAAGCAAACATTAAACCAAGATTAAACTTAAAACTCAAAGTTAAACCAAGATAGACATAACATCAAACACCTTCAATGCAAAATCTAATATTTGTTTTCTCTTCCTATAATTGAGTTAATGAAGCCATTAACACAATCATTCAAGAACCAATTTCATTCAAGAAAATAAAATCATAATCAAGAATTCAAGAAAAGAAGAAAAAAAAATGATATTTACCATGAACAAACTATATAAAGCAAAAAGGCAAGCTCTTTATTCCTTTAAAAACTACCTCCTCGAGTCTGATATTGAACATCCTTTTTTTTACCCTGTTTAAAATTGGCAAAGCCTCTCTTTTTTAATCCCAAAAGATGCCCTTCTCTATATGCTTTAAATGGGCACAAATATTGTTCAATTCGGACCACTAATGAGAGACTTACAAAATTTTATCCCGTACCCACACATTTGTACTTATACTCCACAAATTTTTAAAAATGTCAAATTTACCCTTGAATTTTTTTACTATTTTACCAATTCAAATTCATTTTTTTTACCATTCAAAGATTTCTGGAAAACTTTTTATGAGATTTTCGATACAAAAAGGTTTACTGAAAAACTTTAAAAAGGTTTACTGAAAAACTTTAAAAAAGTTTTTTTAGTACATCAGGTTAAAAAGGTGTGTAGCAGAAAACTTTAAAAAATGTTTTCAGGTACATAAGGTTGAAAATGTATACTACCGAAAAACTTTTCATAAGTTTTCCGGTACAGAATAATTTACCAGAAAATTTGTGAAAAATTTTTCGGTACACCATTTTTTTAAATTTGTATAAATTTTAACAGATATGAACAAAACCGCTACTATTATGTGATAAAGCATGCGTCAATACTACTAATGTTTTTGACACAGATCAAGTATGAATAATTGTATTTAATATTAATATTGTAATAATATATTATCGTGATTAATTATTATAATTTATTTTATATTTTATTTCAGATATTTGATACACGAGAAGCTGTTGTGAATTGGGCTAGAGAAATCGGTATAAAAAACAAAATGACCGTTATCATTACTAGATTAGATATAGAGACAAGAGAGAGAAAAAGGAGAAATAAATTAATATTAGGTTGTGACAAAGGAGGAAAATACAAACGTGTTGATAGTTTAACTTGAAGTTCAACAAAAAAGTGTGGTTGTCCTTTCAAGCTTAGATCAAAACCATTAAAAGATAGTTTAGGGTGAACAATTAAAGTAATTTGTGGAGTTCACAACCATGAATTACCTGATACTTTTGAGGGACATGCATTTGTTGGATGTTTAGATGAAGAAGAGAAAAACATGTTTATAACTTAACAAAATATAATGTTCCACCTAGACACATTATTTTAAATAGAAGAAATTATTTTAAAATAGAAGATAATATGGGAAGAAAATAATAACAGACAGAAGGATGAGAGAATAATAGAAAAGAGAAAGCAGAGAAAAAGTAAAGAAAAAAATTATTAGAGAGAACATAAAAAGTAAGAAATGAATAAAGATGAGAAGAATGAAATATATATATATATATATATAGAGAGAGAGAGAGAGAGAGAGAACAAGAACGGAATATGTGACTACCTACGCAACCAAAAATTTGTGGTGCCCAAAGCCTTAAAAAATTTACTTTGTAACCATGTTTGTGTTCGCCTAAGTCCTCACAAAATCCAACAACAGATTTTGTTGCAGAAAAAACTCACAAAGTTTGTGACATCTTCTATAAATTTTTATATCTTGTCAATTACAAATATAATTTTTGGATATCTCTATTTCTGGCATATCACAACCAAACGCATTTTTACCTTTAAGTTATACGAAAATATTATATTGGTCCTTTAATTTTTTTTTGTATAAAGTTAGTTCTTTATGTTTGTAAAAGTTATAATGTTAAACTATTTTTCGTCATAACCTCATTTTCATCATATTTAGTTAGAGATTTTTAAAATGGTACTATGAGTTTTGTTATCATTCATACAAAGAACAACATAATAATTTTTCATGTGATTTCATGACATGGATTGACAGAATTTCACGTTTAATTTCAAGAATCCTAAAATGTATCTCACTTGTATTTTCTCTTGATTAATTATTTTTCTAAAATTTGATTGAGGGTTTATGCTCTTATGATTAATGTAATCAAAACCCCTTCAGAATTATTCGAGTTTATTGAAAAAATTTGGAGAGTTTTAGATTTTTAGTTGTGCTAGTTTTAAATTAGGACAAAAAGACGAATTTACATTATAAAAGACGAATTTGACACACAAATAAAAGATAAATGACTAACTTGTTAAAAAAGAAAAGATAGAATTTCCATGTAAATCTTCTAAATATTTTATTGTTATATTCCTATATTTTCCTTGTGATCTAAAAGAGTTTCTAGTTGATGAAAAATCTCTCTAATTTTATTTGTGAAGGTGAAAATGTAAGTTATGATTTGACTATGTCTAGTATTTCAATAATAACTGAAATAGCATTTGTCCTTTTTAAATTATTCTTTTTGAATAGAAACTAAGCTCATTTCTCTATATTTTGAATATGGACTTTACAGAATTTTAATTAGTGTTGATATGTTAAAATAGGATACAAGCTAATCCAATAGAAGTTGTCCATTTTTGTTCTTCTAATGTCTTTTTGTGGAAACTGAAATCCGTGACTTACTATTTGTTAAATTAAAAATTATTTTTAAAAACTATACATCCTAAACTTTCTAAATAGTATTCATTTACTAAATCTTGACATCGTTTGCCACATGAATAAAATCGGCGAAGATTATGTTATTACAAATAATTCAAATCAATTATTTAGTGCATAAACTTTAGGGAATCCCAAAATCTTGAGTAAGATTTTGAGTAGATGAGTTCGATACAAATTGAGTGGTTAATTAATCTGTGAATGTATAAATTATACAAAACCAAGACCGCTGTAAAAGGATTATGATAACGAGACTCTCATATGATAAGGGCATCACTCCATTGGCTTTCCTATGTGAAATAAAGGTGTTTTTTTTTTACTGCAATGCCATTTATGCTTTGTTTGTGTTGTGTTGCAAGTACATGCGTTACATGTTCTCATTTATTTAAATTTGTGGTACATTGTCTGGTTATGTTGATTAATAACAAGAGGTTACCAATTGTGTGGCTCTCTCTAAACCAATCAGGTTTAAAACAAGTCAAAAATAAAGCCCAGATACTCCTTGTGGGTAGTCTTACTTAGGTTATTAACAAAGGTGAAAGCATTCATGCATACATGGTGGGCCCGAATCTAGATATGAACATGGAGAAATCCTTTGTAACAATTGTGTGTCTCAGAACAATACTTAGGCGAGGCACTAGACATGAAACTCCAAGTGGGAGTATTGAGTAATCCAAGCGGGACAATTTGCCTCTGTGGAGGTGTTGGAAATTATGGCATCATATGCATTGGCATATAGACTAACAAATAGAAAATTGTGCATTTTGGTTGTTGGTTATTTGTGTTAATGTGTTGTACTTGTTTATTTGGTTATTTTGGTTGTTGATTATATGATGTTAATTTCAGTTGTACATAAGGCGATGATGCCAGGGAGGTATATAAGTTGACCTAGTAGTTGAAGAGGCGAATAGAATGGTGAGTTACAGCTGGAGGCTGTGCTATTTTAGAAACTATTGTTAGCCTTGTCGAGAGAATTCTTCACAAGCATCGAAAATCATGACTACCTATGGTTTTTCTTGGGAAGAAAATGTCCAAGACTCTTGGCTTTAGGGTTTCGCTCTTTTGGTTACACAACCACTTTCTTGTTTGTAATCGTAATGACTTCATTTATTGAGGAAGATAATAAAAGAAAATTTGTTATTTGGTTTAGAGTAAATGACTAGTTGATGACAAGTTATAGGTCTGATCAGCCTAATAGTTTGTTGATAGTGAACGGGGTTATGGTGATTGGAATCAACTGTAAGAACACAGGCGCACCTAAGAGGGCAGTGAATTAGGTGTTTAAAAACTTTTCTGGTTTTTAGAGTTTTGTGAGTTATTTCACTGGTTGTGTTAAGTGTATGAAAGCTTTGTAAATGACTGAAAGTAAAGCACACATAAATTTATCCTGGTTCCCCTTACAATCAAGGGTACATCTAGTCCTCTTGCACACCACAAGAGATTTTCCACTATTTGTTAGAATAAGTTACAAGTCTAACACTAAGACTTCAGTTACAAATTCCTAACACTTTGCCTGAGATTGCACACCACTATCTTAGTTTACAACACTTAAAAAATCTAAACTAAGTTCTTCAAATAATACAGTAACTTCAAATGATTTTGTGACTATGTTCTTAACTAAGAATAATAATATAACACTAAGTATAATGATACTAATCAAGCACACTTTCAAGTACAACTGAGAACCTTTCCTAATGATATGAAATTGAAAAACATGTACTTGAAAATATGAAAATGAAGCTTTGAAAGTTTTTGATATTTCAGAAAATAGTTCTAAGATTGGTAGGTAGGATTCGTCAATAAGAACTGAAGCTATGAGGTATTTATACTCCATAGACAACACTTCAGATCAGTGGCAATTGTTCCCATAAATTTTGATGAACTTATGCAATGATCCAAAACTGAAAAATTGCATTGTGTCGAAGTTGTATTCGAATACAGCCTCAACGTATTCGAATACACTTCTGTAACGTTCAGTTTTTATTCAAAATTTAAACTTCGTATTCGAATACGATACCTCGTAGTCGAATACAAGTATGTGATTTTTGCCACTGACTTGAGTTGTATTCGAATACAAAAGTTCAGTTTTAGCTACTGACTTGATATCTGTATTCGGCTACGATACTCCGTATTCGAATACAAATCTTCAGTTTTAGCTACTGACTTGCTATCTGTATTCGGCTATGACACTCCGTATTTGAATACAAATCTTCAGTTTTAGCTACTGACTTGCTATCTGTATTCGGCTACGACACTTTGTATTCGAATACAAATCTTTAGTTTTTGCTACTGACTTAGCGTTTGTATTCGGCTACGAGAAGCTGTAGTTGAATACAACTTTGATTTTTGTCAAAAACTTTATTTTTAAATATTTGTTTATGCATTTAAATACTTAGAAAATTCTTTTGATGCATATGCTAAATATAGAAGGTTCTCATAATATTGTATTTGAAATGTAATTTGAATTATTATCAAGTACCTTAAAGCCTAAGTTACCTAATATGACTTGAAAGATGATTTTCCTTTGAGTTTGCATTTTGATCATTTACACATAGTCTTTTGTCTTCATCAAAAATGTAGATCTTATTCTTTTTCATTCTCCCCCTTTTTGATGATGACAAAACCTTGTTGTTGAAATTTCAAAGACTTTGATTTCTCCCCCTTGATATATGGTTACTCCCCTTTTGTTTTTGAAATTATGTGTTGGAAGATCTGTAAAAAATTCAATACCAACAACCAACAACATACACTTTTTCTCCCCCTTTTAACATGATCAAAAAGGAAGAGGATACCATACAAAAAACCAAGCATACACAATATATATATAAAATAAATGTAAGCATCACATAATATTTAGGAAAATTGCAATCAAGAAGTAATTTAAATTGAAATAACCATGTCTAGGAATACGTTTAGTAAAAGGAAATAAGAAATTTAAAGGAAATGTTTAACAAAGTTGAACCAAATAACAAAAATTGCAATAGCCAATCTACTCATCAAAATCCGGTGGGAGGTGAAGGTGGTCAATTTTGTTGGACATATTACTTAATTCTTGATGCACAGAGTCATGATTTTGAGTGATGGTTGTTTCAATGTGTTGAAATCTGTTGTTGAAAGATGTGGTCATGGTTTGAAATTGGTTGGTGAAGGAAGTATTCATATTTTGAAATTGGTCTGTGACGAAAGTTTGAATTGAGTTGAGTTTGTCCATGATCATGCGATTTGAAATGATATCTACATCAGCCGCTATGTCTTTTGCTTCTGGTTCTGCTACATCTTTTGCTTCTTCTGTAGCTTCATCTTGAGCACTTGTTGATGAAGTTTGTCCAAGATCACCCTTGTGGACATATGTTTGAAGTGGTTCACTCCATACTATTTTCATGTTGGGCAGGACACTTAAGTCTAACAGATTGTCTTTGGTAGTTTTGTACAAAACTTCTCCTGAGAAATCTACCTTAAAGTGGTCCAAAATTCTTGTAACTTCTCTTGCATAAGGCAATCCTATAACATCTTTGGAGGCAAACAGAACAGAGCGAACAAAGTAAGCCCAGTTGAGATTAGCCCCTTCTATCATAAAAATCATGATTTGAAGTTCAAACTCAGATATTTGTGAATAATTTCTTGCTTTCGGTACTAGAATATAGCTTAGGAAGTAATGCAATAATCTGTTGTCAACGGTTAGGTTACCAACACCATATCTCTGCCTAGCAAACTCTGAACCAGTCTGTGTTCTTTTTCTTTCCATAGTATCTTTATCAAACCGACACAGTGAGATATAAGCATCATACTTGGTAGTATTTACCCATTCACATAAATGTCTTGGACACATTTTTTGACCCTCATATGGTATGTGCAGAATTTCTCCAATGGTTTTAGTGTCTAATTCAATAATTTTTCCCTTAACCTTAGACACTAGCTTAGAACCATTTTTTTCAAGGTTGCAGAAAAATACCCTAACTAAGTCAGGATAGATAAGACCATTGTATCCAATGAATTCTTCTAGTTTTTGAGCTTTAAGTAATTCAGGGAATTTAAAAGCAGAAAAGGAATCAAGAGTACTAATTTTTGGAGTAATCAACTTTTTGTTAGAGAAGTGGGTTCGGAATCTGTCGATTTTTTCCGGTGAGCGAAGTAACTGGGATAGGTATGTCATATTATCATTTCTTCTTTTCTTTGAAGGACCCACAGCAGCAACCTTCGTCCTTGGACCTCTTTTACGTACATCCATGTTTGAAGAAATCGAGAAGATGGAGTTTCACGGTTTTTGGGAAATTTGGGGTTTGGGTTTGATTTTGAAACAACTTTAGGTGTAATGGATGATGAGGTAAAGGTTTGGTGATGATTACATGTAAGATTGGATGAGAGTTTTGAAGAAATGAAAATAGAGGATTTGAGTGTATTCGGCTACTGATTTTTTGTATTTGAGAGAAAACCTAACTTCTGTCAAAAAAACGTTTTAAAACCTGAAAAATTTGAATATGTATTCGACTACAGGCAATGTGTATTCGAATACGACAGTAAAAATTTCGTTTTTAAATTTAAATTTTTAACTAAAGAGATAATTTTGTTCATGTATTTGATAATTACTAAAACACATAGATACCAAAGAATCATATATCAACATTTTAGTAAGAGAAGATGCAAAATTTTGAAATTATAAGTGACATGACTTACAAAGCATTCAAACCTTTAGAGATCACTTTCAATTAGGATACCCAGTTCTCTTCGGATTTTGTAGAATGAATCTCTAGGCAGTGGCTTTGTAAAAATATCTGCTAGTTGATTATAAGTGTCGACAAAAATAACTTCAACATTGCCTTTAAGCACATAATCTCTCATAAAATGATGACGTATGTCGATATGTTTGGTCTGAGAATGCATGACTTGATTCTTAGTGATGTTGATAGCACTAGTGTTGTCACATTTTAGAGGGATGCACCCGAGATCAAGTCCATAATCACATAGTTGTTGCTTGAGCCATAAGATATGAGCACAACAACTGCATGCTGCTATGTATTTGCCTCAGCAGTACTTAGAGCCACGCATGCTTGCTTCTTACAAGACCATGATACTAGTGCATTTCCTAAAATGTGACAAGTGCCGCTTGTGCTTTTTCGATCTGTCTTACATCCTGCATAGTCAAAGTCAGAATAACCAATAAGATTGCATATACCACCTTTTGGATACCATAGGCCAGCATTGGTCGTTCCTTTTAGATATTTCGTTATTCTCTTCACTGCTACAAGATGTGATTCCTTCGGATCTACTTGAAACCTTGCACACAAACAAACACTAAACATAATATCTGGCTGACTGGCCGTTAGATATAAAAGAGACCCAATCATACCTCTATACCTTGATATATCAATTGATTTACCAGTTTTGTCTTTATCAACATACATTCCGGATCCCATAGGAGTAGCACTTTCTTTGCTGATGTCCATCTCAAATCTTTTTAATAATTCTTTACAATACTTTACTTGATGAATAAAAATACCATTCTTAAGTTGCTTGATTTGAAGTCCTAGGAGATAACAACAAAGGAAAAATCTTGGGCATTGGAAAAGTTGGTATTGCTCCGTCTCCATCAATTGAAGATGTCCTCTATGTTGAAGGTCTAAAGCACAATCTCATAAGCATAAGTCAGCTTTGTGACAAGGGTTACAAAATCACCTTCAACAAAGATGAATGTATTATTCAAAATGAGGTAACAAGTGAAATTCAATTTATTGGTAAGTGTTCTAAAACTATTTTTACAATAAATCTTGATGATTTATCCTTAAGAATGAAATGTCTTACGGTAAGTGACAACAATGATGCATGGATGTGGCATAAAAGATTTTCACATATCCATATGGATCATTTAAACAAGTTAGTCAAGCATGAACTTGTTGTAGGCTTACCAAGGATGAAATTCATAAAGGATAAATTATGTGACGCTTGTCAAAAGGGTAAGCAAACTAAAGTTTACTTCAAACCCAAGAATATTGTATCAACTTCAAAACCACTTCAATTAATACATATGGACTTGTTTGGTCCATCAAGAACTAAAATTCTTGGTGGAAATTCATATGGACTAGTAATTGTTGATGATTTTTCAAGGTTCACATGGACCTTATTTTTGGCAAATAAAAATGAAGCTTTTAAAGCATTTAAGAAATATGCCAAACTAGTCCAAAATGAACAAGCAACCAAAATTGTATCAATTAGAAGTGATGATGGAGGAGAATTTCAAAATGCCTCATTTGTAGAATATTGTGAAGAAAATGAAATCTTCCATAATTTTTCAGCACCAAGAACACCTTGTTGGAACCAAGTTGGTTCTAAGTACTTAGGATTTTGATGTTTACAAAAGCATTCCATGTAATCTTATTTTGAACCTTGAATTATTAAATCAAATGTCACCAGAAGCTGAAGTAATAAGAAGCAGAAGATCAAAGTGTTCCAGAGATTGAATCCTGAAGGTACCAGAAGATACTCCAGAATGTCAAAACATCACCAGAAGATATCTTTGCTGGCCCAGATCAGAAGGAAGCAAAGTCAGAAGGAGACCTGGACCAGACCAGAAGGAAGCCTGCCATAGGGAGGGTTGTTCCAGACCAGAATATGTCAAATGTCATATTTATTCCAGAAGTTATTCTGACTAGAAGATGGCCTGGCAGTGAAATGATAAACACCCCAGACTTGATCCAGACTTAATTTGAGGGTAAATAAATGGGTCCAGAACAAAGGAATTAATCCAGATTTGACCCAGACCAGAAGATAGCATGGTTCAGGGTATGAAACTAAGTCCAGACCAGAAGAAATGATCTCCAGAATTGATCCAAAATAGAAGGTAAAATGTCCATACTGCAATATTATTTGTCCAGATTTAATTTAAGTTTAATCCAGACCAAGTCCAGAATTGGTCTAGATCAGAGGGAAGATTTTCAGATCAATGGTTCAGATTTAAGTATTTGGCCCAATGTTGACCAAGATAAGAAGATCAGACCATGGCCCAGTGTTGGCCGAAATCAGAAGGTCAGGATGTGTGGTCCAGTAGTGGCCGAGCTCAGAGGATCACAGCAGATCAGTTTGCTAGACCAGGATGGCCGAGATCAGAAGATCAGAAAGTTAGGAAGTGTGGTCCAGGGTTGGCCGAAATCATAGGATCACAGCAGATCACTTAGTATGGTCCATATTTAATCATGAGGATTAACGGTGGATATTTTAATTAATTTTGATCAAAGTATTAAAAAGATTTATTACAAAAATAAAGTGAAGTATTGTGGAATTCAGGAGCTGTTGGCAGGAAGAAACTAAAGACATGATTGGCCAGTTATTTTTGAAAGAAAATTTGAAGCTTAAAAAAGATATGTTTTTGATTTAAATGAAGCCCAATTGGTCAAGATATTTTTGCAAGAGAATCCTGAAGTAGCAATATCGATTTACAAGAAAGGGGGGTTTGAATTGTAAATCCGCCCTTTTAAAATTTATGTTAAAAACTTAAGAAAATAACTCAAGATTGATCTTGGTTGTGAAAACAGAAAACAGAGAACGTTCTTGGTTTTCACCAGAAAACAGAGAACGTTCTTGGTTTTCACCAGAAAACAGAGAACGTTCTTGGTTTTCACCAGAAAACAGAGAACGTTCTTGGTTAGTTCAAATCAACAGTTCAGTTTATCTATTTAACTTGATAATTAACAAACTGAAAGTAAATAGCGATAAGGGAAGAGATATCACACACAGATATATCCTGGTTCACCCAACCCGGGCTATGTCTAGTCCTCACCACGGTGAGATTTTCCACTAAGTGTTTAAAACAAGAACCTTCTTGGTTTTATAGCACCTAGCTTAGATCAACCTTGATCTTTTATAGACTTTAATCTAATTCCACCCAGAAAGAGATTAATCAAATCACCTACCAACCTTGATAGTGATTTCTTACAATCTACCCCAAACTATATTTAATTCTTATAGTTTGAGTTTTACAATAATGATGAGATTGTTTTGTTAGAATCTGAGATGTCTCAACTCTTGTTTGAGATTTGATTCTTTACAAAGAACTCATTATAAATGTATCAGAGTAAAACAAATTTAATCAAACTGATTCTTGTAAGTGATTGGAGATTTTCAAGTATGTAGATGTATGTGAGTGATGTTTTTCTCTGTACTTGAAGCTATATTTCTTCCTGAGCTTTTGCCTTCCTTTTATAGGCGTGAGAGCATTTAAAAATAGAGCCGTTGGTAGTGCTCTTGTCAGGCTTGACCCAAGACATTATTTCTGAATAAAAATAATCAAACTTTTGACTATTTTTATTTTCTGTTCAGACTGGGCTGTGTGTTGCGTTTGGATCAAATTTTCTTTAGTGATTACTGATCCTTTAATACTTCTGATAAGTGATAATATTGTAGGCTTGAACTGGAGCTTTTGAATCACTTAAAACAGATTAAAAACGATCACAAAGCTTGTTGCAGAAAAACTGTAGTTACTGGAGATTGATGATCAATCTGGAGCTTTAGCTTTTGGGTTTCCTGGAGATTGATAATCAATCTGGACTGATTTCTGAACATACTGGAAACTGACTTGACTTCAAGATTGTTTCAACAGTCTTGACAATCATTTCCAGAACTGTCTGGACAGACTTGTTTGAGAGTCTTTTTCTTTTTCAATTTGAATGTCCTCTTTGATTTGAATAGATCCTATGTGTTGTCTGCCATGTAGTGATCATATCCATGTAACTTCCAGAGTCAATAACTTCAATTAAGTGATGGAGAAAGATTGGTCTTTATGCTGTCACAGCCTGGCAAACTTTCTCCGTTTTCCAGAATATGTCAAGAATGTTCTCTGCCTTTGTTTATGCTGTTTGCTTTGATTCTTTTGAAACCTGTCTTTGAATTAACACACTCAAAAGCACAGGTTAATTTAACAATACATTTAGAATCATAATTAACTATCTTTAAAGCTTCATATCTCATGATGATGTACTGGAAATCCGTTTAAGATAAAGATGATTTTTCCTTGCATAAAAATCAGGTTCAAACAGTCTTGATGAAGTGAACAGAATCCTGGAGATTGTTTATCAATATGGAGACTGATGATATGATGTTAAATGTAAGACCCTTAATTTTAAATATTAATTTTTGGAATTATTGTCAAGGGTATTTTGGGAATTTTTGTAAATATTTAATATATGTATGTTTTGAGAAAATATATATATATATATAAATATGTACTTGAAGTATGAATTAAAATTATTGGATGAAGAATTAAATTAATTTAATTTCAAGTAATTAAATTAATTGGACCATTAATTAAGGATTAGTGGTTAATTAAAGGATTAAGTGCTGAAATGATACAATATTATTTTATTAGTATTTTAAGAAGGAATACACTCAAGTAGTTCTATGAGTACACGGCAGGGGGACTGAGCAAAGACCAGAACACCATCTCTCCTTTCCTTGCTGCCATACTGCATGTAATAGTAACTCTTTTTCCCTCCCATTCTGCCCCTGTTTTCTGCCTTCCCATTTTCAGTCACGGTTATAAAAGAGGAAGAGAGGTCTTCAAAGTATCACTACTGAAACATCCAAGCACTGAAACACCAAAACCTCAGTACAAAAGTTAATCCCCACCCCATTACGGAGCTAAAGAACCTAGTTTCGAAGCAGCAAACTCAGGCAGCAGTTTCACCGGATTTTGGCGTAGAAACGAGAACGAAAACAGAGACTTGAGCAGAAGCAGAACACGCAACAAGGGTAAGGGCACCTTCCATTTTTAGCTGCATTAGGGCCATGAATGAGTGTTATTTCAGTTCTGTTTTAAAAGAAAAACTGTTTTCGAAAAATGACATTTTGAAAGAAAATGCATTCTTGCTGATATGTGATTATCCTGATGGTTGTTGCTGGCTGTTTTTCTAATAAAACATGCTGTTTTACTTATGGGTGAAAATTGGAAAATGTTTACATGTTATTTTAATGATGATTAAAATGCATGTCATAAAACTGTTTTAAAAATAGTCTTAAAATGCAAAAATGCATTCTGTTGAGGTTTGTTGTTCTGTGATGCTTGCTTGTTATTCTATCGTGTTTTTGAGAAAACTGAATGCATGCATGTTTGTTCTTTTGAGTGAGATCACTGAAATGTTGCATGATGTTCTGATGATTGATCATCTGTCTTTGTTTTGGATAAACTGGTGTAATAGTTCTGATTCTGCTTTATGTTGTGGGATTCTGGTGATGAAAATGACTCTGATTCTGGTTGTTTTGTGTGGTTCTAGTGATGTTGATGATTCTGATTCTGGTTGTTTTGTGTGATTCTGGTGGTGTTGATGATTTTAAAGGAAAAAGGGATTTTAAATGAGGAAAAGCTTTTTGAAAAGTGCAGAATCTGTTTGATATTTGGTTGTCTTTTATTAAAGAAAACAGTTGAAAAGGGTTGAACTTTTACTGGTTTTTTCGAAGGTGTATTCGAATACAACATGAGTGTATTCGAATACAACCTGTCAAGTTCTGTTTTGCCTAAGTTTTCAAAACCTGTATTCGACTACGAGCCCCTGTAGTCGAATACAGAAGAAGGATTTTTGCTTCTAACTAAACCTCTGTATTCGACTACGACCATGTCGTATTCGAATACATAAGTGAAATTTTAACACTGTATTCGCATCTGTAGTCGACTACAGGCATGCTGTATTCGACTACATATTCGAGTTTTTCCAGAAACTCAATTTTTAGCTTCTGTATTCGAATACAAGGAAGCTGTATTCGAATATAGATTCGTGTTTTCCAGAAAATCAAATTTTAATCACTGTCATGTGAGTTTTTGAAGTGTTGAGAAACTCTGAGAAGGTTTAAATGATTTGAAAAGAAGTCTGTGAAATGGTTTTAAAGAGGAGAGAAAGATGTTTGAAAACCTTTAAGTGACATGGGAGAAAAGGCTGTATTTTTCAAAGGTTGAACTCCTGTATTCGACTACAGTCATGCTGTATTCGAATACAGAATGTTAAAACTGTAGTTCCTGCTTCTGTATTCGAATACAGGGGGTCTGTATTCGAATACAGATTCGAATTTCCAGAATTTCCAAGTTTTTAAGAGTGTTTTGTAAACCCTGAGTGTTTGGGGAATGTTGGGATTGTTGTGGGGAATTCAAATGGAATTTTTAGTGAAATTTTGAAGTTGTGGTAATGAAGTTTTTGAAACTTTACTAATGTAGTGAGAGATGTTGTTTTGTACACTGAGACTGCCCCTGTATTCGAATACCAGAGGGCTGTATTCGAATACAGGGTGTGAATCTGCATTGTTTTTGGCTTCTGTATTCGAATACAGAAGAGCTGTATTCGAATATAGATTCATAAAAATTCCAGAAATCGTAGTTTTAAATATTGTAATTGAATGTTAGAGTCTGGGAAAAACGTTTTCAGAATGTTGATGAATATTTGGCTGTCTAGTCATGTTTGTGATGATGAGAATTTTGATTATGCTGAGATGTGTTAATTATGATTGAGAGGCATGAATTTCTATTTTGTATGCTGTTTTTAGAGGAGTGAAACACTGCATCTTTCATGCATTGCATAGTCAAGTGGTACCCGCAATGGGCCACAAAGTAATGCGCAACCACGTGATGATCTGTTGAGTGATTGCACGAGTGCTGGACTGTTGAGCGTCTGCACTAGGTACTGATCTGTTGAGCGATTGTACTTTGGTATACAAGTGCTGGACTGTTGAGCGTCTGCACTGGTACTGGACTGTTGAGCGTCTGTACCCTGAAATGCGCAACCCCGTGCTGATCTGTTGAGCGATTGCACGAGTGCTGGACTGTTGAGCGTCTACACTAGGTACTGATCTGTTGAGCGATTGTACTTTGGTATACAAGTGCTGGACTGTTGAGCGTCTACACTGGTACTGGACTGTTGAGCGTCTGTACCCTGAAATGCGCAACCCCGTGCTGATCTGATGAGCGATTGCACGAGTGCTGGACTGTTGAGCGTCTGCACTAGGTACTGATCTGTTGAGCGATTGTACCTTGGGTGATGTCAAACGTGCTGGTCTATTGAGCGACTGCACGATGTGCTGGACTGTTGAGTGTCTTCACTGGTGCTGATCTGTTGAGCGATTGCACCCTGGTCATGAGGGCCGTTGAGATGTGCTGGTCTGTCGAGCGACTGCACCTTGGTGATTCCAAGAAAATTATGCATGAGCATATATGCATTACATTGTGGGATTTGACCGTTGTGTCATGATTGTTTATATGATGAATGTTGGAAATTAATGCGTGTGAGTGCTGTCCAAAATCTGAAATTTCTGAATTTATGTTTGTGTTTTGTTGACGTGTCGGCTGTACTTACCGCATATTCATAATCATTAACTGCTGTTTTGAAAAGGCATGAAAGTCATAAATTTCCAAATGAGCATTATTATTTTCCTTATCATCATAAATTATGCCATGATTAGATGTTGTTGTACAATAAATGCTATGTGAATATTTGTTATTTTCGGTTGGTGACCCCCTTGCTATTATATTGTGGACTTTGGGCTTTGCCCTCAGATGTTACCCGAACCCATCCTACCGACGGATACACTAACGACGGAAACGTCGTTAATTTCCCCTGATCTTTACGTACAGAGTCTACGTGGACAACGCAGAGGGATGGACGGTTGGCTGAAGACGAGACTTATAGAGGATACGGTGGAGACCGTGCTACTGTAGCTTAGTGCATGATCAGTCTAGACTTTTGTCTTATTTTTGAAATTCTGTACTATTTTCCGCTGAACCATGTACTCTGATATTTGCTGGTGATGTATTATGACAATGATATTTTGGGGTGTATTAATGTTTAAAAATTAATTTCCAAGATAAGTACTTAGTGATAATCCTGATGAAGTATTGAGTTACGTTCATCGATTTATCTATAACGTACTATTTTTACGAAGAACTTTATTTTAATTCTTTTGAAATAATTTTGGGAAAACTTATTTTAATTATTAATTTAAAAAAAAAAAAAATACACCCGCGCTGTGTTTTAAACTCGGGGTGTTACATTAAACATACTGGAGATTAATGTTAACATGCTGGAGATGGATTGTTAACATGCTGGACATTGATGATTATTTCTGGAGACTAATGATCATTCCTAGAGACTGATGATCATTCTTGATAGAAGATCATTCTGGAGACTGTTCTGATCATTCTGGACAGTCTGATGTTCAAGAACAGACTTGGTTCTTCCTCTGAATGTATTTTCTGGAGATATCCTCTGATATCGTTTTCTGGAGATATCCTCTGGTATTCTTTGGTTGAGGTATCCTCTGATATCCTCTGGTTGAGGTATCCTCTGATATCCTCTAGTTGAGGTATCCTCTGATATCCTCTGGTTGAGGTATCCTCTGATATCCTCTAGTTGAGGTATCCTCTGATATCCTCTGGTTGAGATATCCTCTGATATCCTCTGGTTGAGGTATCCTCTGATATCCTCTGATTGAGGTATCCTCTGATTGAGATATCCTCTAGTTGAGATATCCTCTAATATCCTCTAGTTGAGGTATCCACTGATGGCAGCTTGGTGAGGTATCCTCTGATGGCAGCTTGGTGAGGTATCCTCTGATGTCAGCTTGGTGAGGTATCCTCTGATGGTAGCTTGGTGAGGTATCCTCTGGTGACGTCTTCTTGAGGTATCCTCTGGTGACGTTATCTTCTGGTGATGTCATCATCCTCTGATGATGTCATCCTCTGGTAATGACTTCATCCTCTGGTGACAGCTTCTGGTATCCTCTGAAGGCATCTTCTGATATCCTCTGGAGGTATCTTCTGGTATCCTCTGCAGGTATCTTCTGGTGATGTTATCGGGTAACATCTTATGTTTTTCCAGATTGTGTCAAGAGTGTTCTTTATGCTGATTTCTTGGCTTTCCTTGAATAATTAACAAGCTGTTAATTCTGGACATTCTGGAGACTGTTCAGTCTTGTTTTGGCAGCTTGATTCATGGCCTTATTCTTAGTGATTAGAATGGCTTCTTGTAATTGATCACATTTGTGCATGAATGGTTTCTTGCTTTGTTCACTTATGAATTCATGTTCCTTAAACAAAACTTAAGTGAAATCATTAGTAGACCACCATTCATAAAACTTAATCATTTAATTTAAAAGGTTTGTTGTCATTAAACATATATCAAAAAGGTTTTTTCCTCAACAAATCCAACAAGATTCAGCTCGAAATTAAGCTTGGAAGAGGCCCTAATTCGCATCTATAAAAGGAGGCTCATGGCAGAATACTTTGTATCGAAAATTAAAAAAGAGTCATACACTTCCAAAGCAAACACTCAAGTTTTCAGTGAGGTCAATTGTGAGTTCCAGCTTTCTAGAAGCAAGCACTCTTGTTATTTTCTTTCTCGTGTGATCTAAGTTGTTGAAGTAGAGTCTACAATTTGAGGGAGTCAGAAGGGGTAGCAGATTACTTGGCAATTAGATTCAAAGTGTTGTAATTCCTTCTACAATCTGGGGTTGTCAGATTGGCAGGAGAAGAAAGGAGCTGTATTCCTCAAGAGTCTAGGATTGTTAGACTGTTTGAGAAGACTGACTTGGAGGGTCAGTAGAACTGCTGTAATTCAAGGTTTGAATTAGTGAAATCCTTCAAGGTGAAGGGATTGGACGTAGCCTCGTTAACGGTGAACCAGTATAAAAATTATGTGTTTTATTTTTACTTTATATCCGCTGCTAACTCTGTTTTTATTCATACATCAAGTTTTGTTTTAAAAATGTAAAAACAGGAAAAGTAATCAAGTTAGTCAAACACAATTCAACCCCCCCTTCTCGTGTTTGCACCTTCACACCTCAACAAAATGGAGTTGTTGAGAGAAAGAATAGATCATTGGTAGAACTTGCAAGAACTATGCTAAGCGATTCAAGTCTACCGGAATACTTTTGGGCAGATGTTGTAAGCACAACATGTTACGTATCCAACAGAGAAATAATCCGATCAATGCTAAAGAAGACTCCATACGAACTATATAAAGGAAGAAAGCCAAACATCTCTCATTTTCACATATTTAGTTGCAAATGCTTTATGTTAAATAATGGTAAGGATAATCTCGGCAAATTCGATGAAAAGGCTAATGAAGGTATTTTTATTGGTTATTCCTTAACTAGTAAAACATTTACAATTTTTAATAAAAGAACTTTGATAGTTGAAGAATATATACATGTATCTTTTGATGATGAATCTAACCCCTCTAAAGAGGATAATATTATTTGTAATGACGATGACTTTTTAAGTGATGAGATAAGCAAGGACAATCAAGTTGTTCAGTCAATTCAAAAGGATGAAATCAATTTAGAATAGTAAGATCAAAACATTGATCTCCCTCAAGAATGGAGAACCCATCGTGATCACCCCATTGATAATATTATAGGTGATATCAACAAAGGAGTCACTACAAGGCTGAATCTCAAATATGCTTGTTTAAATATGGCATTTGTCTCTCAGATAAAACCTTCCAAAATAGGTGAAGCCCTTAAAGATGATCAATGGATACTTGCCATGCAAGAATAACTAAATTAGTTTGAAAGAAACGAAGTTTGGGAACTTGTTCCAAATCCAGGAAATAAACACATCATTGGTACCAAATGGGTGGAATAGTTGTTCAAAGCAAATGGGTGGAAATAAACTAGATGAAAATGGAATAGTTGTTCGAAACAAGGCAAGGTTGGTCACTCAAGGATACAACCAAGAGGAAGGGATTGATTTTGATGAAACATTTGCTCCGGTAGCAAGGTTAGAAGCAATCTGACTATTACTTGCTTATGCTTGTTCTATGGACTTTGAATGGTTTCAAATGGATGCCAAGAGTACATTCCTAAATGGGTACATCAATGAGGAAGTCTATGTCAAACAGCCACCCGGCTTTGAAGACTTCAAAAATCCTTCACATGTCTTCAAATTAAAGAAGGCTCTTTATGGTTTGAAACAAGCTCCAAGAGCTTGGTATGATATGTTGAGTAAATTTTTATGTGAACATTGATTTGAAAAAGGTAAAGTTGATAAAACTTTATTCATTAAAAGAACGAATGATCATACTTTACTTGTTCAAGTCTACGTGGATGACATCATATTTGGATCAACCAAAAATGAAATATGTGAAGAATTCTCATTAATGATGCAAGGACAATTTGAAATGTCCATGATGGGAAAATTAGATCACATAACCTTTTGACTCAAGAGTTAGTGCTGAAAATTTAGTTTTGTCACCGGTCATGTGCTTTGAACATCCGCTATCTAAGTACCACATATTTGATGTACTTTGTGTGTATTCTACATAACAAGATTTATAGATTATTAGGTACCCAAAGTGCTTTGGGTCCTTGAAGATTAGTTCCTTTCTTTACCCACACATAATGCCCTTGTGGAACACCAATGTTCCTAAAATGACAGGCATTAGGTGTGTGACCATTAAGACCACATTAGAAACATGTTGGACTCTTTTTAGGAAAACGTGGTTTCTTTTGAATAGTATTTTTCTTAGAATAATGATGATTCTTTTGAACAGCTATTACTTTCTCATTTTTGGATTGGTTACTTGCTTTAACAAAGATAGTTTTACTAGTACTTGATTTATCAAACTTTGAGTAACCAAGTCCACTTTTATCGTTTGAATATCTTTGCATGTTAAGTATATTTTCCAATCCAATTTGTCCTTTTTCGTACCTTTCAATAACTCTATTCATTTGGACAATTCTAAAGGAAAGTGAATCACACTTATTGCATGTAGAATTCTATTTTTGTTTTTCAAAATTTTGTTCCATAGTGTCAATCTTTTCATTAAGAGATAAAATTTGTTTCTTTTGATTTGACACTATTTTGTACATATTTCTACATTCCATAAGTAGTTCTTTTATAGCTTGTTGTGCATCATTATCTTCAACACATGAGTCAGCATTATTATAACAAGTATTTTTACTACTAACTTCTTCTTCGTCATCAGAATGGTGGGATGCCATCAAGGCAACGTTTGCGCATTCGTCATTTTCTGAATTTGAAGATGAACTTACTTCATTTATCTTCCCATGCTATGTATGCCTTTTTGAACTCTTTCCTTTTGGTAGCATTCTTCTTGATAATGTTAGGACATTCTGCTTTCATGTGTCCTTGTTTCCCACATTCAAAGCAAGTAAAATTTTGATTTGTAGTGTAGGCATCTTTCTTCCTGAAGGTTTTCTTTCTCTTAAATGTTTTATCGTTTTGAAGAAATTTATCAAACTTTTTAACAAAGAGGATGATGTTTTCATCTTCACCTGAATTTTCTTCATTCATCAATTCTTTTGATTCTATTTTTAATGCAATATTCTTTGTCTTCTTTTCTAAACTCTCATTCTTTTCCAATCTTTCAAATTCTATTTCATGCTCTTGTAGTTTTCCTAAAAGTGCAGAGACTGGCATTTTAGATAAGCTTTTCTTTTCAGAGATTGTTGTCACTTTAGGCTGCCATGCTCTAGTTAATGATCTTAGAACCTTTAGGTTCAATTCATCATTAGTGAAGCTTTTGCCAAGTGCCGTCAGGTGATTTGTTAAGTGAGAGAATCTTTTCTGCATGTCTAGAATTGGTTCTCCTGGTTGCATTCGAAACATTTCGTATTCTTGAGACAAAGTGTTTAATTTTGAACGTTTTACCTCAATTGTTCCTTCGTGGGTTACTTCAATAGTATCCCACATTTCTTTTGCTGTTTTACAGTGAGATATACGAAAGAATTCATCCATTCCTAATGCCGATTGTAACATATTTTTGGCTTTCTTGTCAAATAGCACTTTTCTCTTGTCGTCGTCTGTCCATGAGGCTTTTATTTTTATTTCTTCTTTATTGTTGATGACCGTTGTTGGAATATATGGACCATTTTCTACAGCCTCCCATATGTCATCTCCTTGTGTCTCAAGGTATGGCTGCATACGTATTTTCCAAAAATCATAATGCTCACCGACAAAGCAAGGTGGTTTGTTGCTGCTACCACCATCTCTAAAAACAGGTTGTGTGGAAGCCATGAATCCAAGAGCAAATTTCCAAAACCTGCTCTGATACCAATTGTAAGAACAGAGGTGCACCTAAGAGGGGGTTGAATTAGGTGTTTAAAAACTTTTCTGGTTTTTAGAGTTTTGTGAGTTATTTTACTGATTGTGTTAAGTGTATGAAAGCTTTGTAAATGACTGAAAGTAAAGCACACAAAAATTCATCCTGGTTCCCCTTACAATCAAGGGTACATCCAATCGTCTTGCACACCACAAGAGATTTTCCACTATTTGTTAGAATAAGTTACAAGTCTAACACTAAGACTTCAGTTACAAATTCCTAACACTTTGCCTAAGATAGCACTCCACTATCTTAGTTTACAACACTTAAAGAACCTACACTAAGTTCTTCAAATAATACAGTAACTTCAAATGATTTTGTGACTATGTTCTTACCTAAGAACAAGAATTTAACACTAAGTATAATGATACTAATCAAGCACACTTTCAAGTACAACTGAGAACCTTTCGTAATGATATGAAATTGAAAAGCATGTACTTGAAAATATGAAAATGAAGCTTTGAAATTTTTTGATATTTCAGAAAATAGTTCTAAGATTGGTAGGTAGGATTCGTCTATAAGAATTGAAGCTATAAGGTATTTATACTCCATAGACAACACTTCAGATCAATGGCAATTGTTCCCATAAGTTTTGATGAACTTATGCAATGATCCAAAATTGAAAAATTGCATTGTTTCGAAGTTGTATTCGAATACAGCCTCAACGTATTCGAATACGCTTCTGTAACGTTCAATTTTTATTCAAAATTTGAACTTCGTATTCGAATACGATACCTTGTAGTCGAATACAAGTATGTGATTTTTGCCACTGACTTGAGTTGTATTCGAATACGCAAAGCTGTAGTTGAATACAAAAGTTCAGTTTTAGCTACTGACTTGATATCTGTATTCGGCTACGACACTCCGTATTCGAATACAGATCTTCAATTTTAGCTACTGACTTGCTATCTGTATTCGACTACGACACTTCATATTTGAATACAGATCTTCAGTTTTTGCTACTGACTTAGTGTTTGTATTCGGCTACGAGAAGCTGTAGTCGAATACAACTTTGATTTTTGTCAAAAACTTTACTTTTTAATATTTGTTTATGCATTTAAATACTTAGAAAATACTTTTGATGCATATGCTAAATATAGAAGGTTCTCATAATATTGTATTTGAAATGTAATTTGAATTATTATCAAGTACTTTAAAGCCTAAGTTACCTAATATGACTTGAAAGATGATTTTCCTTTGAGTTTGCATTTTGATCATTTACACATAGTCTTTTGTCTTCATAAAAAATGTAGATCTTATTCTTTTTCATCAACCAACATAGTCCACTGCTGGGACTTGCATTGAAGTAAGATGGATGTCATACCTAAGAAGATGTATAACCCTAGGATACTATTGAATGTCATAAGAGGATATTAACTAGCATGAGAAGGCGACCTTTGAATCAAGGAGATTTAAGAATGAAGATGGAAGTGGTTTGACGTGAGTATTGCAAGTTCGCTAGTGGTTTAAAATATAGGTGAAGGAATTGTTGAGGCAATAAGAACAATGCTTGGGTTATGTTGAATTCGAGATTTAGAGATTTAAAGTGTGACTTTCATGATAGTTACACGCACTAGACCAAATTGTTTTAAGGGTATATGATAGCCTTCAAATGGTTTAGACTATAGTTTGTAATGATTATTTGGGTTGAAGTAAGACCATGGGTAGTTGGTAGTGATGTGGGTTTGCAGTCTTATGAACTATGAAAATAATGTTCTTCGAATGAAATTGATTAGTTGTTGCAAGATTAAACATGTTCAATTCCAAATTGGATGGAGAGATTTTCACGACATTATACAATAAGATTTTGGGAATATGTGATGAAGTATTGAGGTGTAGGAGGACGTGCGATAGAAATAAATTTCAAGATTGGATGTTAGAAAAGTGACATGGCTAATACTTGATTTTACAAGAAAAGCTATAAACTTGAATATATACAAGAAGTAACTCCAAGTCATAGGACATTGAAGAGAAGTTTATGAGGCCTTTTGAAACATTTAGGTCTTGAAGATGAATAAGACAAAATTAGAATGAACGCTTGAGAACAACCTCTGAGATGATGTGACCTAATGAGTTTCATCGATATTACTCTAGCTGATGTTAAGGGTGGTTAAGATTACAATGAGAAATACCTAACTTGCTCTAAGAATATGATATGTTTTGAGTAGAATTATAATTTTTGGGGGGGAAAGAATGCATCATTGGAGAAAAGCTCCAATGAGGAAGGAATACTAGAGGTTATAATAATATTCTCTAAGAGGATTAAGAAATGAGGATAATTGGAGAAATTATGGAATGGTTTAGGTGTAAGTGATTGACTTGTCAAAACTTGTTGTGAGGACGAATCCAACGACTAGTGGAGGTAAGTGTGGCAAAAGGAGCATTCTAGTGGATGTTGTTCAATAAAGAAGGTGATATTACAACAATAAGTTAGTAGATATAACAGTTGGGATCGGAACAGACTAATGAAAGTCTTTCCTCTTGTAGATGTTAAGGATGGAAATTTTGGATTAAGAAATAATTCATATGTACGAGTTGTAGCTGGGGAGTAAATGGTACTACATCATAAGGATGAAAAGACTTACGTGGTAAATCTTATGGATATGAGGTTTTAGTGATAGGACAAAAGGATAGGTTATAACTCTTGGGAGGAAGAATTCAAGTTGACTTTGTCGAAGTCTAGGATCAAGGATGGGAGGTTAGATTTAGAAGTACTTTATAGAAGCATGATCCTCATATGAGTGTAGTTTTGGGTCCATAGGAGACTTGTAGCTTTGTGGGTGGCCTTCTTGAGTTAGAGTAAATGCTATCTAACTTAAGGAATGTAATTTTAGAGTTATAAACTGCTAGAGTAATTTTGTAGGGATTGTGTTCAAAGGGTTTGAGAAGATTTCGATATCAGCAATAGGATGAGTAAAGCCATTCTCGGAATGTTTTCTGATGTCAGTTTAAAGGACAAAACTATTTTTTGGTGAGTAGAGTGTAAGACCCAAACATTTCCTTAACTAAGTACCTGTTAAAAATTAAATTTATATTAATTGTTGGTGCAAATTTTATTATTTTAACCAACAACTAGATATACAAGGACTTAATCTTGCCTTATTTTAGTCATGATTTGATCTTACTATTCTAATATTTGATGCTGAAAAATATTTATCTATCTATGTGGCTTATATGATTTAGTTATGTTAAGATTTTACTTCTCTAGGATACGCAACATGCGGAAATAATATAGTGTAAGTAAAAAGTATATTAAAATTAATTATGAAGAAGAGTTATAAAAAGTTATTAACTTTTGAATATTTTGTTCTATGTAGCAAATAATATATATATATATAGCCATGAAATTTAATTAAGTGAATAACGTTTGATCATGTTACTTTAGTGATAGACATAGTTCGTAAACAAGTAATCTCGTAGCTTTCTTGAGCAACTCACTTTAGAGAATAAAGTGAGTAATGTTAACCATTGTCATAAAATGAATGGTTTTTATTGTGTGCATGCGTGACAAATCATGGATTATTATAATATCAATTATTGATCCATTCACTTCACCTACTTTTCATTTTAGATGAGCCAAATCCAGTTGCAATACACTTGAGACATGGATTACAATAGCACTTGAAAAGTGTTGCATCTTTTCTCCATTTAATGGTCCTTAAATTGATTTTTTTCTGAACGTGTCACATGCTCAGTTAAAACGACGTAGGGACACAACAACCTACGAGTCATGGACGAATTATGTGAATATGGTAGAGAGATCTTAAAGACTCACCATCACAAGTAAGAATTTTTTACTACTTTCATTGTTTATTTATTTTGTAACTTTCATTGTTTACTACATCTTTATAGATATAGTTAATTGGATATTATTTTGTCGTGATTATGTTATTATAATTAAGTTAGTAGTAAATTAAAGTGTTTCAATTTTTTAAGGAAAAAAATATATAGGTAGAAGATGATGATTTTATAAAGTGTCCAAATTGTTAGTAGAACTAATGAAAAAAGTTAATTATGGAAAAAAATATTTGGCTAGATGTTTGAATTTGGTTAGAAATGATTTTCAAAGTGTTAGGAAATTAAATAATTTTTTTTTATTATAACTATGGTTGTAGAAATGGTTTTTAGGCTGTAGAAATATTTATGTAAATAAGTACTAGTGCATGAATTATTTTAATTTATTAGTTTTGAATTTTTACATGGGACGTAGTATATTGTCTTCTTAAATGGTTGCCTATCTCCGGTTAAAATTTCAAAAGTTTCTAAGTTCTTTTGAACTATCATTTGTAATTATTACAAACTACAACTTTGAACAAGTTGTGTGTTTTTCAAACAAATCTGGTTGTGTGCACAATAAACAGGATTTTTATGTAGTGATTTTAATGAAAGTAAAAGTATGAAAATGTTCCTATATGTGTTGGTGTATTCCATATTAAAAGCCAATGTATTTTGACCAGTTTTGACATGTCAAATAAATCATGTGCTAAGAAAATGTTATTTGTGAAGTTGAAAATGTAAATTTTGGTTTGACTATGTTTAGTATTTTAATGATAACTGAAGGAGCATTGACATATATACTAACAAATAGGCACTTGTGCATCTTGGTTGTTGGTTAATTGTGTTAATGTTTAGTGCTTGTTTAATTGATTATATGATGTTAATTTCAGTTGTATAATTATGTACCCTGAGATCCTGCGGCGTCTTTGGTATCACTTATCTTTAACAGATCTTATATCACTTATACCCTCACAATTCAAATTGACATATATATATATATATATGCCAACTTGAATTGTGTTTGTTATTTAGAGATGACCTTTACTTTTCAGCAGATGAATGTCAATCCGTATTTCCTCCTTGGTGGTGATGCCAGTGAGGTATATAGGTTGATCCAATAGTTGAAGAGGCGAGTAGAACGGTTTAGTGCAGTTGAAGGCTATGTTTTTTTTGTGATACTATTGTTAGCATTGTTGAGAGAATTCTTCATAAACATCCAGAATTATGATCAGCTAAGTTTTGTCTTGGGAAAAAAGTTCAAGTGTCTTGGCTTTAGGGTTTCATTCTTTTGGTGACACAACCACTTGCTTGTTTGTAATTGCAATGACTTCATGTATTAAGGAAGTTAATAGAAGAATTTTTTTTATTTGATTTAAAGTAAATAGGTACTTTAATTTTTTCTTGATTTAAAAAAAATAAAATTAATAAATTATTTTTTTCATGTTTAGAATTTCGTCATTTATTGTCCAAAAAATCGAGATGTTGCAGTCTATAAACTTAAGAATATTAAATTTATTCATGCTAAGAACAATGATTAATCAAAAAATTTGAGAAAAATGAAAATTGTTTTTAAAAATAAATATCTTATAATATGCAGAAATTTGACAGAAAAATTAAAATGTCAAAAATTGAAAAGTTGCCTTGAAAATAATTTAATTAAACTTTAATTAAACAACATACCTATATTACATTGTGAAACACTTCCATGAAGACAACATCAGTAGTACTTTTCAACGGTAATTTGTCTTTGTCATGTATCAATATTTTCATACCTTCTTCGTTGTTAACTCTAGACATGGCGACATATAATTGGCCATATGAACAAAAATTATTGGAAATTGTCTTCTCATGAGTTTGAAATTGTCTTCTCCATCAATATAGTGTTCTAAAAGTTCTTGATATGTGTTTGAGACTATAAGATTGATTGGATCGTCAAAATATGAGATTAACAATTTATCTGGGATTGGCACATCAACGTATCCGTCATTTGGTTATGAGATTTGTTCATTTTTGAATTTCAGAATCCATTCATAGAATTGCCTTATTTCATTTGTATTTGAATTTGCTGAACCATTTTCCATACTCATGTTTTTTGTAAGTTTCAATATAGTGCATTGGTCCCAAATTTAACACAGACATTATCAGATCTATTTTCTCTTGGCATTACAGGAAGGATTTGTCTAAAATCACCACCAAATACAACAACTTTACCAACAAATTATTTTATTCAAGCAGTTCCATTGATACTCATAATGTCTTTCAATGATTTTTCTAGTGGTTCAAAGCAAAACTTATGAGCCATTGGAGCTTTGCCCCATATAATTAGCTTAGCTTAGCTAACTTCAAAAGATGGGCTAGTTCATCTCCTTGTTCAATATTGCAAATTGATTATTGTATTGTAGGAACATGAATCTTGAACTTTGAATGAGTTGTCCTTCCACCTAGCAATAACAAAGATGCTATTTCACTTAATGCAACTGTCAACACAATGTCTCCATCTGAATGGAATGTTGCAGAAAAGTATTCCACATGAAAGTTTTACCGGTACCTCCATAACCATTAAGGAAAAAGGACAAAATGTATGATTTGGTTAAAAATAATAGATTGTTCACCTAGAATGACAGAATATCAATCAAAGTAGGACATGATGCATATTATAAATTTAAAAAATTGTGAAAATGTTATTAAGAATAAAAAAAAAAATTATTTTTTTACCTGATAGAGATTGGAACAATTGTTGAAATATATTGTGTTGCTCACCATAATTACGTTTATCGTAAAACAGTGTAATCTCAATAAACTTGATTTAACAATAATTTTTTAATTAATTCCAAAAACTTATTTGTATTTATAAAATTTTCATACAAAAAATCATTTCTAATTAAATAAGTAAAAGTAAAATACAAATTACAACTTTTAATTCTCAGTATCACCTATATGATGACAAAATAATCTCTACTTCAAAAATTATCAAATCTATTTTCTCCCCTTGTTGGTCTAAACTACTCCATTAAGAGTATTATCTTTAACACAAGTTGGAATAATCATTATTTCATCAACTTTGGGATTACTTCAAAATTCTCATCACAAATTTATAACATCATTATCATCATCACATAAACTTATCACAAATTTATAGCATCACTATCATCATCATCACATAAACTTATAACAAATTTATAACATCACTATCATAAATCATACATAATTATCATCAAATATACTCATATCACACAATGCATCTATATTTTATTATTATCTCACATAAACTCATCTAGTCAAACATATGCACCAAATTTATTCGACATCCAATATCACAATAATATCAAATACCACACATTTATTGAAATGAAATCAAATATCACAATAAAATCAAATACCACACATTTAACGAATCAATCAACATCTTAGAAATATTTCTATTTCACATTTTAATCTCAATTTTCATTTTTGCACATTAATTAATTTATCACTCAAAGGGCTACTGCCATACATATCGAGTCTCGGATGAATTGTTGGAAATACGATTTTCCTGTTCATCTCATAATATATTATACTCATGATTTCAAACGTTCTCTCACCCCTTACCTTATTTCGACGCTTTCACACGCGAATACAAGTCCACAAGCAAAAGCCTTTGTTATTTGACTCTTTGTCCTTCAATCAATCTAACTCAACTGTTTATGGGTAAACATCCAAAATAAATTATAATAACACACTCTAAAAGGGCCAATTTCGAAATTGAGTCAAATAAACTTACCCCAAGTCAGAAAATAATCAGTGGATAATATAACCACTGTTTACCCGGTCGTTTTGGTGTTACTTTCACTAAAATTGGACTTATAGTGAAGAAGAACGGTGCAAAATAAGGAATTCCATAAACGAAGAAATGAGGTATTTTAGAGAGTAATTAGAATGGTTAAAAATTTGAGAAAATGTGTTTAATTAACTAACTATATTTTTTTTATACTCGTGCTACTCCTCCACCATCCTTCGTTATATTTTATTATTATTATTATTATTATTATTATTATTATTATTTAATTAGGTTTTACTTGCATATAGGCCTAAAACACATTTTACTCCTTTCTTTTTTATTAAATAACACCTACAATTCCAAAAACTAATTATTTTAACACTTTTTTTAAACACAATTTCATTAATAAAACATTACTAATATTACAAAACTAATATTTTATACAATAAAGTAATTAATTTTTTAAAATACATTAATAACCAAAACTCTCATATTCAAAATAATAACTATAATTATTACTATAATATTTTTCAAATTATCGCATAAAAAGACTACCATCTTTATAGAATAGTCAAAATGATAAAATAAATAAATATAATATTAGTAATTTATATTAATTATTAAATCACAATAAATATGTATAAAATCAATGTACCATAGCGACTGTATAAAAATAAAGGAAATCAAAAACAATATTACTATTATCCCAGGATAATTATTTATAAAATAAATAATTAAAATAAGAGATACTTAGAAATAATTAAAATATAGATATGTGCACAATTAACATTAATCAAACATACCAAATAAATATCGCATTAATTATGAAAGCACATATACATGTAAAAGCGCATAAAATCTTATTCTTTAAAATATGTACACTAAAATACTATTATTTTAAAAAATATATATAAAATAATAAAATAAAATATTTATTATTTATATCACTTATTTAGTCAAATATGTACAGATTAACACATCATAGAAAATACACATATAAAGAAAATTAATCATAAAACTAATCAACATATATTTAAAATAATTTTAACACCAAATTAATTATCTAAAATAATATTTAATTAATAAAATAGATTATTATAAAATTTGGGGTGTTACAGCTCTAAAAATATTTTTTGTTTATTTAAAATTGATATTCATTAATATAAATTAATAGAATATATCAATTCAGAACACTACAATACAAATTGACAAAACTGAAAAGGATGAATTTGTAAATATACTCACAACACCCTAGTCATACTCATGCTTACAAAATAACTATAAATTTGAAAATTTTAAAGTTATCAGCATACTCATGCTTACAAATCTGCAATTTTGAAGTCATTAATGGATGTGGCTTTGTTGCATCAAAATTAATCTGTCAATCTGAACAAAATAAACACCCCAATAAGACGAAAATATCAAACATCACACTTAATCGACTGACATAACAAAAAAACACAAAAAATAGATATTTGTTAAAATAACTTATTTTGATAAAAAGATAGAGAAAAACTACGTACTTTCGAGAAGAAAAATCTCAAAAATCACCCTTCTTTTCTATAATAATCGAGAAGAAAGAGAGTTTGAGATAATTTGCAGCGCTTCACATCAAAAGTTAACTCCTAACCCAGAGCCTCAAATATACTAATAGAATGATTCTTTACCTTGGAAAAAAATAAACAGTTTAAAATAACTTTTCAGATATTTCAAAAAAAATGTATTTCAAAATTTAGATTTATTTATTTAATATTATTGCTTTCTATGAAATATTGATTCCTATTCTAGAAATAAACAAAGTTCAAACAAAAAAAATGAAGAAATAAGCAAAGACTTTGCATATTGATTATTTTTCTTCATATTTTTCAAAGAAATAAAAGATTATTTGATTTCATAACTTTTTTATACTATCAGTTAATCAAAGTTGTTGGATCTGTATAGATATTTGACTTTTATCAAAATTATTTTTAAAATCATCTTTATGAATAGCTGTGATGTGTTGACAATGTAAAACATTTTACATTCACAATACACAACAATAAAATTCATTTTTTTATAATCAAAATTTAGGATAAGATGGTGACACCTAAATTTAAATTAGGCAAAACCTTATGAATCATAAAACACTTACAAGATAATTGGTAAAGGAAATTAGAAGTACTCAAACCCACGAGATGTAAAGTGAGCTCATGTCTTTGTTTTTTAAAAATGGGTAAAAGAGAAATTATTATTAATAATGGTGATCCGAATTACTATTTTACAATTGTCTTAGGTGATATTTGAATTTTGTCAACAAAATTATAAAATCATATCCTTATTACTAAAGTGACCCTTCATTTACATCTTTTTACCGTAACACCTAAAATTTATTGTTATACAATTTAGTGATATTTTCTCATATATGTGTTTATTGTAGTGTGATATTTTTTTTTACGTGATTGTCTTTCTTTGTTTGTCTTTATAGTTATTTTAATTAAAATCAGTAATCATTGTTATTAAACTTATTTATTTTATCTAAAAATAATAATAACATATACCAGTTTTGGATTACTATTATCTTAAGTCTCATATTTTAATAGTGTTGTTATCTAAATTTTTATTATTTCAATTTATTTTTATGTAAATATAAATATAAAATAACTATATTATTTATATATAAAATATAATAATGATGATGCCGATCATAAAATAAATATGCCATATAATAACCTAATAATATCTAATAATAGTCCCATCTATTAAGGACAAGATGGAGCAGTTATGTTCAGTTCAACAACTATGAAAAGTAAGCCGCCTAATAGGAAGTCATACCGTGACTATGAATGGGTATTCTATTGATCTATGTTATTTGTTTGTAGAGAAGTCGAGTATTGATCCACACGGAATAAGAAAGACTTGCTATCCAATGCATGTATTTTACCCTTGTGCGATGATTTGGCTTCTTAAACTGAATTAATGGATCTAAACTAAATTTTGATTCGTAATATATTATTTTGTAACTTAATAATAGCCTAACTAATACCCTAACACTTATTTTATTATCTTCTTATACATACCTCTTCAAATTCTAATATTCATGCGTTTTACGAAAACTATTATTCAATTTGGTTTGTACACACCATAATCGAGTTATTTTATATTTTTTTTATTATCATCTCCTCATTTTGATTCTTTCTTATACATACTGGAAATCATATTGTAGTCGTGAGTTGTACTCTTCTTTCCATGACCTTGAAGTAGCAATATCAATTTACAAGAAAGGGGGGTTTGAATTGCAAATTTGCCCTTTTAAATTTCCTGTTAAAAACTTAAGAAAATAACTCAAGATTGATCTTGGTTGTGAAAACAGAAAACAGAGAACGTTCTTGGTTTTCACCAGAAAACAGAGAACGTTCTTGGTTAGTTAAAATCAACAGTTCAATTTATCTATTTGACTTGATAATTAACAGACTGAAAGTAAATAGAGATAAGGGAAGAGATAGCACACACAGATATATCCTGGTTCACCCAACCCGGGCTACGTCCAGTCCTCACCACGGTGAGATTTTCCACTAAGTGTTTAAAACAAGAACCTTCTTGGTCTTACAGCACCTAGCTTAGATCAACCTTGATCTTTGTTACAGACTTTAATCTAATTCCACCCAGAAAGAGATTAATCAAATCACCTACCAACCTTGATAGTGATTTCTTACAATCTACCCCAAACTATACTTAACTCTTATAGTTTGAGTTTTACAATAATGATGAGATTGTTTTGTTAGAATCTGAGATGTCTCAACTCTTATTTGAGATTCGATTCTTTACAAAGAATTCAGTATAAATGTATCAGAGTAAAACGAATTTAACAAATTGATTCTTGTAAGTGATTGGAGATTTTCAAGTATGTGTGTGAGTGATGTTTTTCTCTGTACTTGAAGCTATGTTTTCTTCCTGAGCTTTGGCCTTCCTTTTATAGGCGTGAGAGCATTTAATGACGGTCAAATAGAGTCGTTGGTAGTGCTCTTGTCAGGCTTGACCAAATGCATTATTTCTGAATAAAAATAATCCAACTTTTGACTATTTTTATTTTCTGTTCAAACTGGGCTGTATGTTGCATTTCGGATCAAATTTTCTTGAGTAATTAATGATCCTTTAATGCTTCTGATAAGTGATAATATTGCTGGCTTGAATTGGAGCTTTGGATCATTTAAAACAGATTTGAAAACGATCACAAAATGTTGTTGCAGAAAACTGTAGTGTAGTTGTTGCAGATTGATGATCAATCTGGAGCTTTAGCTTTTGGATTTCCTGGAGATTGATAATCAATCTGGACTGATTTTTGAACATACTGGAAACTGACTTAACTTCAAGATTGTTTTAACAGTCTTGACAATCATTTCCAGAACTGTCTGGACAGGCTTGTTTGAGAGTCTTTTTCTTTTGCAATTCGAATGTCCTCTTTGATTTGAATAGATCTTATGTGTTCTCTGCCATGTAGTGATCATATCCATGTAACCTCCAGAGTCAATAACTTCAATTAAGTGATGGAGAAAGATTGGTCTTTATGCCGTCACGGCCTGGCGAACATTCTCCGTTTGCTAGAATATGTCAAGAATGTTCTCTGCCTTTGTTTATGCTGTTTTCTTTGATTCTTTTGAAACCTATCTTTGAATTAACACACTCAAAAGCACAGGTTAAATTAACAATACATTTAGAATCATAATTAACAATCTTTAAAGCTTCATATCTCATGATGATGTATTGGAAATCCGTTTAAGATAAACATGATTTTTCCTTGCATAAAAATCAGGTTCAAACAGTCTTGATGAAGTGAAACAGAATCCTGGAGAAAGATGTTTGCTGCTGGAGATTGTTTATCAATATGGAGACTGATGATACACTACTAGAAAATGATGTTAAACATGATGGAGATTAATGTTAACATGCTGGAGATTTGATTGTTAACATGCTGGAGAATGATTGTATCATTCTGGACATTGATGATCATTTCTGGAGACTAATGATCATTCCTAGAGACTGATGATCATTCTTGATAGAAGATCATTCTGGAGACTGTTCTGATCATTCTAGACATTCTGATGTCCAAGAACAGACTTGGTTCTTCCTCTGAATGTATTTTCTGGAGATATCCTCTGATATCATTTTCTGGATGTATCCTCTAATAGTATTCTGGAGGTATCCTCTGATAGTATTCTGGAGGTATCCTCTGGTATCCTCTTCTTGAGGTATCCTCTAGTATCCTCTTCTTGAGGTATCCTCTGGTGACAGCTTCTAGTATCCTCTTGAGGCATCTTGATTCATGGCCTTTTTCTTTGTGATTCGAATGGCTTCTTTTGATTGTAATTGATCACATTTGTGCATTTTGATGAAGTGAATGGTTTCTTGCTTTGTTCACTTATGAATTCATGTTCCTTAAACAAAACTTAAGTGAAATCATTAGAAGACCACCATTCATAAAACTTAATCATTTAATTTAAAAGGTTTGTTGTCATTAAAACATATATCAAAAAGGTTTTTTTCCTCAACAGACCTTTCATGGCCTCTTATTAGCGGAACCAAAATTGAGTGTCTCTATCTCTTTTCCTTTTTGAGTTCTTTCACAAAAAGCCACCACGGGACACAAAATCTTGGCTACTCACACATTATCAATCGGGGGATATGATTATGGCCTCAACTCTACCAATTGTGGTGCTGTTTTTCTAGAAACGACCACTTTTCTCCCTTGGATCTGACTGTTTTCATATTTTCCAGCCACCATAGTTATCATTTGGGGAAAACATACATCGTTTTAGAATTCATCTTGTTGTTATCTTTAAAAAACACTACTCGTTTGCTTATTTTGACAAAATTGACGTCGAACCCTATTGATGCTACGGCACATCCGTGAGTCTTTTCGATTTTAGATTTTACATCTTTTAACTCCATTAAATTTAATAAATTAAAGTTTATATATATATATATACCTAATTACAAATTGTTTATGTTAAATTTTGTGTGTAATATTTGTCTTTGATTTGGCAAATTTTGCTTTATCTCAAAAGTTTAGTCGATTAGTAAAAGAATTTCATCTTATTTAACTAATACATTGTTCTATATATTTACATATCTGGTTTGGATAAATAGATATGATTGTATACTATTTATTGAAAATCAAATTGTGTTAAAAATAAAAGCAAAAATGTTTTGCAATTAAATTCGAAATTTAATTTTATATTTATAAATAAACTATGCTTGAGTTTTACAACCAAGGGTTTTATTTGTTTGACAAGGTTAATTCTATTTTAATCATAATACACTTATTTATGTTTCATTTATACAATTCTAGTTATTTAATATTTTCGTATTCTAATTTTAGATATGAAAACATAAAATTATGTTTTAATGTTTTCATTCTATTTAGGCTATATTATTATTATTTTTTAAAATTAAAATATTATAACTATTATTGATTTTAATCATATAATTTGTTTTATATAGGTGTATATAATATATATATTATAAAATACATTTTAGAGTATATAAATAGTTAATAATTGATTGATATGGGTTTGTCATTGTATATTTTATTTAGCTTTTATTGGTTGCCTTGTTGACAAAGAAGAAGATGTGGACTTGTTAAGTTGTTTGAATTTATTGTGGCCATAGAGATTGTTATGTCTAGTGAAAACTTCAATGAGGTAGGGTGAGAGGAGGTTCGATTTTATGAGTGTAAAATAACATGAGATGAACGGGGATACTGAAATTTCTAGATATTCGTACGGAGCTTACTACGTACGGTCGAGTCCGATTGAGTAATAATAAGTAATTAATAATATATGAATGGTAATGGTAATGACTAAAATATAATTTAGCAACCTATAGAATTGCTGTGAAATTATTTGTATCAAGATTGCATATTGTTTGATTTTATGAAACCTTATGCTAATTGTGATTGTATGAATGATATGTACTTGAGTGCTCTTGTTTACTTTATTGAAATTGTGATATTACTTAAATGTATCGCCTGTTTGATTTCTTATTCTGTGATTGATAAAATTGGATTGTGCATTGTGACTGGTGTAAACCAAACATTGAGATTTTATTGTGATTGGCATAAATATATATATATATAATCATGTAAATTCTGATAAATATTGAGTTGTGACAGTCGAGTAAGTATAAAATAGGTGTTGTAAGTTTTGGAGTGAGGATTATTTTGTCATCATATAGATAGGGTCTGACAAACCTAGTGATTCGGGGAAGTACAACTGAATGAGCCTGATTGTGGAGGGCTACAGTCGAACTGTAAGGTAAGACTGACAAACCTTGGGGGTACCTCTAGTGGGGAATTCCTAAGTGGATTAGTGGGTTATTCCCTAAAGTCGGGAGCTACCATGCAACACAAGAGTACCCCGACTGTTGCATATATGTCTCTCGGGTTGAGTTGAGGGGATCTATGAGGACTTAGCCATTCATGAATTGTCTGTCCACTCTTGAAGTGGCATAATATCAGGCTTCCTAACCAAGTACTTCAGAGTAGAAAGGTACCAAGTGATGAAGAAGTATAGAGTATAGGACATGCATAACATTTCATCCTTGTGAATGTTTTATTTTGATTGAATTAGATTAACCTTTGATATTATGTTCTTGAATGTTTCTCAGGTTTGTGCTAATTTTATTACTTGTGTGTTCTCCTCATTTATCTTATACTATTACATAATTTCGAAACTCACCCCTCATTGTTTGTGTTTGACGTTTGCGATGGACGCAGACGAGTTGCAAACTGCAATGGATGACTAATATCCTTAGAGTGTCAGAAGTCATCTTGTTTTGAAGACTATTGTTATATGCATTGTGTTAACGTAAATCTTGAATGTATTTTATTTTGGGAATTCCTGCTCTGATAATGACACCGAGTTTGAGACTATATTTGCAATTATTACTAAATTTAATTACATGTACTTCCAAGGGATTTTATTGTCTAATATTATTATCTCAAGTTGTTATTTTGATGGAAATTTTTTGGATTAATGTGATATATTAAGTGATTACGTGATACTCTTTACTTTATAAAATTGTTTGAAAGTTCGTATATTTTTCTTGAAGAATTTCAATTTAAAACAAAATCAATTTAAATAATAATTTGTGGTTTAGGGTGTCATATTAGTGGTATGAGAGCAGGTCTGCCCAATCAGACCGTGGGTGATATGTTCATTGTGCTTACATGCTTACTTTGTTAATTGTTGATTTTGTTTTTTACTATTACTATGCAGTGACTTTGTTCTAAGAGAGCTATTTGTTGTGCAAACGTGTTATTGGTTATTTCCTGTGGATTATTTTTGCCTCCTTGTTTGCATTCTATTTCAGTGTAGGTTAACCAATTTAAGATTGGTTGAGATCATTGATTGATGGAACAATGGTGTTGTGACATGAAATGTCGAAGCCATTGGTAGTCAAACTTTACTTGTTTTAATTTTTTGTAAAAGTAGCTATGTTTTCATGTGCCTAACACTATCTATACTTTCCTCATGTTTATGAACTTGTAAGATTATTAACTGTTACGATGGAGATGTTCATTGTTTTCAATGTCTTGCTTGTTGACTTTGGATTTAAATTCTTAGGAAGATATTAGAGTGAAGTATTTTTTAAAATAAATATGTTGAGTTATTTTGATAAGTGGTCGAACTTGTTGTGAATAAGAAGTGCGAGGCGTAGATGAACCTAGTAAAAAAAAAACTTACGGTGAATAGTTGATTGACTTAATGGATCGTGCATAAGGTTCTTCCTAGTAAGTTTTGACTCGAGAAGTTTAGGAAAAGTTAAGTTGTGATTTCAAAAGTATTTGGTAGTCGATATTGAATGCGTAATAGATACTTGCAAGGATATTTGAGTACTGCAAGGGAGTTAAGATTGATATGTGGTTGATTGATGTGTTATAGTTATGATTCTTTTTGGAGTTTATTTATAGAAATGGTATTTTAATAGGGTCATAGAAGTAAGACCGTCATGATACTTTTACACTTCGTGAGTGTTATGTGTATTTACCTATGTGTGACCTTATCACTAAAAAGTTAGAGTTGTCCCATTTTAGCATTGTTGATCTTGGTGAAGCTTGTGTTGTGTTCAAGTTTAAGGCATGTAATTGTGTAACATATTAGATTAATATATACCCTTAAATTAAGATTAGTGGAAGGAACATGAACTTGTAATTTTTACCTTAAAGGTTTATGAGTAGGATCCTTGTTGAGTCCAACGTGAAAACCATAGTAACGATAATAATCTGAACTAGTGGAGTTGAGACTATTTTATTATAGGTATATGAAATCATGTGAGTCATATTTGCGAGTTAGAAAAAAAAAACAAAAAAAAAAAGAAGAAAAAAAAGGGGGAATAGCATAGTGTTTGATTCTTAGGAGCTCAAACTAATATCAATCATATTGGTCAGAAAAATTTCTTTATTTGAAGAAAGTATGAACTTGATTCTTAGCCTGTAAGAAAGTGGTACCTAAGAATATTATATTTAGTGTTGTTGACCGGCTGGAAAAAAAATTAAATTTAATATTAGTGATTATTATATTTCAGGTAGACTCACGTTTTATTTTCTTGATTTGTGACTGGTTTCCCTAAAAACTGTAAAGGTGTTTGATTATATTGAATAAGACACCAAAGCTTAAGTTAAGATTTCCGAAATCTCAAATTATTAAGAAGGTTGAGTAAGAAGATTAAATAGTTATGATACTCGGGGTGAACATAAATTCCAAGGATGAAATTTATTTAATGGATGAATAGTTTTTTTCATACTTTATACTTGTGTTAATCATAGTATATATTTTATTTACTTAATAATTTATTCTATATATTTGGTTTATTTAAATTAATGTGCTAATAGTGCAACTTAGCCATGCTCAGGTTTTGAGATAATGTTAAATTTCAATATTGTTGTATCTCTATAATTGTGTGGAAAAAAAAAGAGGGAGCTGATATTTATTTTGGAATATAGACACTTAAGAATATTTTTCATTCTATTTGATTGCTTGTAGTAAATTAATATTCTATAAATTTATACGTACTCTCTTATTATCTATGAATTATAGAGAGTAGATATGTTATTTTCTCCATGACTGAAACTATTAAATGTGACATACACACTTCGCTATTTCATTTTACTATGTCAATTTATCATGTAAAACAATTTTTTTCATATTATATTTAAATGAATATATGAATTGTTGAACTATTCACAATTTATTTGATAAAATACTTTTACTTTTTCTAATCATTATTTGACTCATAATATTTTCATAATTTCAAGAAAGATAATTATCATATAAATGTTTGTGTGTTTCTGCGTATCAACTTGTGTGCCACCCTATCATTAGGAAGTAACATTGACCCCGTATTTTAGTTTTATTGATTTATTTTCATTGGTTTGTGATAAAATTTAAGATAAATAGCCGTGAGACCTTGAGAGTTAACCTTGATTAGTTGATTTCATTCTTATTTTAGTGAGTATAGTAAACCTTGGATAGTAGATTATGTGCAGTTTTAAGAATATAATCGTCGAACTTAGGAAGACCTGAACAATACATGTAAATGGAGTTTCAGATAAATGATACTTGTAGCTGTTGTGTGAAGAGCCTAGCGCATTGTCCATGTTAAGTTGATGTATGGGGGGTTTAGATTCAGTAAGAGTTAGACTAACATGTGATTTGACCATGTAGAAGTATAGTAGTGTGAGTGTGTGTAATCGTGTGCGGTAGGTTGTTAAAAGTAGATGAGATAGTTGAAGAATATGAGTTTATGTGCTATATACATGGAAGCAGCATATGATGGATGAATTTTGATTTACTAGAGATAAATGTGATGTTCATATTTAGATTATAAAGTTATCCTAGAATGTTATATTTTAGCATCATCAATAAGTAGTGTATCATTACATTTTGAGGTGTGTACTGAGTTAGCCTTTTAAATACTAGTTAGTTTAAGATATTAACCTTGATAAGAATTATAAAGGTTTTGGTATATATATATATATCTTGTATTCGATAGGAACTAATATTAAATTTTAAAAATCCTAAAAACATATGGAAATGTTAAGTTAGACGATAGCTCGTTTATAGTTTTTTCAAAATTTCGAGGACGAAATTCTTTTAAGAGGGGTATAATTGTAACACCCAAAATTTATTGCTATTATAAATTAGTGATATTTTCTTGTATATGTGGTTATTGTAGTGTGATAATTTTTTTCTACGTGATTGTCTTTCTTTGTTTGTCTTTGTAGTTATTTAAATTAAAATCAATGATCATTGTTATTAAACCTATTTATTTTATTTTAAAAAAAAGAATAATATATACCAGTTTTGAATTGCTATTATCTTAGGTTTCATATTTTAATACTGTTGCTATCTAGACTTTTATTATTTAAATTTATTTTTATGTAAATATAAATATAAAATAACTATATTATGTATATATAAAATATAATAATGAGGATGTTGAAATAGCCTAATAATATCTATTAATAGTCCCAACTATTAAGGAGAAGATGGAGCAGTTATGTTTTATTCAGCAATTATGAAAAGTAAGCCGACTAATAGGAAGTCATACCGTGCCTGTGAATGGGTATTCTATTGATCTATGTTATTTGTTTGTAGAGCAGTCGAGTATTGATCCTACGCGGAATAAGAAGGACTTGCTATCCAATGCATGTATTTTACCCTTGTGCAATGATTTGCCTCGTAAACTGAATTTGCCATAAACGGAATTAGTGGACCTAAACTAAATTCTGAATTCGTGATATATTATTTTTTAACTTAACAATAGCCTGACTAATACCCTAACCCTTATTTTATTATCTTCATATGCTAGGAGCGCAGCCACACACACACCCTCTTCAAATTCTAATATCATTGGGTTCTGCAAAAGTTATTATTCAATTTGGCTTGTACACACTATAACCGAGTTATGCTATTTTTTATTTATTTATTATCATCTCCTCATTTTGATTATTTCTTATACATACTGAAAATTATATTGTAGTCGTGAGTTGTCCTATTTTTTCCGTAACCTTTCCTTGCCTCTTATTAGCAGAACAAAAATTGAGTGTCTCTATCTCCTTTCCTTTTTGAGTTCTTTCTCAAAAAGCCACCACGAGGCACAAAATCTTGACTACTCACACATAATCAACCGGGGATATGATTATGGCCTCTACCAATCGCGGTGTCGTTTTTCTAGAAACGACCACTTTTCTCCCTTCGATCGGACTGTTTTGATATTTTCCAACCACCATAGTCATCAGTTGGGGAAAACATACATCGTTTTAGGTTTCATCTTGTTGTTATCTTCATAAAACACTACTCGTTCGCGTATTTTGACAAAATTGACGTCGAACCCTCAATGCTATGGCACATCAGTGAGTCTTTTCGATTTTTAGATTTTACATCTTTTAACTCCGTTAAATTTAATAAATTAAAATTTATATATATATATATATATACTTAATTTCAAATTGTTTCTGTTAGATTTTGTGTGTAATATTTGTCTTTGATTTAACAAATTTTGCTTTATCTCAAAAGTTTAGTCGATCAGTAAAAGAATTTCATCTTATTTAATTAATACATTGTTCTATATATTTACATTGTTCTACATATTATTGTATACTATTTATTGAAACTCAAATTGTGTTTAAAATAAAAGTAAAAATGTTTTCCAATAAAATTAAAAATTTAATTTTATATTTATAAATGAACTATGCTCCAGTGTTACAGCCAAGGGTTTTATTTGTTTGATAAGGTTAATTCTATTTTAATTATAATACACTTATTTATGTTTAATTTATACTATTCTAATTATTTAATATTTTTGTATTCTAATTTTAAATATGAAAACGTAAAATTGTGTATTAAAGTTTTATTTCTATTTAGGCTATATTATTTTTTTTTTAAAACTAAAATGTTATAACTATTATTGATTTTAATCATATAATTCGTTTTATACAGATGTATATAATATATATATATATTATAAAATATGTTTTTGATTATATATTACAAATAGTTACTAATTGATTGATATGAATTTGCCATTGTATATTTATTTAGCTTTTATTGGTTGCCTCGTTGACAAAGAAGAAGATGTGGACTTGTTAATGTGTTTGCATTTGTTGTGTGCATTTGTTGTGTCCGATTGAGTAATAATAAGTAATTAATAATATATGAATGATAATGGTGAGAACTAAAATATAATTTAGCAATTTATAGAATTGTCGTGAATTTATTCGTATCAATATTGCATATTGTTTGATTTTATGAAATCTTATGCTAATTGTAATTTTATGAATAATATATACTTGACTGCTCTTGTTTACTTGATTGAAATTATGAAATTACTTGAATGTATCGTCTGTTTGATTTCTTATTATGTGATCGATAAAATTGAACTGAGCATTTCTTATTACTTATAATACGAATGAACTTTAAATTTTATAATTGTTGATATAACTTTATATTATTTAAATTATACAAAGTATTTTTTTTAAATAAATTTTTTCGTGCGTGAAACGAATTTCACACCAGTATATGTAACATTCTGTATGGTTTGCATCTGCATGATTGAGAAGGTATTAAAATATTGATAATAATTTTAATTACCAACACATTCGTCTAATTGAGAAGAAAATTAATTCGCACACATTAGCAATTTCCTAAAAACTATTAGCGATTTATATTTATTTCATTGATAAATTAATTAGTAATTATTAGTCTCAATTGCAATTTTAATTATTTTCACCAATTCATAGAGTTGGTCTCTTATTTTAAAATCCTACCGTTTTTGCCTTTCTCTTAGATTTTTTAACTAAAAAATTTTAATTTGACATATTTTAAATGATATCGTATATGATCTTATGATGTAGAACCATTTAGATGTATTATTTATTTATATATAATTAATTAAATTATAAAAATAATTAATTTTATAAGTCGTAACTGAAATTTTAAAAGAATTTTATTGTAATCTCATGGATATTAATTGTTAAAAATCATTTTATAATATGTCACTACAGTTTAAAATATATCATATCACAATATTTAATTTTAAAAAATTAAGGAATGAACGAATACTATTAGAGTTGAAAATAAAAGATTAAAACTTCTATTAAGCATAACTATTATTAAAAGTATTTTGAATTATTTTTTATTACTCAAGTTTATTTCAAATTACTTTTATTGAAATACAACTAGAAATAAGAATTACATTTTTTACACAAATAAAAAAGAAACTTATTAATTGAATGATTTGGCTAATAAAAAAAAGATACGCGATCGTCAAAAAGAAAAAACAGAATCTTTTACTAATGATATATTTTTAATATATATTTTAAAAAGGAATTTTGATTGGATTTTCTTTTGGTTGCGTTATGTTAAAAAAAAAATCTCATTAACATATTAAGCGTTAATGTGACAATGAATGTTTATTTAATTTTTCTAGAAACAAATGCTTATTTATTTAAATCTTGAAATGATACGTCAAAAGAAAAATTAAATCTTAATAAGATCCTTAATTTTCAAAGATAATTGTATGATATCATATTAAAGATATAGAAACAAAATTAAACCTTATAGTTTTTACACTATATAGTCTATATATAAAAACAATGTATACCAAACAAAAACTTGCAATTAACACTTGATCACTTTGAGTCACAAAATCCAAACATTTGATCACACTCCTTCTTTCATGGAGTCCTTCTTCTACACTCTTCATGTAAGTCCTATCCATGATTCAATTCTTGCAATGTTTCAACATACTCCTTATTTGAGTAATAGCTTCTACATTGATTTTGATTACACCAACACAATTATAAAACCCAATGCTAGAAACTCCGTATCTCTATCTACAGTTACAATTAAAAACATATTTGTTGTTCCTCGTGAAATCTTATGTAGTTGTACGGAGAGGAATTATATCGATGCTTTATACCATATCTTTTCTTCCGTGCCTACTTACATAATAGATTCATTCTTGTTAAACTTCCTTTTTGCATTTGACTTCTTGTTGTTATTGTCACCAAGGATGTCTTGTTAAACTTCCTCTTTCCATTATGCTTCTTGTTGACTTGAGCCTACAATGCCTGCACTTGAGTTGTTGTTGCACACCTTTCTCTTACTCTCAATTCATGAGCTTATAGGGAACCTTGCAATTCTTCTACCTTCAATGTTCCACGATCCTTTGACTCCTCTAGGCCACCACTATATGATCATATCTTTGTGTCAATGTTCTCAAAATCTTCTCAATAATCACCACTTCAGTTATTGATTCATCATTAGTTCTCAACTAATTAACAATTGCCTAAACTCGATTGAAATAATCATCCACACTTTCATCCTTTCATCCTCCTCCATCTTCAACAATTCATATTGCCTTCTCAACATTTGAAGTTTCACTTTCTTGGTTTTTTTACTACCCGTGTAATACTTCACCAAGATATATGCCTCTTTTGATGTAGATACCTTCGAGATCCTTTCAAAATTGTTTGCATCCACACTTTGTTGGATGTAAAACAATGCCTTGCAATCCTTTTCCTTGCAATGCCTTACAATCCCTTTCCATGTGGTGAATGAATTTTAGGAGATGGTGAAATTTTAATTTAATCTTCATACACTATTATGCTAGGGTCATGCAAAATAAGAACTTTTTCCAAGGGGTCCTGCATCTTGAAATTCTCAAAATTTTCATAAGTAACCTTATCATTAATATCATTAGCCTCAATGAAGCTACAAGAAGCAAATGAAGATGGGTTTTTTTTTAAAGAATTATACACTTAAAATTCAGCCTCTTCATCACCCAACCTCAAAGTTAATTTTCCCTATTGAACATCGATCAAAGTTTTTCTGGTGGCCAAGAAGGGTCTACCCAATATAATTGGCACTTCATCATCTTCCTCCATATCTAAAACAACAAAAACTATAGGAAAAATAAACTTATCCATTTTCACTAACATATCTTCTATTATCCCACAATGGTGGGCAATAGATCTGTCAGGAAGTTGTACAGAAATGTTAGTCGGTGGGGTTCTTGTAGGCCCAAGTTCCTAAAAACAGGCAACGACATCAAATTAATACTAGCTTGCAAATCACAAAGTGCTTTTTCAAAAGAAGAGTTGCCAATAATACAAGGAATAGTAAAACTACCAAGATCCTTAAGCTTACGGGGCAACTTTTTCAATACTATAGCAGAGCAATCCTTGTTAAGCTTAACCATCTCAAAGTCTTCGAGTTTCTTTTTATTAGAAATTATTTCTTTTAAAAATATAGCATACTTGGGCATTTGAGCAATAACTTCAGCAAAAGGAATGTTGATATGCAATTTTTTAAAATCTCAAGGAATATAGCAAATTGCTTATCATTATGCATATTTTTCAATCTTTTAGGGAATGGAATACTTACCTTGGTTAAGTCATGGTCTTCCTCAAATTTGTTAGAAGAAAGCTCATTAGGATGTACTTTTTTCCCTTTTGGACACAATTGTCCTTCCTTTTCAAGCATTGAAGTAACCTCAATTCCACTCCTAAGAGTGATAGCTTTCACTTGCTCTTTCGGATTTGGCTTGATTTGAATAGACAATGATCCCAGAGGTCTTTGTGCTAGTAAATTAACAATATTAGACATTTGAGTTTCTACATTGCCAAATCGAGTTAAGATTTGATTCTCCATATTCTGAATCCTTTCATTTGTCTTCTTTATGAACGTAGCCAGTACATCTTGAAGATCTGGTCTGCTCTCCTCTTGCCTTTGCACATGGGGTGGCTTGTTGAAATTAGAGTTTTTCCCTTGCTGTTATCTTCCATAAGAGAAATTATGGTGATTCTTCCAAACTGGATTATAGGCAGAAGAATAAGGGTCATTCTAATTGCAGTTGGTGTTGGTGACATAGTTAGCTTCCTCAGCATGATTGTTGGAATTGGTTGAGCTTGTGTTTTACTTTCAATGACCTTCAACCTCTCATCTGTCAGTCCCATATAATTTTACAAAACACCAATGCAAGGATGTTCCACTTTTTGCATATACTTCACCAAAGCATCTTGCATACTTTTCTTGGCATCACTATCTTTTTGTTTGACATAGTTGTCTTCCTCAATCTGCTTAGCCCACGGATTGCCCAAATTACTTTCATCACCAAGTCCAAAAATTTCACCAACATCACCAGAAGGAGTGCCTACATAAATTTTTAAATTTGTGCAGACATCAGAGTCTCAAGCTGCTTGCGATTCTATCCACCTTCATTTCCAAAGTGACATTCGCCTCGACTATCTACATCCCAACTTGCTTTTTAAGATGTCTATCATTTGAGTTCCATTGACAACTATATGTAGCTATTTCTTCCACCAAGGCATATACTTCTTCAGGTTCTTTTTTTAGAATAGAGCCTCCACAAGCCGGGAAAACGACTCGCACCCAAAGCCAAGAAAACAACCCGCATGTTGAAGTCGGGAAAATGACTCGCACCCAAAGCCGAGAAACCGACCCGCATGTTGAAGCCGGGAAAACGACTTGCACCAAAATATGAGAAAATGATTAGTATGTTAAAGCTGGGAAAAAGAATTGCACCCTTCTAAAAAAAATTTCCGTACAAAATTAGAGTTGTCGTCTTTACTTATCTTTACTTTGATTCTCAAGTAAATTCTAAGTAAAGAGGGGCAGCTGTTGACACCTAATTTTGTCTGCTTTCTTTAGACATTTTATATATAAAAAAAATATATATTTAAAAAAAATTAGAAAAATATAATAAATAAAATTAAATAATTAGACTATAAACTTTAGACAATCATGAGTGTTTCTGGTTCTTGTTTGCCTCTGATTCCTATTCAGACGTTCACTCTTTTCTAAAAAAAACAAAAAAGTACATAATTAAATAAAAAGAAACTGAAAAGAAATGGATTGATGGTAATAAAAATCAGTATAATTTTGATGAATTGAAGGAAAAGAAAACCGAAAAGAAATGAATTGATGGTAATAAAAATAGGCATAATGGTGATCATTTGAATGAAAAGAAACTGAAAAGAAATTGATGAATAGTAATAAAAATCAGCATAATGGGTTGATCAATTGAAAAGAAATGGGTTGATGGTAATAAAAATCAGTTTAATGTTGAACAATTGAAGGAAAATAAAACCGAAAAGAAATGAATTGATGGTAATAAAAATAGGCATAATGGTGAAAAGAAATGGATTGATGGTAATAAAAATCAGTATAATTTTGATGAATTGAAGGAAAAGAAAACCGAAAAGAAATGGGTTGATGGTAATAAAAATCAGTATAATGTTGATCAATTAAAGGAAAAGAAAACCGAAAAGAAATGAATTGATGGTAATAAAAATAGGCATAATGGTGATCATTTGAATGAAAAGAAACTGAAAAGAAATTGATGAATAGTAATAAAAATCAGCATAATGGTGACCATTTGAATGAAAATAAACCGAAAACAACTTGATGAATAGTAATCGGTAATCAATCCACAATTATTTTCTTGTCTTTTGTAACTTACACCAAAAAATTCTATAAATAGTCGACACCATGAGTAGAATCTAGGAGTAGAAAAAAAAAGAAAAAGGAAAGAGAGAATAATAGAAAAAAGAGGAACATAGAATCTGAACTTGGTAAAACCAGTCCAGCAAACCATATGCAGCAATAAGGTATCGATTTTCTCATCCTTATCTAATGTTTTCTTTTTCGTTTATTTGTATTGCATTCTTTAATTTATTTTTTTAGTTTATTTGTATTGCATTCTTTAAAAATGTAATTTAGTTTTGTTTTTTGTTGTTGTCATTTTTCCCAAAAATAAACTCATACGTTAAGCTTTTATTTTCCTAAGTGGTTTGTTCCAAATTTTTTTTTTAATACATACTAAAAATACTATAAATAATTGATGCTTATAAACCAATCACCAAGTAAAAAAAACTTCAACCAATTGTAACATAACACAAAACTCACATAATGGTTTATCAAATATAAAAAACAAAAAACAATCATAACAACGAATAAATAGTTTATTTTTCTTTTATAGAATTAATAGTCATCGCCACCGGATGAAATTCATCCTTGCTCGCCGCGCCACATCATTTAGTGGCCTTTGTGCCGCGACAGATCTGACAATGCACAAGCAAATCCTTTAATAGACTGCTTCACCGTCGTGTCCATCTGTTTCGTGCATAAACCACCGCATTACCGTTGTTTTCTAACAAAAAACTCAATTGTTATTTACTTAAAAAACCAAAAATACAAAAATAAAAATATACAATTTGTGAACAGATATCTCACACTTTTTTGTTATTATTATTATTATTATTACTATTATCATTATTACATTTTTACTTCTAGATACGTATATAATAATAACTATAATAAAACAATAGTCAAATAGAGTAATAATAAAATCGGATAACACATAAATATTTTCTACCCAAGAACTACTTGCGTTTTTATTTTCCTATTGCACTTGGGAATACGTAGGAGCAAGGTTTTCTCCTTGTCAAACAAAATTAAAATTTATTTTCTTTCTTTTATTAATGGAAATAATTTATTTTCTTTTTTATTATTTTTTTAGGGGTAAAATAAATAATTAAATAAATAAATAATTTGTATACAATTAATTATAGGGTAAGCGTTTTAACGGACGATGTAGAGTAATATTACTTTCTCTACTCGTAATGGACTCCTAAATCCACTTTTTTGGTTCAAAAACTTTATTTTAGGTTTTATCTAATTTTTCCTTTTTAAAAAAAAAAATAAAATTGGTGGCGACTCATTTTTCGCAGACAAACCGGACGCGACATATATATATATATATATTATAAAATACGTTTTAGATTATATATTATAAATAGTTAATAATTGATTGATATGGGTTTGTCATTGTATATTTATTTAGCTTTTATTGGTTGCCTGTTGATAAAGAAGAAGATGTAGACTTGTTAAGCTATTTGGATTTATTGTGGCAGTAGAAATTGTTATGTCTAGTGAAAGCTTCAATTGAAGTAAGGGGTGAGAGGAGATTTTATGAGTGTAAAATAACATGAGATGAATGAGGATACAAAAATTCTCAGATATTCGTATGTGGTTTACTATGTACGATCGAGCCCGATTGAGTAATAATAATTATTTAATAATATATGAATGGTAATGGTGAGGACTAAAAAATAATTTAGCAACATATATAATTGCCATGAATTTATTTATATCAAGATTGCATATTGTTTAATTTTATGAAACCTTATGCTAATTGTGATTGTATGAATAATGTGTAATTGTTAGTCTTAATTGCAATTTTACTCCTTTATTTTCACCAATTCATAGAATTGGTCTCCTATTTTAAAATCCTACCATTTTTGCCGTTTTTTAAGATTTTTTAACTAAAAATTTTGATTTGACATATTTTAAATGATATCGTATATAATCTTATGATGTAGAACCATCTAGATGCATTATTTTATTTATATATAAATTACAAAAATAATTAATTTTATAAGTCGTAACTGAAATTTTTAAGAGAATTTTATTGTAATTTCATGGATATTAATTATTAAAAATCATTTTATAATATGTCACACAGTTTAAAATGTCATATCACAATATTTAGTTTTAAAAAATCAAGGAATGAACAAATACTATTAGAATTGAAAATAAAAGATTAAAACTTCTATTAAGCATAACTATTATTAAAAGTATTTCGAATTATTTTTTATTACTCAAATTTATTTCAAATTACTTTTATTGAAATACAACTAGAAATAAGAATTACATTTTTTAAACAAATAAAAAAAAAAACTTATTAATTGAATGATTTGGCTAATAAAAAAAAGATACGCGATCGTCAAACAGAAAAAACATAATCTTTTACTAATGATATATTTTAAAAAGGAACTTTGATTGGATTTTCTTTTGGTTGCGTTATGTTAAAAAAAAAATCTCATTAACATATTAAGCGTTAATGTGACAATGAACAATTATTTAATTTTTCTAGAAACAAATGCTTATTTATTTAAATCTTGAAATGATACGTCAAAAGAAAAATTAAATCTTAATAAGATCCTTAATTTTCAAAGATAATTGTATGATATCATATTAAAGATATAGAAACAAAATTAAACCTTATAGTTTTTACACTATATAGTCTATATATAAAAACAATGTATACCAAACAAAAACTTGCAATTAACACTTGATCACTTTGAGTCACAAAATCCAAACATTTGATCACACTCGTTCTTTCATGGAGTCCTTCTTCTACACTCTTCATGTAAGTCCTATCCATGATTCAATTCTTGCAATGTTTCAACATACTCCTTATTTGAGTAATAGCTTCTACATTGATTTTGATTACACCAACACAATTATAAAACCCAATGCTAGAAACTCCGTATCTCTATCTACAGTTACAATTAAAAACATATTTGTTGTTCCTCGTGAAATCTTATGTAGTTGTACGGAGAGGAATTATATCGATGCTTTATACCATATCTTTTCTTCCGTGCCTACTTACATAATAGATTCATTCTACCTAAAGTGGGACAATGTGCTAGACAAATGGTTGAAAACAACAATGTATTTAAGAAGAATTTGTCGCTTCGCGTTACCACAAGACAAAGGGCGAATCCAATTGAGGATTTGTTGGATGTATTAGAAATTAATCATCCTTGTTATGACTCTACGGAAAATTGTTCAATTTGTTTGGAGGAATTTAGTACTAGTTTAAATTTAAAAATTGTTTCCACAAAATGTTTACATTTTTTTCATAAAAACTGTATTGTACTGTGGATTGAAAGATGCATCAGTTGTTCGTCTTCTTATACTTGTCCGTTGTGCCGGCATCAAATATTATAAATAGAGAAAGAAATATTAAATATATATTTTTCTTAGAGTATGACGTTGTTTGTATTTAATTTTGTAATTTTCTTGTTTAGTGGCATTTTATGCTTTCTATTTATGATATGTTTTGGCTCATATCGAAATTATATTGATATAACAACTGTTCACTTTTAATATATATTAAATTGTTAATTTTAACTAGAGTTACCGTAACTATTAAACATAACTATTGTTAAAAGTATTTTAAATTATTATTTTTAACTTAAATTTATTTGAAATTACTTTAATTGAAATAATTTTTTAACACAAATAAAAAAAACTTATTAATTGAATGATTAGGCTAATAAAAAAAAATGATATGCGATTGTCAAAAAGAAAAAACAGAATCTTTTACTAATGAGATATTTTTGATATATTTCAAAAGGAAATTTGTTTGGATTTTCTTTTGGTTGCGTTATGTTAAAAATAAATTCTCATTAAAATATTAAGCGTTAATATCATAATGAATGTTTATTTAATTTTTCTATAAATAAATGCTTATTTATTTAAATCATGAAATGATATGTCAAAAGAAAAATAAAATCTTAAAATAAGATATGTATTTTCAAAGATAATTGTATGATATCTTATGAAAGATATAGTAACAAGATTAGAAACAATATATAGTCTATATATAGAAACAATGTATACCAAACAAAAACATGCAATTAACAATTGATCACTTAGAGTCAGTGTGACACCCTAAATTCCAAAATAATGTATATCATAGTTTATACAATATTTTTATAATATATTTGCAGCAGATAAATAAAAACTCTTTCCAAGGAAAAAGAAACTTTTTTGGGTTATTTAGAATATCACATTTCTCAAAATACAATCTTTATTCCTGGTATCACATTTCAGAGTGAGGTTTATCCCAAACTTGAACTTCAAGACCCATTAACCTGTAACAACTTCGATTTCACAAACGCATGACCTAGTCAAACACAAACAACGAATGAGGTGAGCTTCGAAATCATGTTGATAGTATAATATAAGTAAGAAGAACATGCAAACAATCATAATAAATCGTATCATATCACATCATGATATATCAAAATACTCAAGAAAAATAATATCACATTATAATGTCAAAATCACTCAAGTCAAATCAATATATCGTCATATCGTCACTGTTGGAACATATTGTATAACAAAGAGCAATTGAAATTGAGAAGAAAAGAGTAAAATAGAATGTTCTGAAAATCGGAGAATGATTATTGATCTTGACACACTCTAACCAAGAATGTTCTTGGTTTACAAATTTATAGAAAAACAGTTTGTATAGCTATACTTTAACTAACTAACTAACTACATTTCTTAACAACCTCTAAACTACCCTAACTTAATTACAAACACAATTAATCATTTTAGAATTAACTAAATCCAAAACTCCTCCTTAATCCAAAATGATTAGAGTGATGTTAATCCAAGCTTGTTCTTTATCTATTAATCAAAATAGGAGCAACAGTAATACTAACAAAGTCATGCCAATTATGAGGTCTTCCACTATCATTAGCCAAAGCAATTGCCATTAATACAACAACTTCCATAACTCATGATAAAGGGTTCAACATACACCCTAAGAACCTCAAAAACTTGGTCTCTTTTTTCTCTTCCAATTTGTTTGGTCCAAATACTTGAAAACGATTTAATCCTTGTTACTCTTCATCATGGTCACTAAAATTATCATCACTTCCTACCGCTAATTGATCATCAATCTCTTCATCACTACCATGCATTGAATGCTCCTCCTAAAGCTCCTTTGAAGCTCTATCACACATCCTTGGTGAACTAAAACAGGAGGGTACATATCTGCTACCCGTGTCAGTCCCATCAGCTTTTGAATCATCAACACTTCCAGCACGACTTGTTCCACCATCGCAGGGCCAAGCACTCATCCCATAATTTTTGGAACCAAGTTGGTTCTAAGTACTTAGGATTTTGATGTTTACAAAAGCACTTCATGTAATCTTATTTTGTACTTAGAATTATTATATTAAATGCCACCAGAAGATGAAGTCCCCAGAGGCAGAAGATGAGTTACCAGAGGATAAAATCAGACCAGAGGATACACCTCCAGAGGATGTCAAAACATCATCAGAGGATATCTTTCCTGGCCCATATTAGAAGGAAGCAGAGTCCAGAAGGAGACCTGGTCCAGACTAGAAGGAAGCCTGCCAGAGGGAGACTTGGTCCAGACCAGAAGGAATCACAAGTCAGACTTGGTCCAGACTTTATTCTGACCAGAAGATAGCCTGGTAGTAATTATAAGAATCAATCTAGACTTAATCAAAGCTTCAGATAACTGGTCAAGAACAAGTGACTTGGTTCAGATTTGGTCCATACCAGAAGATAGCATGATTCACAGTATAAAACTTGATCCAGATCAGAAGGTAAATGTCCAGATTAAAATATCATAAGTCCATATTTAATTTCAGTTCAATCCAGACTCAGTCCAGAATTGGTTCAGATCAGAGGGAAAATGTTTAGATCAATGGTCCAGATTTAAGCATCATGGCCCAGTGTTGGCCGAGATCAGAAGATTGGATCATGTGGCCCAGTGTTGGCCGAGATCAGAGGATCACAGAAGTTGCGCATATCAGATTACACAAGTCCAGAGTTGATCGAGATCAGAAGATCATATGGTCCAGATTTAATCATGATGATAATCAGTGGAGACTTGATTAAATTTTAATAGAAATTTGATCAAAGTATTAAGAGGATTTGATACAAAAATATATTGAAGTCTTGTGGGAATTCA
>JBBPBO010000002.1:25387791-25480867 GCA_037974295.1 Cicer cuneatum | reverse complement strand
AAAAATAAACTCATACGTTAAGCTTTTATTTTCCTAAGTGGTTTGTTCCAAATTTTTTTTTAATACATACTAAAAATACTATAAATAATTGATGCTTATAAACCAATCACCAAGTAAAAAAAACTTCAACCAATTGTAACATAACACAAAACTCACATAATGGTTTATCAAATATAAAAAACAAAAAACAATCATAACAACGAATAAATAGTTTATTTTTCTTTTATAGAATTAATAGTCATCGCCACCGGATGAAATTCATCCTTGCTCGCCGCGCCACATCATTTAGTGGCCTTTGTGCCGCGACAGATCTGACAATGCACAAGCAAATCCTTTAATAGACTGCTTCACCGTCGTGTCCATCTGTTTCGTGCATAAACCACCGCATTACCGTTGTTTTCTAACAAAAAACTCAATTGTTATTTACTTAAAAAACCAAAAATACAAAAATAAAAATATACAATTTGTGAACAGATATCTCACACTTTTTTGTTATTATTATTATTATTATTATTACTATTATCATTATTACATTTTTACTTCTAGATACGTATATAATAATAACTATAATAAAACAATAGTCAAATAGAGTAATAATAAAATCGGATAACACATAAATATTTTCTACCCAAGAACTACTTGCGTTTTTATTTTCCTATTGCACTTGGGGATACGTAGGAGCAAGGTTTTCTCCTTGTCAAACAAAATTAAAATTTATTTTCTTTCTTTTATTAATGGAAATAATTTATTTTCTTTTTTATTATTTTTTTAGGGGTAAAATAAATAATTAAATAAATAAATAATTTGTATACAATTAATTATAGGGTAACCGTTTTAACGGACGATGTAGAGTAATATTACTTTCTCTACTCGTAATGGACTCCTAAATCCACTTTTTTGGTTCAAAAACTTTATTTTAGGTTTTATCTAATTTTTCCTTTTTAAAAAAAAAAATAAAATTGGTGGCGACTCATTTTTCGCAGACAAACCGGACGCGACATATATATATATATATATATATATTATAAAATACGTTTTAGATTATATATTATAAATAGTTAATAATTGATTGATATGGGTTTGTCATTGTATATTTATTTAGCTTTTATTGGTTGCCTGTTGATAAAGAAGAAGATGTAGACTTGTTAAGCTATTTGGATTTATTGTGGCAGTAGAAATTGTTATGTCTAGTGAAAGCTTCAATTGAAGTAAGGGGTGAGAGGAGATTTTATGAGTGTAAAATAACATGAGATGAATGAGGATACAAAAATTCTCAGATATTCGTATGTGGTTTACTATGTACGATCGAGCCCGATTGAGTAATAATAATTATTTAATAATATATGAATGGTAATGGTGAGGACTAAAAAATAATTTAGCAACATATATAATTGCCATGAATTTATTTATATCAAGATTGCATATTGTTTAATTTTATGAAACCTTATGCTAATTGTGATTGTATGAATAATGTGTAATTGTTAGTCTTAATTGCAATTTTACTCCTTTATTTTCACCAATTCATAGAATTGGTCTCCTATTTTAAAATCCTACCATTTTTGCCGTTTTTTAAGATTTTTTAACTAAAAATTTTGATTTGACATATTTTAAATGATATCGTATATAATCTTATGATGTAGAACCATCTAGATGCATTATTTTATTTATATATAAATTACAAAAATAATTAATTTTATAAGTCGTAACTGAAATTTTTAAGAGAATTTTATTGTAATTTCATGGATATTAATTATTAAAAATCATTTTATAATATGTCACACAGTTTAAAATGTCATATCACAATATTTAGTTTTAAAAAATCAAGGAATGAACAAATACTATTAGAATTGAAAATAAAAGATTAAAACTTCTATTAAGCATAACTATTATTAAAAGTATTTCGAATTATTTTTTATTACTCAAATTTATTTCAAATTACTTTTATTGAAATACAACTAGAAATAAGAATTACATTTTTTACACAAATAAAAAAAAAAACTTATTAATTGAATGATTTGGCTAATAAAAAAAAGATACGCGATCGTCAAACAGAAAAAACATAATCTTTTACTAATGATATATTTTAAAAAGGAACTTTGATTGGATTTTCTTTTGGTTGCGTTATGTTAAAAAAAAAATCTCATTAACATATTAAGCGTTAATGTGACAATGAACAATTATTTAATTTTTCTAGAAACAAATGCTTATTTATTTAAATCTTGAAATGATACGTCAAAAGAAAAATTAAATCTTAATAAGATCCTTAATTTTCAAAGATAATTGTATGATATCATATTAAAGATATAGAAACAAAATTAAACCTTATAGTTTTTACACTATATAGTCTATATATAAAAACAATGTATACCAAACAAAAACTTGCAATTAACACTTGATCACTTTGAGTCACAAAATCCAAACATTTGATCACACTCGTTCTTTCATGGAGTCCTTCTTCTACACTCTTCATGTAAGTCCTATCCATGATTCAATTCTTGCAATGTTTCAACATACTCCTTATTTGAGTAATAGCTTCTACATTGATTTTGATTACACCAACACAATTATAAAACCCAATGCTAGAAACTCCGTATCTCTATCTACAGTTACAATTAAAAACATATTTGTTGTTCCTCGTGAAATCTTATGTAGTTGTACGGAGAGGAATTATATCGATGCTTTATACCATATCTTTTCTTCCGTGCCTACTTACATAATAGATTCATTCTACCTAAAGTGGGACAATGTGCTAGACAAATGGTTGAAAACAACAATGTATTTAAGAAGAATTTGTCGCTTCGCGTTACCACAAGACAAAGGGCGAATCCAATTGAGGATTTGTTGGATGTATTAGAAATTAATCATCCTTGTTATGACTCTACGGAAAATTGTTCAATTTGTTTGGAGGAATTTAGTACTAGTTTAAATTTAAAAATTGTTTCCACAAAATGTTTACATTTTTTTCATAAAAACTGTATTGTACTGTGGATTGAAAGATGCATCAGTTGTTCGTCTTCTTATACTTGTCCGTTGTGCCGGCATCAAATATTATAAATAGAGAAAGAAATATTAAATATATATTTTTCTTAGAGTATGACGTTGTTTGTATTTAATTTTGTAATTTTCTTGTTTAGTGGCATTTTATGCTTTCTATTTATGATATGTTTTGGCTCATATCGAAATTATATTGATATAACAACTGTTCACTTTTAATATATATTAAATTGTTAATTTTAACTAGAGTTACCGTAACTATTAAACATAACTATTGTTAAAAGTATTTTAAATTATTATTTTTAACTTAAATTTATTTGAAATTACTTTAATTGAAATAATTTTTTAACACAAATAAAAAAAACTTATTAATTGAATGATTAGGCTAATAAAAAAAAATGATATGCGATTGTCAAAAAGAAAAAACAGAATCTTTTACTAATGAGATATTTTTGATATATTTCAAAAGGAAATTTGTTTGGATTTTCTTTTGGTTGCGTTATGTTAAAAATAAATTCTCATTAAAATATTAAGCGTTAATATCATAATGAATGTTTATTTAATTTTTCTATAAATAAATGCTTATTTATTTAAATCATGAAATGATATGTCAAAAGAAAAATAAAATCTTAAAATAAGATATGTATTTTCAAAGATAATTGTATGATATCTTATGAAAGATATAGTAACAAGATTAGAAACAATATATAGTCTATATATAGAAACAATGTATACCAAACAAAAACATGCAATTAACAATTGATCACTTAGAGCAGTGTGACACCCTAAATTCCAAAATAATGTATATCATAGTTTATACAATATTTTTATAATATATTTGCAGCAGATAAATAAAAACTCTTTCCAAGGAAAAAGAAACTTTTTTGGGTTATTTAGAATATCACATTTCTCAAAATACAATCTTTATTCCTGGTATCACATTTCAGAGTGAGGTTTATCCCAAACTTGAACTTCAAGACCCATTAACCTGTAACAACTTCGATTTCACAAACGCATGACCTAGTCAAACACAAACAACGAATGAGGTGAGTTTCGAAATCATGTTGATAGTATAATATAAGTAAGAAGAACATGCAAACAATCATAATAAATCGTATCATATCACATCATGATATATCAAAATACTCAAGAAAAATAATATCACATTATAATGTCAAAATCACTCAAGTCAAATCAATATATCGTCATATCGTCACTGTTGGAACATATTGTATAACAAAGAGCAATTGAAATTGAGAAGAAAAGAGTAAAATAGAATGTTCTGAAAATCGGAGAATGATTATTGATCTTGACACACTCTAACCAAGAATGTTCTTGGTTTACAAATTTATAGAAAAACAGTTTGTATAGCTATACTTTAACTAACTAACTAACTACATTTCTTAACAACCTCTAAACTACCCTAACTTAATTACAAACACAATTAATCATTTTAGAATTAACTAAATCCAAAACTCCTCCTTAATCCAAAATGATTAGAGTGATGTTAATCCAAGCTTGTTCTTTATCTATTAATCAAAATAGGAGCAACAGTAATACTAACAAAGTCATGCCAATTATGAGGTCTTCCACTATCATTAGCCAAAGCAATTGCCATTAATACAACAACTTCCATAACTCATGATAAAGGGTTCAACATACACCCTAAGAACCTCAAAAACTTGTTCTCTTTTTTCTCTTCCAATTTGTTTGGTCCAAATACTTGAAAACGATTTAATCCTTGTTACTCTTCATCATGGTCACTAAAATTATCATCACTTCCTACCGCTAATTGATCATCAATCTCTTCATCACTACCATGCATTGAATGCTCCTCCTAAAGCTCCTTTGAAGCTCTATCACACATCCTTGGTGAACTAAAATAGGAGGGTACATATCTGCTACCCGTGTCAGTCCCATCAGCTTTTGAATCATCAACACTTCCAGCACGACTTGTTCCACCATCGCAGGGCCAAGCACTCATCCCATAATTTTTGGAACCAAGTTGGTTCTAAGTACTTAGGATTTTGATGTTTACAAAAGCACTTCATGTAATCTTATTTTGTACTTAGAATTATTATATTAAATGCCACCAGAAGATGAAGTCCCCAGAGGCAGAAGATGAGTTACCAGAGGATAAAATCAGACCAGAGGATACACCTCCAGAGGATGTCAAAACATCATCAGAGGATATCTTTCCTGGCCCATATTAGAAGGAAGCAGAGTCCAGAAGGAGACCTGGTCCAGACTAGAAGGAAGCCTGCCAGAGGGAGACTTGGTCCAGACCAGAAGGAATCACAAGTCAGACTTGGTCCAGACTTTATTCTGACCAGAAGATAGCCTGGTAGTAATTATAAGAATCAATCTAGACTTAATCAAAGCTTCAGATAACTGGTCAAGAACAAGTGACTTGGTTCAGATTTGGTCCATACCAGAAGATAGCATGATTCACAGTATAAAACTTGATCCAGATCAGAAGGTAAATGTCCAGATTAAAATATCATAAGTCCATATTTAATTTCAGTTCAATCCAGACTCAGTCCAGAATTGGTTCAGATCAGAGGGAAAATGTTTAGATCAATGGTCCAGATTTAAGCATCATGGCCCAGTGTTGGCCGAGATCAGAAGATTGGATCATGTGGCCCAGTGTTGGCCGAGATCAGAGGATCACAGAAGTTGCGCATATCAGATTACACAAGTCCAGAGTTGATCGAGATCAGAAGATCATATGGTCCAGATTTAATCATGATGATAATCAGTGGAGACTTGATTAAATTTTAATAGAAATTTGATCAAAGTATTAAGAGGATTTGATACAAAAATATATTGAAGTCTTGTGGGAATTCAGAAGCTATTGGCGGGAAGAAAGATTTGGTCCAGAATTAATCAATAACAGGATTGGCCAAAGTTATTTTCGAATGCAAATCTGAAGCTAAAAATATATGTTTTTTATTTAAGTGAAACCCGATTGGCCAAGTTATTTTTGCAAGAGAATCTGGCAAGATACAGCTCGAACTTAAGCATGGAAGAAACCCTAATTATTCATCTATAAAATGAGGCTCAAGGTAGAAGACTCAGCATCGAAAATACTTGAGAGTCATACACTTCCAAAAGCAAAATACTTGACTTTTCAGTGAGGTCAATTGTGAGTATCCGCTTTCTAGAAGCAAATACTCTAAGTTTTTATTTCCCTTGTGTTAGGTCTAAGTTGTTGAAGTAGAGTCTACAATCTGAGGGAGTCAGAAGGAGTAGCAGATTACTTAGGAATTAGATTCAAGGTTCTTTTCCTCAAAAGTCTAGGATTGTTCGAATTTTTGAGAAGATTGACTTGGAGGGTCAGTGGTACTTTGTAATTCAAGGTTTTTGAATTAGTGAAATCCTTCAAAGTGAAAGGACTGGATGTAGCCTAGTTAAAGGTGAACCAGTATAAAATTATGAGTTGTTATTTACTTTATATCCGCCGCTAACTCTGTTTTAACAGGTTTTGTTTTAAAACTAAAAAGTATTCCAGTTAATCAAACACAATTCAACCCCCTTCTCGAGTTTGCACCTTCAATAATAACCAAATTGAAGGTTTACATGTTCTGCCTTATCCATCCGTAAGGGTCCATACATTGTACTTCCAATTTCATTCTTCTCATCCAAAACAACATCTACACCGTCAACATTTTTGCTCTCCACATTTTCATGATCTTTAGACTTAGACTCATTGCCTTCCATCACATCAGAATCAACTGATTTGTTAACTTGCTCAGCATCCACAAATGATTTGCCATCATACTCTACAACACGATCCCAATTGTCGTATGCCTTGTGAGTTGCTTTGTCTAAGACTTTTGAAGCCTCTCTTGTCATGGAGTTTAGTTTTTTTTCCAACTCATGCTTTTCAGACATCAGTGATGCAATGCGACTTTGCTCTTTAGCTAATTGTTCTTGCCCCTGGTGCCTCAACAGCGACTCTCGCAGTACTTCCAATTTTAAACCAGCTAACTCCCTTTCCAATATTTGGAGGTAGTCTGGTGGCCCAAGAGATGAAATTGTATTAACTGTGTTAGTCACTGATTGTTGCTGCATTGAGTTCAATTCTGCTCTTAATGCTGTTGCATCTTCCTCAATACGATATTGCTCATCTTCTGTGGTGAAATCCTCCATTTGGCTTACAAAATGCTTAAGCTCTTTGACTCGATCTCTGAACTCATCCTTTTTTTGATTCAAACTCCTTCACTCGGCTTTCGAATCCTCCTCTTTTGTTTGAAACTCCTCCATTTGGTCTTTAAGTTGCTTTTCTTTTAACTAGAGCTCCTTCATCTGGATTTCATGTAGATTCTCTTTTGACCCAAGGTCCTTCATTCGGATTTCAAGTTTCTTACTGTCATTAGGAACTTCTTCCTAGGACTTGGCAACATTAACTAATGGATCACTCTCCTCCATATCTTCACTACCTTCATTGAATTGATTGTGATTATCATGGTTATGATACGACAGAGAACCACCTTATCCACCATCACTTTCTTTCTCATCTACACAGGTTCTTCCCTTGCACCTGCACCTGCATCTACAACAGCATAACCTTCTTTCTTCACTGAGCTTGCCATTTTCACTTGATTTCTGTGTTAGGCACTTCCTTCCATCACAACCATACTCTCTTTCTGCACCTGTCCCCTGATCTTGCTTCTTCTTGATGTATCAACATCCTTCAGCCATTCACTCTGGCTTGTCATCTGATTATAGAAACTAGTATCAAGAAACCAGACTTAGGACAAAGAACGTTCTCCGTTTGAACACACCCAAGAACATTCTTTGTTTACGGTAGCCATCAAGACTATATCTGAATCTGAGTCCTCAGCTGCTATCTGATCTTCATCATCCTTTCTTTGTTCCTTCTTGGATCTACACTCATTAGCAAAGTGATCCCACTTTTGACAATTGTAACATTGAATCCCCTTCTTGTTAAACTTCCTTTTTGCATTTGACTTCTTGTTGTTATTGTCACCAAGGATGTCTTGTTAAACTTCCTCTTTCCATTATGCTTCTTGTTGACTTGAGCCTACAATGCCTGCACTTGAGTTGTTGTTGCACACCTTTCTCTTACTCTCAATTCATGAGCTTATAGGGAACCTTGCAATTCTTCTACCTTCAATGTTCCAAGATCCTTTGACTCCTCTAGGCCACCACTATATGATCATATCTTTGTGTCAATGTTCTCAAAATCTTCTCAATAATCACCACTTCAGTTATTGATTCATCATTAGTTCTCAACTAATTAACAATTGCCTAAACTCGATTGAAATAATCATCCACACTTTCATCCTTTCATCCTCCTCCATCTTCAACAATTCATATTGCCTTCTCAACATTTGAAGTTTCACTTTCTTGGTTTTTTTACTACCCGTGTAATACTTCACCAAGATATATGCCTCTTTTGATGTAGATACCTTCGAGATCCTTTCAAAATTGTTTGCATCCACACTTTGTTGGATGTAAAACAATGCCTTGCAATCCTTTTCCTTGCAATGCCTTACAATCCCTTTCCATGTGGTGAATGAATTTTAGGAGATGGTGAAATTTTAATTTAATCTTCATACACTATTATGCTAGGGTCATGCAAAATAAGAACTTTTTCCAAGGGGTCCTGCATCTTGAAATTCTCAAAATTTTCATAAGTAACCTTATCATTAATATCATTAGCCTCAATGAAGCTACAAGAAGCAAATGAAGATGGGTTTTTTTTTAAAGAATTATACACTTAAAATTCAGCCTCTTCATCACCCAACCTCAAAGTTAATTTTCCCTATTGAACATCGATCAAAGTTTTTCCGGTGGCCAAGAAGGGTCTACCCAATATAATTGGCACTTCATCATCTTCCTCCATATCTAAAACAACAAAAACTATAGGAAAAATAAACTTATCCATTTTCACTAACATATCTTCTATTATCCCACAATGGTGGGCAATAGATCTGTCAGGAAGTTGTACAGAAATGTTAGTCGGTGGGGTTCTTGTAGGCCCAAGTTCCTAAAAACAGGCAACGACATCAAATTAATACTAGCTTGCAAATCACAAAGTGCTTTTTCAAAAGAAGAGTTGCCAATAATACAAGGAATAGTAAAACTACCAAGATCCTTAAGCTTACGGGGCAACTTTTTCAATACTATAGCAGAGCAATCCTTGTTAAGCTTAACCATCTCAAAGTCTTCGAGTTTCTTTTTATTAGAAATTATTTCTTTTAAAAATATAGCATACTTGGGCATTTGAGCAATAACTTCAGCAAAAGGAATGTTGATATGCAATTTTTTAAAATCTCAAGGAATATAGCAAATTGCTTATCATTATGCATATTTTTCAATCTTTTAGGGAATGGAATACTTACCTTGGTTAAGTCATGGTCTTCCTCAAATTTGTTAGAAGAAAGCTCATTAGGATGTACTTTTTTCCCTTTTGGACACAATTGTCCTTCCTTTTCAAGCATTGAAGTAACCTCAATTCCACTCCTAAGAGTGATAGCTTTCACTTGCTCTTTCGGATTTGGCTTGATTTGAATAGACAATGATCCCAGAGGTCTTTGTGCTAGTAAATTAACAATATTAGACATTTGAGTTTCTACATTGCCAAATCGAGTTAAGATTTGATTCTCCATATTCTGAAACCTTTCATTTGTCTTCTTTATGAACATAGCCAGTACATCTTGAAGATCTGGTCTGCTCTCCTCTTGCCTTTGCACATGGGGTGGCTTGTTGAAATTAGAGTTTTTCCCTTGCTGTTATCTTCCATAAGAGAAATTATGGTGATTCTTCCAAACTGGATTATAGGCAGAAGAATAAGGGTCATTCTAATTGCAGTTGGTGTTGGTGACATAGTTAGCTTCCTCAGCATGATTGTTGGAATTGGTTGAGCTTGTGTTTTACTTTCAATGACCTTCAACCTCTCATCTGTCAGTCCCATATAATTTTACAAAACACCAATGCAAGGATGTTCCACTTTTTGCATATACTTCACCAAAGCATCTTGCATACTTTTCTTGGCATCACTATCTTTTTGTTTGACATAGTTGTCTTCCTCAATCTGCTTAGCCCACGGATTGCCCAAATTACTTTCATCACCAAGTCCAAAAATTTCACCAACATCACCAGAAGGAGTGCCTACATAAATTTTTAAATTTGTGCAGACATCAGAGTCTCAAGCTGCTTGCGATTCTATCCACCTTCATTTCCAAAGTGACATTCGCCTCGACTATCTACATCCCAACTTGCTTTTTAAGATGTCTATCATTTGAGTTCCATTGACAACTATATGTAGCTATTTCTTCCACCAAGGCATATACTTCTTCAGGTTCTTTTTTTAGAATAGAGCCTCCACAAGCCGGGAAAACGACTCGCACCCAAAGCCAAGAAAACAACCCGCATGTTGAAGTCGGGAAAATGACTCGCACCCAAAGCCGAGAAACCGACCCGCATGTTGAAGCCGGGAAAACGACTTGCACCAAAATATGAGAAAATGATTAGTATGTTAAAGCTGGGAAAAAGAATTGCACCCTTCTAAAAAAAATTTCCGTACAAAATTAGAGTTGTCGTCTTTACTTATCTTTACTTTGATTCTCAAGTAAATTCTAAGTAAAGAGGGGCAGCTGTTGACACCTAATTTTGTCTGCTTTCTTTAGACATTTTATATATAAAACAATTATATATTTAAAAAAAATTAGAAAAATATAATAAATAAAATTAAATAATTAGACTATAAACTTTAGACAATCATGAGTGTTTCTGGTTCTTGTTTGCCTCTGATTCCTATTCAGACGTTCACTCTTTTCTAAAAAAAACAAAAAAGTACATAATTAAATAAAAAGAAACTGAAAAGAAATGGATTGATGGTAATAAAAATCAGTATAATTTTGATGAATTGAAGGAAAAGAAAACCGAAAAGAAATGAATTGATGGTAATAAAAATAGGCATAATGGTGATCATTTGAATGAAAAGAAACTGAAAAGAAATTGATGAATAGTAATAAAAATCAGCATAATGGGTTGATCAATTGAAAAGAAATGGGTTGATGGTAATAAAAATCAGTTTAATGTTGAACAATTGAAGGAAAATAAAACCGAAAAGAAATGAATTGATGGTAATAAAAATAGGCATAATGGTGAAAAGAAATGGATTGATGGTAATAAAAATCAGTATAATTTTGATGAATTGAAGGAAAAGAAAACCGAAAAGAAATGGGTTGATGGTAATAAAAATCAGTATAATGTTGATCAATTAAAGGAAAAGAAAACCGAAAAGAAATGAATTGATGGTAATAAAAATAGGCATAATGGTGATCATTTGAATGAAAAGAAACTGAAAAGAAATTGATGAATAGTAATAAAAATCAGCATAATGGTGACCATTTGAATGAAAATAAACCGAAAACAACTTGATGAATAGTAATCGGTAATCAATCCACAATTATTTTCTTGTCTTTTGTAACTTACACCAAAAAATTCTATAAATAGTCGACACCATGAGTAGAATCTAGGAGTAGAAAAAAAAAAAGAAAAAGGAAAGAGAGAATAATAGAAAAAAGAGGAACATAGAATCTGAACTTGGTAAAACCAGTCCAGCAAACCATATGCAGCAATAAGGTATCGATTTTCTCATCCTTATCTAATGTTTTCTTTTTCGTTTATTTGTATTGCATTCTTTAATTTATTTTTTTAGTTTATTTGTATTGCATTCTTTAAAAATGTAATTTAGTTTTGTTTTTTGTTGTTGTCATTTTTCCGAAAAATAAACTCATACGTTAAGCTTTTATTTTCCTAAGTGGTTTGTTCCAAATTTTTTTTTAATACATACTAAAAATACTATAAATAATTGATGCTTATAAACCAATCACCAAGTAAAAAAAACTTCAACCAATTGTAACATAACACAAAACTCACATAATGGTTTATCAAATATAAAAAACAAAAAACAATCATAACAACGAATAAATAGTTTATTTTTCTTTTATAGAATTAATAGTCATCGCCACCGGATGAAATTCATCCTTGCTCGCCGCGCCACATCATTTAGTGGCCTTTGTGCCGCGACAGATCTGACAATGCACAAGCAAATCCTTTAATAGACTGCTTCACCGTCGTGTCCATCTGTTTCGTGCATAAACCACCGCATTACCGTTGTTTTCTAACAAAAAACTCAATTGTTATTTACTTAAAAAACCAAAAATACAAAAATAAAAATATACAATTTGTGAACAGATATCTCACACTTTTTTGTTATTATTATTATTATTATTACTATTATCATTATTACATTTTTACTTCTAGATACGTATATAATAATAACTATAATAAAACAATAGTCAAATAGAGTAATAATAAAATCGGATAACACATAAATATTTTCTACCCAAGAACTACTTGCGTTTTTATTTTCCTATTGCACTTGGGAATACGTAGGAGCAAGGTTTTCTCCTTGTCAAACAAAATTAAAATTTATTTTCTTTCTTTTATTAATGGAAATAATTTATTTTCTTTTTTATTATTTTTTTAGGGGTAAAATAAATAATTAAATAAATAAATAATTTGTATACAATTAATTATAGGGTAAGCGTTTTAACGGACGATGTAGAGTAATATTACTTTCTCTACTCGTAATGGACTCCTAAATCCACTTTTTTGGTTCAAAAACTTTATTTTAGGTTTTATCTAATTTTTCCTTTTTAAAAAAAAAAATAAAATTGGTGGCGACTCATTTTTCGCAGACAAACCGGACGCGACATATATATATATATATATTATAAAATACGTTTTAGATTATATATTATAAATAGTTAATAATTGATTGATATGGGTTTGTCATTGTATATTTATTTAGCTTTTATTGGTTGCCTGTTGATAAAGAAGAAGATGTAGACTTGTTAAGCTATTTGGATTTATTGTGGCAGTAGAAATTGTTATGTCTAGTGAAAGCTTCAATTGAAGTAAGGGGTGAGAGGAGATTTTATGAGTGTAAAATAACATGAGATGAATGAGGATACAAAAATTCTCAGATATTCGTATGTGGTTTACTATGTACGATCGAGCCCGATTGAGTAATAATAATTATTTAATAATATATGAATGGTAATGGTGAGGACTAAAAAATAATTTAGCAACATATATAATTGCCATGAATTTATTTATATCAAGATTGCATATTGTTTAATTTTATGAAACCTTATGCTAATTGTGATTGTATGAATAATGTGTAATTGTTAGTCTTAATTGCAATTTTACTCCTTTATTTTCACCAATTCATAGAATTGGTCTCCTATTTTAAAATCCTACCATTTTTGCCGTTTTTTAAGATTTTTTAACTAAAAATTTTGATTTGACATATTTTAAATGATATCGTATATAATCTTATGATGTAGAACCATCTAGATGCATTATTTTATTTATATATAAATTACAAAAATAATTAATTTTATAAGTCGTAACTGAAATTTTTAAGAGAATTTTATTGTAATTTCATGGATATTAATTATTAAAAATCATTTTATAATATGTCACACAGTTTAAAATGTCATATCACAATATTTAGTTTTAAAAAATCAAGGAATGAACAAATACTATTAGAATTGAAAATAAAAGATTAAAACTTCTATTAAGCATAACTATTATTAAAAGTATTTCGAATTATTTTTTATTACTCAAATTTATTTCAAATTACTTTTATTGAAATACAACTAGAAATAAGAATTACATTTTTTAAACAAATAAAAAAAAAAACTTATTAATTGAATGATTTGGCTAATAAAAAAAAGATACGCGATCGTCAAACAGAAAAAACATAATCTTTTACTAATGATATATTTTAAAAAGGAACTTTGATTGGATTTTCTTTTGGTTGCGTTATGTTAAAAAAAAAATCTCATTAACATATTAAGCGTTAATGTGACAATGAACAATTATTTAATTTTTCTAGAAACAAATGCTTATTTATTTAAATCTTGAAATGATACGTCAAAAGAAAAATTAAATCTTAATAAGATCCTTAATTTTCAAAGATAATTGTATGATATCATATTAAAGATATAGAAACAAAATTAAACCTTATAGTTTTTACACTATATAGTCTATATATAAAAACAATGTATACCAAACAAAAACTTGCAATTAACACTTGATCACTTTGAGTCACAAAATCCAAACATTTGATCACACTCGTTCTTTCATGGAGTCCTTCTTCTACACTCTTCATGTAAGTCCTATCCATGATTCAATTCTTGCAATGTTTCAACATACTCCTTATTTGAGTAATAGCTTCTACATTGATTTTGATTACACCAACACAATTATAAAACCCAATGCTAGAAACTCCGTATCTCTATCTACAGTTACAATTAAAAACATATTTGTTGTTCCTCGTGAAATCTTATGTAGTTGTACGGAGAGGAATTATATCGATGCTTTATACCATATCTTTTCTTCCGTGCCTACTTACATAATAGATTCATTCTACCTAAAGTGGGACAATGTGCTAGACAAATGGTTGAAAACAACAATGTATTTAAGAAGAATTTGTCGCTTCGCGTTACCACAAGACAAAGGGCGAATCCAATTGAGGATTTGTTGGATGTATTAGAAATTAATCATCCTTGTTATGACTCTACGGAAAATTGTTCAATTTGTTTGGAGGAATTTAGTACTAGTTTAAATTTAAAAATTGTTTCCACAAAATGTTTACATTTTTTTCATAAAAACTGTATTGTACTGTGGATTGAAAGATGCATCAGTTGTTCGTCTTCTTATACTTGTCCGTTGTGCCGGCATCAAATATTATAAATAGAGAAAGAAATATTAAATATATATTTTTCTTAGAGTATGACGTTGTTTGTATTTAATTTTGTAATTTTCTTGTTTAGTGGCATTTTATGCTTTCTATTTATGATATGTTTTGGCTCATATCGAAATTATATTGATATAACAACTGTTCACTTTTAATATATATTAAATTGTTAATTTTAACTAGAGTTACCGTAACTATTAAACATAACTATTGTTAAAAGTATTTTAAATTATTATTTTTAACTTAAATTTATTTGAAATTACTTTAATTGAAATAATTTTTTAACACAAATAAAAAAAACTTATTAATTGAATGATTAGGCTAATAAAAAAAAATGATATGCGATTGTCAAAAAGAAAAAACAGAATCTTTTACTAATGAGATATTTTTGATATATTTCAAAAGGAAATTTGTTTGGATTTTCTTTTGGTTGCGTTATGTTAAAAATAAATTCTCATTAAAATATTAAGCGTTAATATCATAATGAATGTTTATTTAATTTTTCTATAAATAAATGCTTATTTATTTAAATCATGAAATGATATGTCAAAAGAAAAATAAAATCTTAAAATAAGATATGTATTTTCAAAGATAATTGTATGATATCTTATGAAAGATATAGTAACAAGATTAGAAACAATATATAGTCTATATATAGAAACAATGTATACCAAACAAAAACATGCAATTAACAATTGATCACTTAGAGTCAGTGTGACACCCTAAATTCCAAAATAATGTATATCATAGTTTATACAATATTTTTATAATATATTTGCAGCAGATAAATAAAAACTCTTTCCAAGGAAAAAGAAACTTTTTTGGGTTATTTAGAATATCACATTTCTCAAAATACAATCTTTATTCCTGGTATCACATTTCAGAGTGAGGTTTATCCCAAACTTGAACTTCAAGACCCATTAACCTGTAACAACTTCGATTTCACAAACGCATGACCTAGTCAAACACAAACAACGAATGAGGTGAGTTTCGAAATCATGTTGATAGTATAATATAAGTAAGAAGAACATGCAAACAATCATAATAAATCGTATCATATCACATCATGATATATCAAAATACTCAAGAAAAATAATATCACATTATAATGTCAAAATCACTCAAGTCAAATCAATATATCGTCATATCGTCACTGTTGGAACATATTGTATAACAAAGAGCAATTGAAATTGAGAAGAAAAGAGTAAAATAGAATGTTCTGAAAATCGGAGAATGATTATTGATCTTGACACACTCTAACCAAGAATGTTCTTGGTTTACAAATTTATAGAAAAACAGTTTGTATAGCTATACTTTAACTAACTAACTAACTACATTTCTTAACAACCTCTAAACTACCCTAACTTAATTACAAACACAATTAATCATTTTAGAATTAACTAAATCCAAAACTCCTCCTTAATCCAAAATGATTAGAGTGATGTTAATCCAAGCTTGTTCTTTATCTATTAATCAAAATAGGAGCAACAGTAATACTAACAAAGTCATGCCAATTATGAGGTCTTCCACTATCATTAGCCAAAGCAATTGCCATTAATACAACAACTTCCATAACTCATGATAAAGGGTTCAACATACACCCTAAGAACCTCAAAAACTTGTTCTCTTTTTTCTCTTCCAATTTGTTTGGTCCAAATACTTGAAAACGATTTAATCCTTGTTACTCTTCATCATGGTCACTAAAATTATCATCACTTCCTACCGCTAATTGATCATCAATCTCTTCATCACTACCATGCATTGAATGCTCCTCCTAAAGCTCCTTTGAAGCTCTATCACACATCCTTGGTGAACTAAAATAGGAGGGTACATATCTGCTACCCGTGTCAGTCCCATCAGCTTTTGAATCATCAACACTTCCAGCACGACTTGTTCCACCATCGCAGGGCCAAGCACTCATCCCATAATTTTTGGAACCAAGTTGGTTCTAAGTACTTAGGATTTTGATGTTTACAAAAGCACTTCATGTAATCTTATTTTGTACTTAGAATTATTATATTAAATGCTACCAGAAGATGAAGTCCCCAGAGGCAGAAGATGAGTTACCAAAGGATAAAATCAGACCAGAGGATACACCTCCAGAAGATACCAGAGGATGCATACAAAAGGCATCAAAGGATATCTTTCCTGGCCCAGATCAGAAGGAAGCAGAGTCCAGAAGGAGACCTGGTCCAGACCAGAAGGAAGCCTGCCAGAGGGAGACTTGGTCCAGACCAGAAGGAATCACAAGTCAGACTTGGTCCAGACTTTATTCTAACCAGAAGAGAGCATGATAGTAATTATAAGAATCAGTCCAGACTTAATCAGAGCTTCAGATAACTGGTCAAGAACAAGTGACTTGGTTCAGATTTGGTCCAGACCAGAAGATAGCATGATTCACAGTATAAAACTTGATCCAGATCAGAAGGTAAATGTCCAGATTAAAATATCATAAGTCAAGATTTAATTTCAGTTCAATCCAGACTCAGTCTAGAATTGGTCTAGATTAGAGGGAAAATGTTCAGATAAATGGTCTAGATTTAAGCATCATGGCCCAGTGTTGGCCGAGATCAGAAGATCGGATCATGTGGCCCAGTGTTGGCCGAGATCAGAGGATCACAGAAGTGGCGCATATCAGATTACAGAAGTCTAGAGGGTCGAGATCAGAAGATCATACGGTCCAGATTTAATCATGATGATAATTAGTGGAGACTTGATTAAATTTTAATAGGAATTTGATCAAAGTATTAAGAGGATTTGGTACAAAAATAAATTTAAGTGAAAAGTTAACGGTGAACCAGTATAAAATTTTGAGTTTTTATTTACTTTATATCCGCTGCTAACTCTATTTTAACAGGTTTTGTTGTAAAACTAAAAAGTATTCAAGTTAATCAAACACAATTCAACCCCCCTTCTCGTGTTTGCACCTTCAATAATAACCAAATTGAAGGTTTACATGTTCTGCCTTATCAATCCGTAAGGGTCCATACATTGTACTTCCAATGTCATTCTTCTCATCCAAAACAACATCTACACCGTAAACATTTTTGCTCTCCACATTTTTATGATCTTTAGACTTAGACTCACTGCCTTCCATCACATCAGAATCAACTGACTTGTTAACTTGCTCAGCATCCACAAATGATTTGCCATCATACTCTACAACACGATCCCAGTTGTCGTATTCCTTGTGAGTCGCTTTGTCTAAGACTTCTGAAGCCTCTCTTGTCATGGAGTTTAGTTTTGTTTCCAACTAATGCTTTTCAGACATCAGTGATGCAATGCGACTTTGCTCTTTAGCTAATTGTTCTTGTTGTTGGAACGAAGTTGGTTCCAAGTACTTAGGATTTTGATGTTTACAAAAGCACTCCATGTAATCTTATTTTGAACCTGAATTATTATATCAAATGCCACCAGGAGCTGAAGTAATCAGAAGCAGAAAATCAAAGGGTTCCAGAGATTGAATCCTGAAGGTACCAGAAGATACTCCAGGATGTCAAAACATCACCAGAAGATATCTTTGCTGGCCCAGATCAGAAGGAAGAAAATTCATAAGGAGACCTGGTCCAGAACAGAAGGAAGCCTGCCAGAGGGAGACTTGATCCAAACCAGTAGGAGTCATAAGTCAGACTTAATCCAGAAGTTATTCTGACCTGAAGATGGCCTGGCAGTGAAATAATAAACTGTCCAGACTTGTTCCAGACTTAATCACACGATAAGTTAATGGGTCTAGAATAAAGGAATTAATCCAGATTTGACCCAGAACAGAAGATATCATGGTTCAGGGTATGAAACTAAGTCCAGACCAGAAGAAATGATCTCCGGATTTGATCCATAACTGATCCAAAACAGAAGGTAAAATGTCCAGACTGAAATATTATTTGTCCAGATTTAATTTCAGTTTAATCCAGACATGTCCAGAATTGGTCCAGATAAGAGGGAAGATTTTCAAATCAATGGTTCAGATTTAAGTATTTGGCCCAGTGTTGGCCGAGATCAGAAGATCAGACCATGGCCCAGTGTTGGCCGAAATCAGAAGTCAGAATGTGTGGTCCAGCAGTGGCCGAGATCAAAGGATCACAGCAGATCAGTTTGCTAGACCAGGATGGCTGAGATCCGAAGATCAGAAGGTTAGAAAGTGTGGTCCAGGGTTTGCCGAAATCCGAGGATCACAGCAGATCACTTAGTATGGACCAGATGTGGACTAGCGCAGAAGATCAAATGGTCCAGATTTAATCATGAGGATTAACGGTGGAGATTTTAATTTATTGTGATCAAAGTATTAAAAAGATTTGTTACAAAAATAAAGTGAAGTATTGTGGAATTCATGAGCTATTGGCGGGAAGAAACTAAAGACATGATTGGCCAGTTATTTTTGAAAGAAAATCTGAAGCTTAAAAAAAGATATATTTTTATTTAAATGAATCCCAATTGGTCAATATATTTTTGCAAGAGAATCCGGCAAGATTCGGCTCGAAATTAAGCTTGGAAGAGGCCCTAATCTGTATCTATAAAAGGAGGCTCAAGGCAGAATGCTTAGCATCGAAAATCACAAAAGAGTCATACACTTCCAAAGCAAACACTCAAGTTTTCAGTGAGGTTAATTGTGAGTTCCAGCTTTCAAGAAGCAAGCACTCGTGTTATTTTCTTTCCCTTGTGTTAGATCTAAGTTGTTGAAGTAGAGTCTACAATCTGAGGGAGTCAGAAGGGGTAGCAGATTACTTGGCAATTAGATTCAAGGCGTTGTAATTCCTTCTACAATATGGGGTTGTTTGATTGGCAGGAGAAGACTTGACTTAGGAAGTCAAGGTGCTGAAGGTGCAAACACGAGAAGGGGGGGTTGAATTGTGTTTGACTTAACTTGTATACTTTTCCTGTTTTAATACATTCAAAACAAACTTGATGTATAATTAAAACAGAGTTATCAGCGGATAAAAGTAAAAATAAAAACTCACAGATTTTATATTGGTTCACGGTTAACGAGGCTACGTCCAGTCCCTTCGCCTTGAAGGATTTCACTAATTGAAACTTGAATTACAACCTTGCTACTGACCCTCCAAGTCAGTCTTCTCAATAGTCTAACAATCCTAGACTTCTTGAGGAAAACACCTGTCTTCAGCCAATCTGACAACCCCAGATTGTAGAAGAAACCACACCACTATGAATCTAATTACTAAGTACTTGCTACCCCTACTGACTCCCTCAGCTTGTAGACTTTACTTCAACAACTTAGAGTTGACACAGTGGAACGAAAACAACAAGTGTACATGCTTTAAAAACTGAGACTCAACAATTGACTTATATGAAAATTTGAGAGTGTTTGCTTTTGAAGTGTATGACCCTTTTTTTTTATTTTCGATGCTGAGCATTCTGCCTTGAGCCTCCTTTTATAGATGAAAATTAGAGTTTCTTCCATGATCAAATTCGAGCTGAATCTTGCTGGATTCTCTTCCAAAAATAACTTAACCAATTGGGCTTTATTTAAATAAAAAACATATCTTCAGATTTCTTTCAAAATTAACTGGTCAATCAAATCTTTTAATTGCTTCCCACCACAGCTCCTGAATTCCACAATACTCTACTTTATTTTAGTAACAAATCTTTTTAATACTTTAATTAAAATAACTTGCAATCTCCATCGTTGATCAATTCTGGACCATCAGAATTTTGAGCGCTAGTCCATATCTGGTACAAGCTAAATGATGTGCTGTGATCCTCTGAATTTGGCCATCCCTGGACCACACTTCCTAACCCTCTGATCTTCTGATTTCGGCCAACCTAGATGCGCGCCTGATATGCTGAATTCTTTTGGACTCGGCCATTTCTGGACTTGCACATTCTATCCCTCTGATTTCGGCCAACACTGGGCCATGGTCTGATTTTCTGATCTGGACCATCACTGGACTCAAAAAATTATTTCTGAACCATTGATCTGGATATTTTTACTCTGATCTGGACAGATTCTGGAATTTGGTCTGGAACAAACTGAAATAAACTTGATAAAAAAAATATTTCAGTATGGACATTTTACCTTTGATTTTCGACCAGGTCTGGGTTGATTCTGGAACTCATTTCTTTTGTTCTGGACTTAGTTCCATGCCCTGAATCATGCCATCTTATGGTCTGGGCCAAATCTAGATTGATCCTCTTGTTCTGGACTCATAAACATACCTTCTGGTCATGTCTGGAACAAGTCTGGACTGTGTAATTTTTCACTGCCAGAGCATCTTCTGGTCAGAATAACTTCTGGAATAAAATTGATATTTGATTCCTGTTTGTCTTGATCAACTCTCCTTCTGACAGGCTTTCCAATTGTATGATCCATGTTTCCTTCTGATTTTTCCTCCTTCTGATATAGGCCTGAAAAGATATCTTCTGGTGATGTTTTGACATCCTGGAACATCTGGAAATTCCAGAATTCATTTTCCTTTGATCTTCTGCTTCTAATTTCTTCATATTCTGGTTGTATTTAATTTAATAATTCAAGATACAAAATAAGTTTACATTGAGTGCTTTTGTAAACATCAAAATCCTAAGTCTTAGAACCAACTTGGTTCCAACAACCTTCCCCTTTTTGATGATGACAAAACCTTAACTTATTTTGCTAACTTATAATTCGAAAACTTGAATTACTCCCCCTCAGACCAATCTCTCCTCCTAAGTCTGATACTCTCCTTTTCAACTCCTTCTTTTTCACTCTTTCTTTTCTTCTCTTCTCCTCTCCTTTTCAACTCCTTCTTTATTCTCTCTTTCTTTTTCTCTCTTCACGCTTCCTCTCCTTTTCAACTCCTTCTCTTTTTCACTCTTTCTTTTTCACTCCTTCTTTCTTTTTAACTCTCCTTTTCTACTTATTTCTTCTTTTTCTCTCTCTCTTTCTCCCCCTTTTTGTCATCAACCAAAAAGTGGTCCTGCTATTTTTGTATTTTTTGATTTTTTTCTTTACAGATTACAGAAAGTAAAAGCTGAAAATAAAAGACATAAAATAAAATTGCAGAAATTTAAAAAACTCCTAAGATGACTACTTGAGCTAGTCAGATATGGAGGTCATGCTGAGATGCTTTTTAATGAACTCGAACCTATCTTCTGGTAAAGCCTTGGTGAAGATGTCAGCCCATTGATGATCAGTGTCCACAAACTGGATGCTTAAAGTTCCTTTCTGAACATGGTCCCTAATTAAATGGTGTTTTATTTCAATGTGTTTGGCTCTAGAGTGTAAGATAGGGTTCTTGGTCAGGTTTATTGTTGAAGTGTTATCACAGAACAAAGGGATATTGGTTTCAAAGATGTTGTAATCTTCAAGTTAGTGTTTCATCTAGAGTAATTGTGAACTGCATCCTGCTGCTGATATATACTCAGCTTCTGCTGTTGACATGGCAATGGTGCTTTGTCTTTTGCTTGACCACGAGATCAAATTAGTACCTAAGAATGTGCAGTTGCCACTGGTACTTTTCCTTTCCAACTTGTCTCTAGCATAGTCAGAATCACAAAAACCTTTGAGTTTGTAGGTGGGGGTTTTCTTGTATAACAAGGTAAGGTTGGTGGTTCCTTTAAGGTATCTTAGAATTCGTTTGACAGCAGTTAAATGGGATTCCCTAGGATCAGCTTGAAAACGGGCACTGACACAAACACTAAACATAATGTCAGGTCTAGAAGCAGTTAAGTAATGAAGGGATCCAATCATACCTCTGTATGTTTTCTGGTCTACCTTTTGGCTGGTTTCATCTTTCTCAAGTGAGCTGGTTGGGTGCATGGGGGTGGCCATAGGCTTACAGTCACTCATCTTGAACTTTTTAAGAAGTTCTTTGGTGTATTTGGATTGGTGAATGAGTATACCTGATTTGCCTTGATGAATCTGAATTCCCAGGAAGAACTTAAGTTCTCCCATCATGCTCATTTGGAACTCCTTCTGCATTAGGTCAGAAAATTCTTTGCACAAAGTGCCATTAGTCGATCCAAATATGATATCGTCAACATAGACTTGAATAATCAGAATATCATGTTTAATGGATTTCCTAAATAGTGTATTATCAATCTGGTCTCTATTAAATTCATTCTTAAGCAGAAAGTTACTAAGTCTATCATACCATGCCCTTGGTGCTTGTTTTAAACCATATAGAGACTTTTTAAGTTTGAAAACATGGTCTGGAAAATCAGAATTTTCAAAACCAGAGGGCTGTTTGACATAGACTTCTTCACTTATGAGCCATTTAAGAATGCACTTTTGACATCCATTTGATACAGCATTATATTATGATTAGCAGCAAATGATAAAAGAATTCTTATTGCTTCTAACCTGGCCACTGGAGCAAAAGTCTTAGTGTAATCTATACCTTCATGTTGACTGTATCCTTGAGCTACAAGTCTAGCTTTGTTCCTTACCACTTCACCCTTTTCATTGAGTTTATTCCTAAAAACCCACTTGGTTCCAATAATGTTTTTGTTTGGTCTGGGTACCAGATCCCAAACATAATTCCTTTGGAATTCATTCAGCTCTTCTTGCATTGCAAGTATCCAACCTTCCTCTATCAAAGCCTCATCAACATTGCTGGGTTCAATTGTTGAGAGTAAACCAAACAGACTGGTTTCTCTACTTGATGATCTGGTCTTTAGAGGTTTTGCTGCACTGCCAATAATGAGAGATTCTGGATGTGAAGATTTGTACTTCCATCCATTCTTTCCCTCTGACTTGTTTTCAGAGTCAACATGTTCTTCTTCAGCTTGGTCGTTCTCAGATTCTGCTTCTGGTTCAGCTTCTGGTTCCTGTGCCTCTGGTTCACCTGCAGTTTTTTCATCTTGCTTTGACTTTTCAGAGTCAAGCTATTTATCATCAAACTTAATGTGGATTGATTCTTCCACAGTGTTAGTTTCCTTGTTAAACACTCTATAAGCTTTTGATCTCTCAGAATAGCCAATAAAGACACACTTTTGAGATCTAGAATCAAACTTAGCTAGGTTGTCCTTAGTGTTCAACATAAAACAGATGCAACCAAATTGCTTAAAGTAAGAGATATTTGGTTTCTTACCTTTCCATAGTTCATAGGGAGTTTTATTTAGGATGGACCTGATGTAAACTCGATTCTGAATATAGCAGGCTGTGTTGACAGCTTCTGCCCAGAGGTAGGTGGCAACCTTCATGTCATTCAACATGGTTCTAGCCATCTCCTGCAGTGATCTGTTCTTCCTTTCTACCACTCCATTCTGTTGAGGTGTTTTGGGGGATGAGAAGTTGTGAGAGATGCCATTCTCATCACAGAATTCTTCAAAGTACTTGTTTTCAAATTCACCTCCATGATCACTTCTGATGGTTATGATCTTAGTGCCCTGTTCATTCATAACTTGTTTGCAAAATGAGATAAATACTTTGTGAGATTCATCTTTGTTCTTTAAAAATTTTACCCAAGTCCACCTTGAGTAATCATCAACAATCACAAAGCCATATTTCTTACCACTTAGAGAAGGTGTTTGAACAGAACCAAATAGATCTAAATGAAGCATTTCAAGTGGTTGAGAGGTAGAAACACATTTTTTAGTTTTAAAAGAGCTTTTAGTTTGTTTACCTCTTTGACATGCTTCACACATAATCTCAGTTTTGGAACTTACCTTGGGCAATCCTCTTACCAACTGGAGTTTGCTCAGCTCTGATATGAGTCTGGGGTTTGCATGGCCTAGCCTCTTGTGCCAAATCAGATTCTGCTCACTTACAGATAATAAGCATTTAACCTGTTGCTTAGCAAGACTAAACAGATCAATTTTATAAACATTATCCTCCCTAGTTCCAGTAAATAAAACAGTTCCATCAATTTGACTAACAGCTTTGCAAGTTTTTTGATTAAATATAACATCATATTTGCATTCACTTAATTGACTTATGCTCAGAAGATTATGTTTTAAACCTTTAACATACAGAACATTTTTAATAGACAAGGGAGAAAAAGTGTTACCAACAGTTCCTGTACCAATAATCTGACCTTTCTGGTTTCCTCCAAAGGAAACTTTGCCTCCATTCTTCATAGTCAAATTTAGAAACATAGATTTATCTCCTATCATGTGTTTGGAGCAGCCATTGTCAAGATACCATGTTTTGTGTTGCTGATCAGACTTTGCCTTTTCTCTGTCAGAATCAGAGTTAGAGTGAGACTCAGATTCAGACTTAGCTTCTGTTCTAGCCATTAGAGCCAGTTCTTCTTCTGGCCTGTTTGAGCAGTTTCCTTGATTCTGCTTTGGTTTATAAACCATGTTCCTCTGATGATTCTGGAACATGTTTTGGTTCTGGTGATTCCAGTGACTTGGGTGAATCTGGAAGTTCTGATGAATTTGGTAATTTTGATGATTCTGGTAACTTCTTATTTGACTCTGGTTCTGGTTCCAGAGTTGATTCTGATTCTGGTACCAGTATTTATTCTGATTCCGGTTCCAGAGTTGATTCTGATTTGATTCTGATTCTGGTTCCAGTATCTGTGCTTCTGATACTTATTCCAGCTCCTGTTTTGATTCCAGTTCCTGTTTTGGTTCTGGTTCCAATTTTGAGTCTGGTTCCAGTTTTGGTTCTGATTCCGATTCTGGTTCTGGTTGGGATGACCAGACCTTCTTCCATCAGACTCAGATTGCCTTTGTCTTGTTGTAGCAGGAACATACACCTTCTTCTGCTTATGCATTGCCAACATCCATTGTCCAGGCACCATTGTTGGTGTCTCCTTCTGGTTGCTCAAAACATCTGCAACATAGACAATTTGATCTTTTGGTACCCAAAACTGATTGGGTCCAGGTTTGTTAGTCTTAACAGCTCTCTGATGTTGTTCAAATTTTACCATTGGACAAGATAATTCAGAGTGACCTTTCTTAGCACAGACAATACATAAAACATCAGAATAAGCAGTTTTATTTTCAGTACTTGTTTCTGTAAAACCAAGACCTTTCTTTCCAGAGTTGTTGTTTCCATAAATCATAGATGCATACTTACTTCTTTCCATTCCATTTGAAATAAAGTTTTGAAAAAATTGCTCATGCATATCAGATTTACAAACAGTCTCAGAATTGGAACCATTATTATTTTTCAGAGTTTGGTTTTCAGACTTGAGTTTTGCAACTTCAGTTTTCAAATCTTTGATTTCAGTTGCATACTCAGAAATTCGATTCTTTGAAACTTGGACCTCTTTGGTTAGATTTTTTTTTATCTTCCCTAAGAGTTTTCAGTTTTAAAGATATCTTATTATTTGCATTTAACAAGTCCTTTAAAGTATCAATTAATTCAGGTTTAGAAAGATCAGAAAATATCTCACTGTCTTCATCTTCTGATTCTGTTCCAGAGCTGTATCCAGAACTTGAATTTGTATGAGCCATCAGAGACAGAATTGTTTCCTCTGATGTGCTTTCAGACTTCCCTGAGTAATTGCTTCTATTACTCTTTCTTTTGCCTGTTTTCCCTCTGGAATTCGTGCTTTTATGAAGACCAGAAGCAGACTTGATGTGAGCCATCTTTGCTGTTTCTGCCTCTTCTTCATCAGTAGATTCTTCCTCTGATTCTGATACATCCCAGGCAGCCATCAAACCTTTCTTTCTGTATTTGGAACTTTTCTTGTGCTGTTTTCCTTTTTCCAGATTTGGACATTCTGACTTGATATGTCCAAGTTTATTGCATCCATAACAGACAATATTTTTCTTGTCAGATTCTTCGTTATCCTTGCTGTTATGTTTCTTTCTGAAGTTTCTTTTCTTCCTGTTTTCCCAGATCTTAACCATCTTTTTGGTTAAGTATGCCATATCATCACAGTCACTGTCACTATCCTCTGATTCTGATTCTGCCTTTGCAGCTTTCTTCTGTTTCGATTTTAGAGCCAGATTCTTCTTCTTCTTAGGTTCCTCTTCTTCCAGTTCTATTTCATGAGACCTGAGTGAGCTGATCAGATCTTCCAGCCTCAAGGTACTCAGATCCTTAGCTTCCTGAATTGCAGTAACCTTTGGTCTCCACATTTTTGGAAGACTTCTCAGAATTTTCTAAACATGATCTTCAGTGGTATAGCTTTTGTATACTTTCAGTCCTGATACCATAGTCTGGAACCTGCAGAACATTGTGTCAATGTTTTCATCCTCTTCCATCTTGAATAGCTCATACTTTCTGACTAATATGTTAGCCTTTGTTTGTTGAACCTGCTCGGTTCCTTCATAGGTCAAAACCAGACTATCAAATATACTCTTTGCTGTTTCTTTATTTGTGCATCTATCAAATTCCTTGAATGTGATTGCACTGACCATGATGGTTCTGGACTTGTGATGAAGTTTGTGTAATCTGCTCTGATCTCGTGTCATATCATCCAAGTCTAATTCTTTAGTTGGATCTTCTGGATCAGTTGGTGCAGTGTATCCTTTAACTATCATCTTCCATAGTTCAGGATCTTGAGATATGACAAAGCTTCTCATTCTGTCCTTCTAATACTCAAACCTTTCTCCATCAAACAGTGGTGGTCTGTTGATGTTGTTTCCCAATTCTTCTGACATATTGAACCCCTTGGACCTTTCCTCAAACACTGTTAAGTGCTCAGCCTTGAGACTGAGCTCTGATGCCAATTGAAGGTGCAAACACGAGAAGGGGGGTTGAATTGTGTTTGACTTAACTTGAATACTTTTCCTGTTTTAATACTTTCAAAACAAAACTTGATGTATAATTAAAACAGAGTTAGTAGCGGATAAAAGTAAAAATAAAAACTCACAGATTTTATACTGGTTCACCGTTAACGAGGCTACGTCCAGTCCCTTCGCCTTGAAGGATTTCACTAATTCAAACTTGAATTACAACCTTGCTACTGACCCTCCAAGTCATTCTTCTCAATAGTCTAACAATCCTAGACTTCTTGAGGAAAACACCTGTCTTCAGCCAATCTGACAACCCCAGATTGTAGAAGAAACCACACCACTATGAATCTAATTGCTAAGTACTTGCTACCCCTACTGACTCCCTCAGCTTGTAGACTTTACTTCAACAACTCAGAGTTGACACAGTGGAATGAAAACAACAAGAGTACTTGCTTTAAAAACTGAGACTCAACAATTGACTTATATGAAAATTTGAGAGTGTTTGCTTTTGAAGTGTATGACCCTTTTTTTATTTTCGATGCTGAGCATTCTGCCTTGAGCCTTCTTTTATAGATGAAAATTAGGGTTTCTTCCATGATCAAATTCGAACTGAATCTTGCTGGATTCTCTTCCAAAAATAACTTGACCAATTGGGCTTTATTTAAATAAAAAACATATCTTCAGATTTCTTTCAAAATTAACTGGTCAATCAAATCTTTTAATTGCTTCCCGCCACAGCTCCTGAATTCCACAATACTCTACTTTATTTTAGTAACAAATCTTTTTAATACTTTAATTAAAATAACTTGCAATCTCCATCGTTGATCAATTCTGGACCATCAGAATTTTGAGCGCTAGTCCACATCTGGTACAAGCTAAATGATATGCTGTGATCCTCTGAATTCGGCGATTCCTGGACCACACTTCTTGACCCTCTGATCTTCTGATTTCGGCCAACCTGGATGCGCGCCTGATATGCTGATTATAAAATTACAAGAAATTTAAAAACTCCTAAGATGACTACTTGAGCTAGTCAGATATGGAGGTAATGCTGAGATGCTTCTTGATGAACTCGAACCTATCTTCTGGTAATGCTTTGGTGAAGATGTCAGCCCATTGATTATCAGTGTCCACAAACTGGATGCTTAAAGTACCTTTTTGAACATGGTCCCTAATGAAATGGTGTTTTATTTCAATGTGTTTGGCTCTAGAGTGTAAGATAGGGTTCTTGGTTAGGTTTATGGCTGAAGTGTTATCACAGAACAAAGGGATATTGGTTTCAAAAATGTTGTAATCTTCAAGTTGATGTTTCATCCAGAGTAACTGTGAACTGCATCCTGCTGCTGATATATACCCAGCTTCAGTTGTTGACATGGCAATGGTGCTTTGTCTTTTGCTTGACCAAGAGATCAAGTTATCACCTAAGAAAGTGCAGTTGCCACTTGTACTTTTCCTTTCGAGCTTGTCTCCAGCATAGTCGGAATCACAAAAACCTCTAAGTTTGTAGGTGGGGGTTTTCTTGTATAACAAAGTAACGTTGGTGGTTCCTTTAAGGTATCTCAAAATTCTTTTGACAGCAGTTAAATGGGATTCCCTAGGGTCAGCTTGAAAACGGGCACAGACACAAACACTAAACAAGATGTCAGGTCTTGAAGCAGTTAAATAAAGAAGGGATCCAATCATACCTCTGTATGTTTTCTGGTCTACCTTTTGGCTGGTTTCATCTTTCTCAAGTGAGCAGGTTGGGTGCATGGGGGTGGCCATAGGCTTACATTCACTCATTTTGAACTTTTTAAGAAGTTCTTTAGTATATTTAGATTGGTGAATGAGTATACCTGATTTACCTTGGTGAATCTGAATTCCCAGGAAGAACTTGAGTTCTCCCATCATGCTCATTTGAAACTCTTTCTGCATTAGGTCAGAAAACTCCTTGCACAAAGTGCCATTAGTAGATCCAAAGATGATATCATCAACATAAACTTGAATAATTAAAATATCATTTTTAATGGATTTCCTAAATAGAGTATTATCAATCTGGCCTCTATCAAATTCATTCTTAAGCAGAAAGTTATTGAGTCTGTCATACCATGCCCTTGGTGCTTGTTTTAAACCATATAAAGATTTTTTAAGTTTAAAAACATGATCTGGAAAATCAAAATTTTCAAATCCAGGGAGGTTTTTGACATAGACTTCCTCACTTATATAGCCATTTAAGAATGCACTTTTAACATCCATTTGATACAAAACTATATCATGATTAGCACCAAATGATAAGAGAATTCTAATTGCTTCTAACCTGGCCAATGGAGCAAAAGTCTCAGTGTAATCTATACCTTCCTGTTGACTGTATCCTTGAGCTACAAGTCTGGCTTTGTTCCTTACCACTTCACCTTTTTCGTTGAGTTTGTTCCTGAACACCCACTTGGTTCCAATAATGTTTTTGTTTGGTCTGGGTACCAGATCCCAAATATTATTCCTTTGGAATTCATTCAGCTCTTCTTGCATTGCAAGTATCCAACCTTCCTCTGCCAAAGCTTCATCAACATTGGTTGGTTTGCATCAGCTTCTTGTTCTGGAAGATCTGTAACAGCTTCTGATTCTGATAAATCAGCTTCTGGTTCTGGTGAATCTGTAAAAGCTTCAGATTCTGGTAAATATCCAGATTTCTCTTCTGACTTATCTTGGCTGTTTCTGACTTGATCAGATTTATCTTTTGAAGATTTGTCATGTGTTGCTGACTTGCTTGTATTCTCTACCTTTCCAGGTACTTCTGTTTCTTCTGTTTATGCTTCTGCTCCCTTTGGTTCTGGTGAACCTGCACTATCTTTATCTTCCTTTGATTTGTCAAGATCAAGCAGTTTGTCATATAAGATAATATAGATCAAATAATTTAAAAATGAACTCAATACAGCCAAACCATTAATTCTTCTTCTGGTGATTTCTGCTTGTTTTTGAACCCACTGGAATGGTGTTTCTGCTGAAGTGTTCAATTCGTGTGAATCACCTGGTTCTTCTGACAGTTTGAAAACCTGTAGAATATTTATCTATCTTTGATTTGTTAAGATCAAGCTTCTTGTTATCACAGTAAACATAAATATCAAATAATAATAGTATTTACAACAAGATGTAACCTCTATGTCAACAGTTTCAGTTTTACTCTAAAAATTCTCTTGCTTTTGATTTTCAGATTCCTAATCTGTATGTTCTGTGATTACATGGTTTGGATGAGGGGATTTGAATTCGCTTCCAGGTTTGTAGTCTTGATGAATCTCATTGGAGTGTTTGAAGAACTCTCCTGATTCTGATTCTTCTCTTTCTGCTTTGGCTGATACACCATGTTCCTCTGGTGATTCTGGAACTTATGGTGATTCTGGTGATTATACTGATTCATGTAATTATGCTGGTTCTAGTTCAGGTTCTGGTACTGATTTAGGTTCTGGTTCCAGTGTTGGTTCTGGTTCCAGTTCTTGTGCCTCTGATACTGGTTCCAATTCATGTACCTCTGATACTGGTTCCAGTTCCTGTTCTGATTCGTGTGATATCTTTGATATTTCCTGTTCCTCCTATGATTCTGGTTCTGGTTCTGATAGGTATTTTGTTGACCAGTTCTTCTTCTACCAGAGTCACTTGGCTTCTATTTGGTAGATGTTGGAACATAAAACTTCTTCTGCTTGTGCATTGCCAACATCCATTGTCCAAGCACCATTGTTGGTGTCTCCTTCTGGTTGCTCAGAATATCTGCAACATAGACAATTTGATCTTTTGGTACCCAGAACTGATTGGGTCTAGGTTTGTTAGTCTTAACAGCTCTCTGATCTTGTTTAGATTTTACCATTGGACAAGATAGTTCAAAGTGACCTTTCTTAGCGCAAACAATGCATAAAACATCAGAATGAACAGCTTTACTTTCAGTAATCGTTTCTGTAAAACCAAGACCTCTTTTTCTAGTGTTACTGTTTCCATAAATCATAGATGCATATTTACTTCTTTCCATTCCATTAGAAATAAAGTTTTGAAAAAATTGTTCATGCATATCAGATTCACAAACAGTTTTGGAAGTGGAACAAACATTGCTTTTGAGAGTTTGGTTTTCAGATTTGAGTCTTGCAACTTCAGTGTTAAAATCCTTGTTTTCAGTTGCATACTTAGAATTTTGATTCTTTAAAACTTGGACTTCTTTGGTCAGATTTTTCTTATCTTCCCTAAGAGTTTTCAGTTTTAAAGACATCTTATTATTTGCATTTAACAAGTCTTTTACAGCATCAATTAATTCAAATTTAGAGAGATCAGAAAATACCTCACTGTCTTCATCTTCTGATTATGTTCCAGAGCCTGAGCTGTATCCAGAACTTGAGTTGGTATGAGCCATCAAAGATAGAATTGCTTCCTCTGATGTGCTTCCAGAATTGCTTGAATAACTACTTCGGTCATTCTTCCTTCTGCCTGCTTTCCTTCCTGAAATTATGCCTTTATGAGGTCCAGAAGCAGACCTGATGTGTGCCATCATTGCTGTTTCTACCTCTTCTTCATCAGACGATTCTTCTTCTGATTCTGATACATCCCAGGCAGCCATCAGACCCTTCTTTCTATATTTGGAACTCTTCTTGTGCTGTTTGCCTTTTTCCAGATTTGGACATTCTGACTTGATATGTCCAGGTTCATTGCATCCATAACAGATGATGTTCTTCTTGTCAGATTCTTCCTTATCTTTGCTGTTATGTTTCTTCTTAGAACCACTCCTCTTCATGTTTTCCAAGATCTTAACCATCTTTTTGGTTAAGTAAGCCATATCATCACTGTTACTATCCTCTGATTCTGATGCTGCTCTTGCAGCTTTCTTCTGTTTCGACTTCAGAGCCAGATTCTTCTTCTTCTTTGGTTCATCTGCTTCTAGTTCTATTTCATGAGACCTGAGTGAGCTTATCAGATCTTCAAGTCTTAAGTTATATAGATCTTTGGCTTGTAGTACTGCAGTAACCATTGGTCTCCACTTGGTTAGTAAACTTCTTAGAATCTTCTTGACATGATCTGCTGTTGTGTAGCTTTTCTTCAAGACCTTGAGTCCAGATATCAGAGTCTGGAATCTTCAGAACATTCCATCAATGTTTTCATCATCTTCCATCTTGAACATCTCATACAGTTTGACCAGTATGTTAGCCCTTGCTTCTTGAACCTGTTGGGTTCCTTCATAGGTCAGAATCAGACTGTCAAATATGCTCTTTTCTGTTTCTTTATCTGTGCATATGTCAAATTCCTTGAATGTGATGGCACTGATCATGATGTTTCTAGACTTGTGATGAAGTTTGTGTAATCTACTCTGGTTTGGTTTCATATCATCCATATCTAGTTCTTTAGTTGGATCTTCTGGATCAGTAGGTGTAGTGTATCCTTTGACTACCATCTTCCATAATTCAGGATCTTGAGATATGAAGAAACTTCTCATTCTGTCCTTCCAATACTCAAACCTTTCTCCATCAAACAATGGTGGTCTGTTGATGTTGCCTCCCAGTTCATCTCTGGATTCTGCCATGTTGAACCCCTTGGACCTTTCCTCAAACACTGTTAAGTGCTCAGCCTTGAGACCGAGCTCTGATACCAATTGAAGGTGCAAACACGAGAAGGGGGGTTGAATTGTGTTTGACTAACTTGAATACTTTTCCAGTTTTTACACTTTTAAAACAAAACTTGATGTATGAATAAAAACAGAGTTAGCAGCGGATATAAAGTAAAAATAAAACACAGAATTTTTATACTAGTTCACCATTAACGAGGCTACGTCCAGTCCCTTCACCTTGAAGGATTTCACTAATTCAAACCTTGAATTACAACAGTTCCACTGACCCTCCAAGTCAGTCTTCTCAAACAGTCTAACAATCTTAGACTCTTGAGGAATACACCACCTTGACTTCCTAAGTCAAGTCTTCTCCTACCAATCTAACAACCCCAGATTGTAGAAGGAATTACAACGCCTTGAATCTAATTGCCAAGTAATCTGCTACCCCTTCTGACTCCCTCAGATTGTAGACTCTACTTCAACAACTTAGATCTAACACAAGGGAAAGAAAATAACACGAGTGCTTGCTTCTTGAAAGCTGGAACTCACAATTAACCTCACTGAAAACTTGAGTGTTTGCTTTGGAAGTGTAAGACTCTTTTGTGATTTTCGATGCTAAGCATTCTGCCTTGAGCCTCCTTTTATAGATGCAGATTAGGGCCTCTTCCAAGCTTCATTTCGAGCCGAATCTTGCTCGATTCTCTTGAAAAAATATCTTGACCAATTGGGCTTCATTTAAATAAAAAACATATCTTTTTTTAAGCTTCATATTTTCTTTCAAAAATAACTGGCCAATCATGTCTTTAGTTTCTTCCCGCCAACAGCTCCTGAATTCCACAATACTTCACTTTATTTTTGTAACAAATCTTTTTAATACTTTGATCAAAATCAATTAAAATCTCCACCGTTAATCCTCATGATTAAATCTTGACCATTTGATCTTCTGCGCCAGTCCACATCTGGACCATACTAAGCGATATGATGTGATCATTTGATTTCGGCCAGCCCTGGACCACACTTCCTAACCTTCTGATCTTCTGATCTCGGCCATCCTGGTCTAGCAAACTGATCTGCTGTGATCCTCTGATCTCGGCCACTACAGGACCACACATCCTGACCTTCTGATTTCGGCCAACACTGGGCCATGGTCTGATCTTCTAATCTCGGCCAACACTGGGCCAAATACTTAAATCTGAACCATTGATCTGAAAATCTTCCTTCTGATCTGGACCAATTCTGGACTTGGTCTGGATTAAACTGAAATTAAATCTGGAAAAATAATATTTCAATTTGGACATTTTACCTTCTGTTTTGGATCAGTTCTGGATTAATTCTGGAGATCATTTCTTCTGGTCTGGACTTAGTTTCATATTCTGAACCATGCTATCTTCTGGTCTGGGTCAAATCTGGATTAATTCCTTTGTTATGGACCCATTTATTTACCCTCTGATATTTTTACAAGAGAATCCAGCAACATTCAGCTCGAAATTAAGCTTGGAAGAGGCCCTAATCTGCATCTATAAAAGGAGGCTCAAGGCAGAATACTTAGCATCGAAAATCACAAAAGAGTCATACACTTCCAAAGCAAACACTCATGTTTTCAGTGAGGTCAATTGTGAGTTCCATCTTTCAAGAAGCAAGCACTCGTGTTATTTTCTTTCCCTTGTGTTAGATCTAAATTGTTGAAGTAGAGTCTACAATCTGAGGGAGTCAGAAGGGGTAGCAGATTACGTGGCAATTAGATTCAAGGCGTTGTAATTCCTTCTACAATCTGGGGTTGTCAGATTGGCAGGAGAAGACTTGACTTAGGAAGTCAAGGTGCTGTATTCCTCAAGAGTCTAGGATTGTTAGACTATTTGAGAAGACTGACTTGGAGGGTCAGTGGAACTGTTGTAATTCAAGGTTTGAATTAGTGAAATCCTTCAAGGTGGAGGGACTGGACATAGCCTCGTTAACGGTGAACCAATATAAAAATTCTGAGTTTTTATTTACTTTATATCCGCTGCTAACTCCGTTTTAACAGGTTTTGTTTTAAAACTAAAAAGTATTCAAGTTAATCAAACACAATTCAACCCCCTTCTCGTGTTTGCACCTTCACTTGGCATTAGAGCTTGCTCTCAAGGCTGAACACCCAAGAACGTTCTCCGTTTGAACACACATAAGAACATTCTTTGTTTACGGAAGCCATCAAGACTATATCTGAATCTGAGTCCTCAGCTGCTATCTGATCTTCATCATCCTTTCTTTATTCCTTCTTGGATCTACACTCATTAGCAAAGTGACCTCACTTTTGACAATTGTAACATTGAATCCCCTTATTGTTAAACTTCCTCTTTCCATTTGACTTCTTGTTGTTATTGTCACCAAGGATGTCTTGTTAAACTTCCTCTTTCCATCATGCTTCTTGTTGACTTGAGCCTACAATGCCTGCACTTGAGTTGTTGCTGCACACCTTTCTCTTACCTTCAATTCATGAGCTTGTAGAGAACCTTGCAATTCTTCTACCTTCAATGTTCCAAGATCCTTTGACTCCTCTAGGCCACCACTATATGATCATATCTTTGTGTCAATGTTCTCAAAATCTTCTCAATAATCACCACTTCAGTTATTGATTCATCATTAGTTCTCATGTAATTAACAATTACCTAAACTCAATTGAAATAATCAGCCACACTTTCATCCTCCTCCATCTTCAACAATTCATATTGCCTTCTCAACATTTGAAGTTTCACTTTCTTGGTTTTTCTACTACCCATGTAATACTTCACCAAGATATATGCCTCTTTTGATGTAGATACCTTCGAGATCCTTTCAAAATTGTTTGCATCCACACTTTGTTGGATGTAAAACAATGACTTGCAATCCTTTTTTTTTTTGCAATGCCTTACAATCCCTTTCCATGTGGTGAATGAATTTCAGGAGATGGTGAAATTTTAATTTCATCTTCATACACTATTATGCTAGGGTCATGCAAAATAAGAACTTTTTCCAAGGGATCCTGCATCCTGAAATTCTCAAAATTGTCATAAGTAACCTTATCATTAATATCATTAGCCTCAATGAAGCTACAAGAAGCAAATGAAGATGGGTTTTTTTAAAGAATTACACACTTAAAATTCAGCCTCTTCATCACCCAGCCTCAAAGTTAATTTTCCCTGTTGAACATCGATCAATGTTTTTCCGGTGGCCAAAGGGTCTACCCAATATAATTGGCACTTCATCATCTTCCTCCATATCTAAAAGAACAAAAACTGTAGGAAAAATAAACTTATCCATTTTCACTAACATATCTTCTATTATCCCACAATGGTGGGCAATAGATCTGTCAGGAAGTTGTAAAAAAATGTTAGTCGGTGGGGTTCTTGTAGGCCCAACTTCCTAAAAATGGGCAGCGACATCAAATTAATACTAGCTCCCAAATCACAAAGTGCTTTCTCAAAAGAAGAGTTGCCAATAATACAAGGAATAGTAAAACTACCAAGATCGTTGAGCTTACGGGGCAACTTTTTCAGGACTATAGCAGAGAAATCCTTGTTAAGCTTAACCATCTCAAAGTCCTCGAGTTTCTTTTTATTAGAAATTATTTCTTTTAAAAATATAGCATACATCGGCATTTGAGCAATAACTTCAGCAAAAGGAATGTTGATATGCAATTTTTTAAAATCTCAAGGAATATAGCAAACTGCTTATCATTATGCATATTTTTCAATCTTTTAGGGAATGGAATACTTACCTTGGTTAACTCATGGTCTTCCTCAAATTTTTTAGAAGAAAGCTCATTAGGATGTACTTTTTTCCCTTTTGGACACAATTGTCCTTCCTTTTCAAGCATTGAAGTAACCTCAATTCTACTCCTAAGAGTGATAGCTTTCACTTGCTCTTTTGGATTTGGCTTGATTTGAATAGACAATGATCCTAGAGGTCTTTGTGCTAGTAAATTAACAATATTAGACATTTGAGTTTCCACATTGCCAAATCGAGTTAAGATTTGATTCTCCATATTCTGAAACCTTTCGTTTGTCTTCTTTATGAACGTAGCCAGTACATCTTGAAGATCTGGTCTGCTCTCCTCTTGCCTTTGCACATGTGGTGGCTTGTAGAAATTAGAGTTTTTCCCTTGCTGTTATCTTCCATAAGAGAAATTATGGTGATTCTTCCAAACTGGATTATAGGTAGAAGAATAAGGGTCATTCTAATTGCGGTTGGTGTTGGTGACATAGTTAGCTTCCTCAGCATGATTGTTGGAATTGGTTGAGCTTGTGTTTTACTTTCAATGACCTTCAACCTCTCATCTGTCAGTCCCATATAATTTTACAAAACACCCATGCAAGGATGTTCCACTTTTTGCATATACTTCACCAAAGCATCTTGCATACTTTTCTTGGCATCACTATCTTTTTGTTTGACATAGTTGTCTTCCTCAATCTGCTAAGCCCACGGATTGCCCAAATTACTTTCATCACCAAGTCCAAAAATTTCACCAACATCACCAGAAGGAGTGCCTACAGAAATTTTTAAATTTGTGCAGACATCAGAGTCTCAAGCTGCTTGCGATTCTATCCACCTTCCTTTCCAAAGTGGTATTAGCCTCAACATTCTACATCCCAACTTGCTTTTTAAGATGTCTATCATTTGAGTTCCATTGACAACTATATGTAGCTATTTCTTCCACCATGGCATATACTTCGTCAGGTTCTTTTTTTAGAACAGAGCCTCCACAAGCCGGGAAAACGACTCGCACCCAAAGCCGAGAAAACAACCCGCATTTTGAAGTCGGGAAAATGACTCGCACCCAAAGCCGAGAAAACGACCCGCATGTTGAAGCTGGGAAAACGACACGCACCAAAATATGAGAAAATGATTAGTATGTTAAAGCCAGGAAAAAGACTTGCACCCTTCTAAAAAAAATTTCCGTAGAAAATTAGAGTTGTCGTCTTTACTTATCTTTACTTTGATTCTCAAGAAAATTCTAAGTAAAGAGGGGCAGCTGTTGACACCTAATTTTGTCCGCTTTCTTTAGACATTTTATATATATAAAAAAATATATATTTAAAAAAAATTAGAAAAATATAATAAATAAAAATAAAAATAAAATTAAATAATTAGACTATAAAATTTAGACAATCATGAGTGTTTCTGGTTCTTGTTTGCCTCTGATTCCTATTCAGACGTTCACTCTTTTCTAAAAAAACAAAAAAGTACATAATTAAATAAAAAGAAACTGAAAAGAAATGGATTGATGGTAATAAAAATCAGTATAATTTTGATGAATTGAAGGAAAAGAACACCGAAAAGAAATGGATTGATGGTAATAAAAATCAGTATAATGTTGATCAATTGAAGGAAAAGAAAATTGAAAAGAAATGAATTGATGGTAATAAAAATAGGCATAATGGTGATCATTTGAATGAAAAGAAATTGATGAATAGTAATAAAAATCAGCATAATGGTGACCATTTGAATGAAAATAAACCGAAAACAACTTGATGAATAGTAATTGGTAATCAATCCACAATTATTTCCTTGTCTTTTGTAACTTACACCAAAAAATTCTATAAATAGTCGACACCATGAGTAGAATCTAGGAGTAGAAAAAAAAAAGAAAAAGGAAAGAGAGAATAATAGAAAAAAGAGGAACATAGAATCTGAACTTGGTAAAACCAGTCCAGCAAACCATATGCAGCAGTAAGGTATCGATTTTCTCATCCTTATCTAATGTTTTCTTTTTCGTTTATTTGTATTGCATTCTTTAATTTATTTTTTTAGTTTATTTGTATTGCATTCTTTAAAAATGTAATTTAGTTTTGTTTTTTGTTGTTGTCATTTTTCCAAAAAATGAACTCATACGTTAAGCTTTTATTTTCCTAAGTGGTTTGTTCCAAAAAAAATTTTAATACATACTAAAAACACTATAAACAATTGATGCTTATAAACCAATCACCAAGTAAAAAAAACTTCAACCCGTTGTAACATAACACAAAACTCACATAATGGTTTATCAAATATAAAAAACAAAAAACAATCATAACAACGAATAAATAGTTTATTTTTCTTTTTTAGAATTAATAGTCATCGCCACCGGATGAAATTCATCCTTGCTCGCCGCGCCACATCACTTAGTGGCCTTTGTGCCGCGACAGATCTGACAACGCACAAGCAAATCCTTTAATAGACTGCTTCACTGTCGTGTCCATCTGTTTCGTGCATAAACCACTGCATTACCGTTGTTTTCTAACAAAAAACTCAATTGTTATTTACTTAAAAAACCAAAAATACAAAAATAAAAATATACAATTTGTGAACAGACATCTCACATTTTTTTTGTTATTATTATTACTATTATTATTATTACATTTTTACTTCTAGATACGTATATAATAATAACTATAATAAAACAATAATCAAATAGAGTAATAATAAAATCGGATAACACATAAATATTTTCTACCCAAGAACTACGTGCGTTTTGATTTCCCTTTTACACTTGGGGATACGTAGGAGCAAGGTTTTCTCCTTGTCAAACCAAATTATAAAAAAAAATATTTTTTTTCTTTTATTAATGTAAATAATTTATTTTCTTTTTTATTATTCTTTTAGAGGTAAAATAAATAATTAAATAAATAAATAATTTGTATACAATTAATTATAGGGTAACCGTTTTAACGGACGATGTAGAGTAATATTGTTTTTTCTACTCGTAATGGACTCCTGAATCCATTTTTTTGGTTCAAAAACTTTATTTTAGATTTTATCTAATTTTTCCTTTTTTTAAAAAAAATAAAATTGGTGGCGACTCATTTTTCGCAGACAAACCGGACGCGACATATATATATATATATATTATAAAATACGTTTTAGATTATATATTATAAATAGTTAATAATTGATTGATATGGGTTTGTCATTGTATATTTATTTAGCTTTTATTGGTTGCCTCGTTGACAAAGAAGAAGATGTAGACTTGTTAAGCTATTTGGATTTATTGTGGCAGTAGAAATTGTTATGTCTAGTGAAAGCTTCAATTGAGGTAAGGGGTGAGAGGAGATTCAATTTTATGAGTGTAAAATAACATGAGATGAATGAGGATACAAAAATTCTCAGATATTCGTCTGGGGTTTACTATGTACGATCGAGCCCGATTGAGTAATAATAATTATTTAATAATATATAAATGGTAATGGTGAGGACTAAAATATAATTTAGCAACGTATATAATTGCCATGAATTTATTTATATCAAGATTGCATATTGTTTGATTTTATGAAACCTTATGCTAATTGTGATTGTATGAATGATGTGTAATTGTTAGTCTTAATTGCAATTTTACTCCTTTATTTTCACCAATTCATAAAATTGGTCTCTTATTTTAAAATCCTACCATTTTTGCTTTTTTCTAAGATTTTTTAACTAAAAAATTTTGATTTGACATATTTTAAATGATATCGTATATGATCTTATGATATAGAACCATCTAGATGCATTAATAATTAATTTTATAAGTCGTAATTGAAATTTTAAGAGAATTTTATTGTAATCTCATGGATATTAATTATTAAAAATTATTTTATAATATGTCACACAGTTTAAAATATGTCATATCACAATATTTAGTTTAAAAAAATCAAGGAATGAACAAATACTATTAGAATTGAAAATAAAAGATTAAAACTTCTATTAAGCATAACTATTATTAAAAGTATTTCGAATTATTTTTTATTACTCAAATTTATTTCAAATTACTTTTATTGAAATACAACTAGAAATAAGAATTACATTTTTTACACAAATAAAAAAAAACTTATTAATTGAATGATTTGGCTAATAAAAAAAAGATACGCGATCGTCAAAAAGAAAAAACAGAATCTTTTACTAATGATATATTTTTAATATATATTTTAAAAAGGAACTTTGATTGGATTTTCTTTTGGTTGCGTTATGTTAAAAAAAAAAATCTCTTTCACATATTAAGCGTTAATGTGACAATGAATGTTTATTTAATTTTTCTAGAAACAAATGCTTATTTATTTAAATCTTGAAATGATACGTCAAAAGAAAAATTAAATCTTAATATGTATTTTCAAAGATAATTGTATGATATCTTATTAAAGATATAGAAACAAAATTAAACCTTTTAGTTTTTACACTATATAGTCTATATATAGAAACAATGTATACCAAACAAAAACAACAAAAACTTGCAATAAACACTTGATCACTTTGAGTCACAAAATCCAAACATTTGACCACACTCGTTCTTTCATGGAGTCCTTCTTCTACACTCTTCATGTAAGTCCTTTCCATGATTCAATTCTTGCAATGTTTCAATATACTCCTTATTTGAGTAATGGCTTCTACATTGATTTTGATTACACCAACACAATTATAAAACCCAATGTTAGAAACTTTGTATCTCTATCTACAGTTACAATTAAAAACATATTAGTTGTTCCTCATGAAATCTTATATAGTTGTACTGAGAGGAATTATATCGATGATTTATACCATATCTTTTCTTCGGTGCCTACTTACATAATAGTTCAATTCTATCTAAAGTGGGACAATGTGCTAGACAAATGGTTGCAAACAACAATGTATTGAAAATGAATTTATCCCTTCGCGTTACCACAAGACAAAGGGCGAATCCGATTGAGGATTTGTTGAATGTATTAGAAATTAATCATCCATGTTATGACTCTACGGAAAATTGTTCAATTTGTTTGGAGGAATTTGGTACTAGTTTAAATTTAGAAATTGTATTGTACCGTGGATTGAAAGATGCATCAGTTGTTCGTCTTCTTATACTTGTCCGTTGTGTCGGCGTCAAATATTATAAATAGAGAAAGAAATATCAAATATATATTTTTTTTAGAATATGACGTTGTTTGTATTTGATTTTGTAATTTTCTTGTTTAGTGGCATTTTATGCTTTCTATTTATGAAAAAGATATGTTTTGACCCATATCGAAATTATATTGATATAACCACTGTTCACTTTTAAGTTGTAATGATGTCTTTTAAAAAATATTGTATTTACTATATATCAAATTGTTAATTTTAACTAGAGTTACCGTAACTATTAAACATAACTATTGTTAAAAGTATTCTAAATTATTATTTTTAACTCAAATTTATTTGAAATTACTTTAATTGAAATAATTTTTTAACACAAATAAAAAAAACTTATCAATTCAATGATTACGCTAATAAAAAAAAAAGATATGCGATTGTCAAAAAGAAAAAACAGAATCTTTTACTAATGAGATATTTTTGATATATTTCAAAAGGAATTTTGTTTGGATTTTCTTTTGGTTGCGTTATGTTAAAAATAAATTCTCATTAAAATATTAAGCGTTAATTTCATAATGAATGTTTATTTAATTTTTCTATAAATAAATGCTTATTTATTTAAATCTGAAAAGAAAAATTAAATCTTAAAATAAGATATGTATTTTCAAAGATAATTGTATGATACCTTATGAAAGATATAGTAACAAAATTAGAAACAATATATAGTCTATATATAGAAACAATGTATACCAAACAAAAACAACAAAAACTTACGATTAACACTTGATCACTTAGAGTCAATGTGACACCCTAAATTCCAAAATAATGTATATCATAGTTTATACAATATTTTTATAACATATTTGCAGCGGATAAATAAAAACTCTTTCCAAGAAAAAAGAAACTTTTGTGGGTTATTTAGAATATCACATTTCTCAAAATACAATCTTTATTCCTGGTATCACATTTTAGAGTGAGGTTTATCCCAAACTTGAACTTCAAGACTCATTAACCTGTAACAACTGCGATTTCACAAACGCATGACCTAGTCAAACACAAACAACGAAGGAGGTGAGTTTCAAAATCATGTTGATAGTATCATATAAGTAAGAAGAACATGCAAACAATCATAATAAATCGTATCATATCACATCATGATATATCAAAATACTCAGGAAAAATAATATCACATTATAATGTCAAAATCACTCAAGTCAAATCAATATATCGTCACTGTTGGAACAAATTGTATAACAAAGAGGAATTGAAATTGAGAAGAAAAGAGTAAAACATAATGTTCTGAAAAACGGAGAATGATTATTGATCTTGACACACTCTAACCAAGAATGTTCTTGGTTTACAAATTTATAGAAAAACAGTTTGTATAGCTATACTTTAACTAACTAACTAACTAACTACATTTCTTAACAACCTCTAAACTACCCTAACTTAATTACAAACACAATTAATCATTTTAGAATTAACTAAATCCAACACTCCTCCTTAATTCAAAATGATTAGAGTGATGTTAATCCAAGATTGTTCTTCATCTATTAACCAAAATAGGAGCAACAGTAATACTAACAATGTAATGCCAATTAGGAGGTCTTCCACTATCATTAGCCAAAGCAATTGCCATTAATCCAACAACTTCCATAACTCATGATAAAGTGTTCAACATACACCCTAAGAACCTAAAAAACATGCTCTCTTTTTTCTCTTCCAATTTGTTTGGTCCAAATACTTGAAACTGATTTAATCCTTGTAACTCTTCATCATCGTCACTAAAATTATCATCACTTCCCACCTCTAATTGATCATCAATCTCTTCATCACTACCATGCACTAAATGCTCCTCCTAAAGCTCCTTGAAGCTCTATCAGACATCTTTGGTGAACTAAAACAGTAGGGTACATATCTACTACCCGTGTCAGTCCCATAAGCTTTTGACTCATCAACACTTCCAACACGACTTGTTCCACCATCGCAGGGCCAAGCACTCATCCCATAATTGTTGGAACCAAGTTGGTTCTAAGTACTTAGGATTTTGATGTTTACAAAAGCACTTCATGTAATCTTATTTTGTACTTAGAATTATTATATTAAATGCCACCAGAAGATGAAGTCACCGGAGGCAGAAGATGAGTTACCAGAGGGTAAAATCAGACTAGAGGATACACCTCCAGAAGATACCAGAGGATGCATACAGAAGGCACCAGAGGATATACCTCTAGAGGATATCAGAGGATGTCAAAACATCATCTGAGGATATCTTTCCTGGCCCAGATTAGAAGGAAGTAAAGTCCAAAAAGAGACCTGGTCCAGACCAGAAGGAAGCCTGCCAGAGGGAGACTTTGTCCAGACCAGAAGGAATCACAAGTCAGACTTGGTCTATACTTTATTCTGACCAGAAGATAGCCTCGTAGTAATTATAAGATTCAGTCCAGACTTAATTAGAGCTTCAGATAACTAGTCAAGAACAAGTGACTTGGTTCAAATTTGGTCCAGACCAAAAGATAGCATGGTTCACAGTATAAAACTTGATCCAGATCAGAAGGTAAATGTCCAGATTAAAATATCATAAGTCCAGATTCAATTTCAGTTGAATCCAGACTCAGTCTAGAATTGGTCTAGATCAGAGGGGAAATGTTCAGATCAATGGTCCAGATTTAAGCATCATGGCCCAGTGTTGGCCGAGATCAGAAGATCAGATCATGTGGCCCAGTGTTGGCCGAGATCAGTAGATCATAAAATAGTCCAGATTAGTTCATAAGATCCAGTGTTGGCCGAGATCAGAGGATCACAGAAGTGGCGCATATCAGATTACACAAGTCCAGAGTTGGTCAAGATCAGAAGATCATAGGATCTAGATTTAATCATGATGATAATTAGTGGAGACTTGATTAAATTCGAATAAGACTTCATTAAATTTTGGTATTAAGAGGATTTGATACAAAAATAAATTGAAGTCTTGTGGGAATTCAGAAGCTATTGGCGGGAAGAAAGATTTGGTCAAGAATTAATCAAGAACTGGATTGGCCAAAGTGATTTTTGAATGCAAATCTGAAGCTAAAAGGATATGTTTTTTATTTAAGTGAAACCTGATTGGCCAAGTTATTTTTGCAAGAGAATTTGGCAAGATACAGCTCGAACATATGCATGGAAAAAACCCTAATTATTCATCTATAAAATGAGGCTCAAGGCAGAAGACTCAGCATCGAAAATACTTGAGAGTCATACACTTCCAAAAGCAAAATACTTGAGTTTTCAGTGAGGTCAATTGTGAGTATCCGCTTTCTAGAAGCAAATACTCTATGTTTTTCTTTCCCTTGTGTTAAGTTTAATTTGTTGAAGTAGAGTCTACAATCTGAGGGAGTCAGAAGGAGTAGCGGATTACTTAGCAATTAGATTCAAGGTTCTTTTCCTCAAAAGTCTAGGATTGTTAGGTTTTTTTAGAAGACTGACCTGGAGGGTCAGTGGTACTTTGTAATTCAAGGTTTTTGAATTAGTGAAATCCTTCAAAGTGAAGGGACTAGACGTAGCCTAGTTAACGGTGAACCAGTATAAAATTCTGAGTTTTTATTTACTTTATATCCGCTGCTAACTCTGTTTTAACAGGTTTTGTTTTATAACTAAAAAGTATTCAAGTTAGTCAAACACAATTCAACCCCCTTTCTCGTGTTTGCACTTTCAATAATAACCAAATTGAAGGTTTACATGTTCTGCCTTATCAATCCGTAAGGGTCCATACATTGTACTTCCCATTTCATTCTTCTCATCTGAAACAACATCTACACCGTCAACATTTTTGCTCTCCACAATTTCATGATCTTTAGACTTAGACTCACTGCCTTCCATCAATTAGAATCAACTGACTTGTTAACATGCTCAACATCCACAAATGATTTGCCATCATACTCTATAACACGATCCCAATTGTCGTATGCCTTGTGAGTCGTGTAAGAATAGAGTTGCACCTAAGAGGGGGGGTGAATTAGGTGTTAGACTATTTTTTTGTTTTTAGAGTTTTGGAGATTGTTTAAGTGACTGTTTTGAGTTTTTTTAATCTTGTTGTGTTAGTAAATGAAAGCTGTAAATGACAGAAGGTAAAAAAACACCCAAAAATTTATCCTGGTTCCCCTTACAACCAAGGGTACATCCAGTCCGCTTACACCCCACAAGAGATTTTCACTATCTGTTAGAATAAGTACAAGTCTAACCCTAAGACTTTAATTACAAATTACTAACACTCTTCCTAAGATAGTACACCACTATCTTATTTTACAACACTTGAAGAAAATACACCATTTTCTTCAAACAATAATTTTAATGATTTTTTAACAATGTTCTTAATTAAGAACAACAGGATATAACAGTTTGTGCAAGGATTCCAATATACTTTCAAGTACAATAGAGAACCTTTCTCAATGATATGAAAATGTAGAGCATGTACTTGAAGTATGAAAATATAACTTTGAAAAGTTCACAAAATATTTCAGAAAGTTGTTCAAAGTTCGTGGTTGGATTGATTAGTTTAGAACTGAATTTATGAGGTATTTATATTCCAAGGTAACACTTCAGATCAATGGCAATGGTTCCCAAAAGTTTTGATGAACTTATGCAATGTTTCAAAACTGAAAAGTTGCATTGTTTCGAATACAATCTTAGTGTATTTGAATACACTTCTATAACATTCAGTTTATATTTAAAATTTGAACTTTGTATTCGAATACAATACCTTGTAGTCGAATACAAGTATGAGATTTTTGCCACTGACTTGAGTTGTATTCGAATACACAAAGCTGTAGTCGAATAAAGAACTCTATTCATTTGGACAATTTTAAAAGAAAGTGAATCACATTTAATGCATGTAGAAATCTGTTTTTGTTTTTCAGAATTTTGTTCCATAGTGTCAATCTTTTTATTTAGAGATAAAATCTATTTCTTTTGATTTGACACTACTTTGTACAAATTTTTACATTCATTAAGTAGTTCTTTAATGGCTTATTGTGCATCATTATCTTCAACACAAGAATCATTATTATCATAGCAAATAGTATTACTACTAACCCCTTCTTCATTATCAGAATGATGAGATGCCATCAAAGCAACATTAGCGCATTCGTCATTATCTGAATTTGATGAAGAACTTACTTCATTATCCTCCCACGCTATGTATGCCTTTTTGAACTCCTTCCTTCTGTTAGCATTTTTCTTGATAAGGTTAGGAAATTTTGCTTTCATATGTCCTTCTTTCCCACATTCAAAGCAAGTGACATTCTGATTTGTAGTGAAGACATCTTTCTTCCTGAAGGTTTTCTTCTTCTTAAATGTTTTATCGTTTTGAAGAAACTTACCGAACTTTTTAACCAGGGAAGTGATAGTTTCATCTTCATCTGAATTTTCTTCATTCATCATTTCTTTTGATTTTATTTTTAATGCTATATTCTTTGTTTTCTTTTCTGAACTCTCATTCTTTTCCAGTCTTTCTAATTCTATTTCATGCTCTTGTAGCTTTCCAAAAAGTGCTGAGAGTGACATTTTTGACAAACTTTTCTTTTTAGAAATTGCTGTCACTTTGGGCTGCCATGCTCTGGTCAATGATCTCAGAACCTTTAGGTTCAATTCATCATTTGTAAAGCTTTTGCCAAGTGCTGTCAAGTGATTTGTTAAGTGAGAAAAACGTTTCCGCATCTCCAGGATTGCTTCTTGAGATAAAGTGTTCAGTTTTGAACGTTTTACCTCAATTGTTCCTTCATGGGTTACTTCAAGAGTATCCCATATCTCTTTTGCTGTTTTGCAGTGGGATATACGAAAGAATTCGTCCATACCTAATGCTGATTGTAACATATTTTTTGCTTTCTTCTCAAACAGTACTTTTCTCTTTTAATCGTCTGTCCATGAGGCTTTTATTTTTATTTCTTCTTTATTGTTGATGACTGTTGTTGGAATATATGGACCGTTTTCTACAGCCTCCCATATGTCATCTCCTTGAGCCTCAAGGTATGCTTGCACACGTATTTTCCAAAAATCATAATGTTCACCGACAAAGCCAGGTGGTTTGTTACTGCTACCACCATCTCTAAAAACAGGTTATGCGGAAGCCATGAATCGAGGAGCAAATTACCAAAACCTGCTCTGATGCCAATTGTAAGAACAGAGTTGCACCTAAGAGGGGGGGTGAATTAAGTGTTAGACTATTTTTCTATTTTTAGAGTTTTGGAGATTGTTTAAGTGACGTTTTTGAGTTTGTTTAATCTTGCTGTGTTAGTGAATGAAAGCTGTAAATGACAGAAGGTAAAAAACACACAGAAATTTATCCTAATTCCCCTTACAACCAATGGTACATCTAGTCCTCTTGCACCCCACAAGATATTTTCACTATCTGTTAGAATAAGTACAAGTCTAACCCTAACGGTTACCACAGTTGGTACAAGCTGGATCTGTTTTGTTCACTGGTGTTAGGAAGAATAATGTCTATAAGATAAGTCTGTTTAGCCTAGTTAAGCAGAAAGTTAAGTGTCTTTTATCTGTTAGGGAGGAAAATCTGATTTGGCACAAACGGTTAGGCCATGCAAACCCTAGGCTGGTTTCTGAGTTAAGTAAGCTTCAACTAGTGAGAGGTCTTCCCAAACTAAGTACCAAATGTGAGATTCTGTGTGAAGCATGTCAAAAAGGTAAACAGACCAAAAGCTCTTTTAAACCTAAAAACTGTATTTCTACTTCACAACCTCTTGAACTGCTTCACTTAGATCTGTTTGGTCCTGTTCAAACTGCATCCCTTAGAGGTAAGAAGTATGGGTTTGTCATAGTTGATGATTACTCAAGGTGGAGTTGGGTAAAGTTTCTGAGAAACAAAGATGAATCACATAAGGTATTTATTTCTTTCTGCAAGCAAGTTATGAATGAAAAAGGTTTTAAAATCATAACTATTAGAAGTGATCATGGAGGTGAGTTTGAGAACAGGTACTTTGAAGAATTTTGTGATGAGAATGGCATCTCTCACAACTTCTCACCCCCCAGAACACCTTAACAGAATGGAGTTGTTGAAAGGAAGAACAGGTCACTGCAGGAGAAGGCCAGAACCATGCTGAATGACATGAATGTTGCTACCTACCTATGGGCAGAAGCTGTCAACACTGCATGCTACATCCAGAATAGAGTTTACATCAGGTCTATTCTAAACAAAACTCGATATGAACTGTGGAAAGGTAAGAAAACTAATATTTCCTACTTCAAACATTTTGGTTGCATTTGTTATATGTTAAACACTAATGATAATATTGCAAAATTTTATTCCTGATCTCAAAAGTGTACCTTCATTGGTTACTCTAAGAGATCAAAAGCTTATAGAGTGTTTAATAAAGAAACTAACATTGTGGAGGAATCCATACACATTAAGTTTGATGACAAACAGCTCGACTCTGAAAAGTCAAAGCAAGATGAGGAAATTGCAGGTTTACCAGAAGCACAGGAAGCAGGAGCAAATCAAACAACAGAACTAGAGAAAGAAAAGGATGAAAGCAAATCTGAAGATAATGCTGAACCTGAAGACAAGTCAGAAAGAAAGAATGGGTGGAAGTACAAGTCTTCACATCTAGAAACACTAATTATTGGAAGTGCAGCTGAACCATTGAAAACCAGATCATCATTTAAAGAAACAAGTCTGATTGGTTTACTTTCTACCATTGAACCAACTACTGTTGATGAAGCACTGGCATAAAAAGGATGGATTCTTGCAATGCAAGAAGAGCTAAATGAGTTTGAAAGGAATGATGTTTGGGATCTGGTGTCCAGACCAAACAAAAATATCGCTGGAACCAAATGGGTGTTCAGGAACAAACTCAATGAAAAAGGTGAAGTAGTCAGGAATAAAGCTAGGCTTGTGGCACAAGGATACAGTCAGCAAGAAGGCATTGATTACACTGAGACTATTGCTCCAGTGGCCAGGTTAGAAGCAATTCGTATCCTACTCTCTTTTGCTGCAAATCATAATATTACTTTGTATCAAATGGATGTCAAAAGTGCTTTCTTAAATAGTTATATAAGTGAGGAAGTCTATGTCAAACAGCCCCTAGGTTTTGAAAATTCTAATTTTCCAAACAATGTTTTAAACTTAAAAAATCTTTATATGGTTTAAAACAAGCACCTAGGGCATGGTATGATAGACTTAGCAATTTCTTACTTAAAAATCAGTTTGATAGAGGCCAAATAGATAACACTTTGTTCAGAAAATCCATTAAAGATGATATTATGATCATTCAAGTTTATGTTGATGATATTATCTTTGGATCCACTAATGGCACTCTCATCCAAGAGTTTTCTGATTTGATGCAGCAAGAGTTTCAGATAAGCATGATGGGAGAACTTAAGTTCTTCCTAGGAATTCAGATTCAGCAAAGCAAAATAGGTATACTCATTCACCAATCTAAGTACACTAAAGAATTTCTCAAAAAGTTCAAGAGGAGTGATTGTAAGCCTATGGCCACCCCCATGCACCCCACCTGCTCACTTGAAAAAGATGAATCCGGCCAAAAAGTAGACCAGAAAACATATAGAGGTATGATTTGATCCCTTCTTTACTTAACTGCTTCTAGACTTGACATTTTGTTGAGTGTTTGTGTTTGTGCTCATTTTCAAGCTGACCCTAGGGAATCCCACTTAATTGCTGTCAAAAGAATCCTTAGATATCTTAAAGGAACCACAAATCTTACCTTGCTCTACAAGAAACTCCCACATACAAACTAAGTAGATATAGTGATTCTGATTATGCTGGAGACAAATTAGAGAGAAAAAGCACAAGTGGCAACTATACGTTTCTAGGTGATAATCTGATTTCTTGGTCAGGCAAGAGACAAAGCACCATTGCCATGTCAACAGCAGAAACTGAATACATATCAGCAGCAGGATGCAGTTCACAGTTAATCTGGATGAAACATCAGTTGGAAGACTACAACATCTTTGAAACCAACATCCCTTTATACTGTGACAATACTTCAGCCATCAACCTAACCAAAAACCCTATCCTTCATTCTAGAGCCAAACACATAGAAATCAAACATCACTTTATCAAAGACCATGTTCAAAAGGGAACACTAAGCATCTAGTTTGTAGACACCGATCATCAATGGGCTGATATCTTCACCAAAACATTGCCTGAAGATCGATTTGAGCTCATCAAGAAGCATCTCAACATAATCTCCATATCTGACTAGATCAAGTAGTTATTTTTTGTATTATATTTCTTGTTATTTATTTTTTTGTACTCTAGAACATATTAAAAAAAAAAGGTCAGAAGATCAATCCTTTTTGGCTGATGACAAAAAGGGGGGAGAAAGAAAGAGTGAGAAGGAGTTGAAAAGGAAAGGAGAAAAGAAGAGAGAAAAGAAAGAGTGAAACAAAAGAAGGAGTTGAAAAGGAGAGGAAAAGTCTGGGGTATTAGACTTAGGGGGAGAAGCTTGATCTGAGGGGGAGCCTAACAAAATAAAGTCATAAAAAATACAAGGTTTTGTCATCATCAACAAGGGGGAGAATGTTGGAACCAAGTGGGTTCTATACTTAGTTTTGATGTTAACAAAAGTACTATATGTAATCTTATTTTTGACTTAGAATAAATGCCACCAGAAGATAAGTTACCAGAGGATACACCTTCAGAAGATACCAGAGGAAGCATTCAGAAGGCACCAGAGGATACATTTCCAGAGGATGTCATCAGAGGCAAACATCATCAGAGGATATCTTTCCTGGCCCAGATCAGAAGGAAGCAGAGTCTAGAAGGAGACTTCGTCCAGACCAGAAGGAAACCTGCCAGAGGGAGACTTGTTCCAGACCAGAAGGAATCACAAGTCAGACTTGGTCCAGAATTAATCCTGGCCAGAAGATAGCCTAGTCGTGAAATAAGAATCAGTCCAGACTTAATCTAGACATGGTCCAGACCAGAAGATAACTGGTCCAGAACAAGTGACTTGGTCCTGACCAAAAGATGGCATGGTTCAGAGTATAAAACTAAGTCCAGATCAGAAAAAATAATTGTCCAGATTTAATCCAGACTTGATCCACATCAGAAGGTAAATGTCCAGATTTAATTCAATCCATACTTAGTCCAGAATTTGTCCAGATCAGAGGGAAAATGTTCATATCAATGGTCCATATTTAAGCATCATGGCCCAATGTTGGTCGAGATCAGAAGATCAGATCATATGGCCCAGTATTGGCCGAGATCAGAAGATCAGAAGATCAGATCATGTGGTCCAATGTTGGCTGAGATAAGAGGATTACAGAATTGGGGCAGATCAGGTTATATGGTCCAGATGTGGTCATCATAAGATCAAATGGTTCAGATTTTAATCATGATGAAAATCAGTGAAGACTTAATTAAAATTCGAAGAAGACTTGATTAAATTTTGATATAAATTTGATCAAACTATTAAGGGGATTTGATTCAAAAATTACTAAAGACTTGAAGAAATTCGAATGGAATCTGAAGCTTAAAAATATATGGTTTGAAATTAAAAGAAACAAGATTGGTCAACAGAATTTTCAAATGCAATCTAGAGCTAAAAAGATGCGTTTTTTATTTAAGTGAAACCCGATTGGCCAAGTTATTTGTGCAAGAGAATCTGGGCAGATTCAGCTCAAATTAAAGCATGGAAGAAACCCTAATTATTCATCTATAAAAGGAGGCTCAAGGCATAAGACTTAGCATCGAAAATCAGTAAAAGAGTCAGACACTTCCAGAAGCAAACACTCGAGTTTTCAGTGAGGTTCATTCTGAGTTTCAGCTTTCCAGAAGCAAGTACTCGTGTTTTTCGTTCCCTTGTGTTAAATCTATATTGTTGAAGTAGAGTCTACAATCTGAAGAGTCAGAAGGAGTAGCAGGTGACTTAGCAATTAGTTCAAGGTGTTGTAATTCCTTCTACAATCTGGGGTTGTCAGATTGGTAGGAGAAGACTTCACTTGTGAAGTCAAGGTGTTGTGTTCCTCAAAAGTCTAGGATTGTTAGATTGTTTGGGAAGACTCGCTTGGAAGGTCAGTAGTATTGTTGTAATTCAAAGGTTTTGAATTAGTGGAAAAATCCTTCAAGGTCAAGGGGCTGGATGTAGCCTAGTTATTGGTGAACCATGATAAATCCTTGTGTTATTTATTTTTATCCGCTGCTAACTCTACTTGATTATATTTCATATTTCAATTAATCATCAAAAACAGAAAACGAATTCATGTAGTACAAACACAATTCAACCCCCTTCTCGTGTTTGCACCTTCAATATGGAGCGCTGCCAAGGAGACATACTCAAATATTGATAATACTTCCGCCATATTTGAGATCAAGAGTCTCCTACATAACCTGCGACAAGGAGACACAATAGTCACTTATTACTACCATACCCTCACCCGTTACTAGAAATAACTGGATATCTATGAGGATATGGTATGGAAATGCCCTGAAGACATCAAATAGTACAAAAAACTAGTGCAGAAAGACCGAATATACCAGTTCCTCCTTTGCTTGCACAAGAATCTATATGACGCAAGAGGAAGAATACTTGGAACCAAACCCTTGCCCAACATCAGAGAAGTATTTTCAGAAGTGAGAAGAGAAGATAGCTCAAGGAAAGTCATGCTTGGAAGCATGAATCAAACATCTAGTAATGAAGGTTTAACCTTGGCTGTGAAAGGAAACTACAAAAAATCTAGAGCATGGTGTGATCAATGCAAAAAATCAAGCCACACCAAAGAAAAATGTTGGGTCATTCATGGAAAACCAGCAGACTGGAAACCATCTAGGAGCATGAACATTCGCGCCCATGCTGCCACATCAGAAAGAGACAAAGTGTTGGCAGCCCCAGCACCTGAACGAAGTCCATTCAACAGGGAACAAATGGGGATGTTGCAAAAATTGCTACAACAATCCCTTCAAAACACTAGCACACACTAAATTGCTGCCTTGGCCCAAAAGGGTAATTCCTCATGTGTTTATTTTGTTGACAAAAGAATATCTAACTCATGGATTGTAGACTTTGGAGCCTCAGACCATATGACTGAGGATATCACTCTATTTGATGAATATTCCCCATGCAATGACAATTCTATGGTATGAATAGCAGATGGCACAAAAACAAAAATGATTGGTAAAGGCTCAATAATCATTTCCAAGGACATTACTCTTAACTCGGTTCTTTATATTCCAAAGTTGAATTGCAACCTTTTGTCAATAAGTAAATTAAGTCAAGATCTAAATTGTTTCACTAAATTCTTGCCTCACATATGTGAATTTCAGGATCTGGATTCACGGAGGAAGATTGGAAATGCTTAGGAATGTGCGGGTCTCTACTTCCTTCAAGTTAGTGAGTTCAAGAAGAGAAGAAATAGTTTATTCTATGTTGTTGCATCAAGTGGTGAAAACCTAGAGAAAGCTTTCATGCTATGGCACTATCGTTTAGGACATCCAATGACAATTCTATGGTACAAATAGCAAATGGCACAAAAACAACAGTGACTGGTAAAGGCTCAATAATCATCTCCAAGGACATTAATCTTAACTCAGTTCTTTATGTTCTAAAGTTGAATTGCAACCTTTTGTCGATAAGTAAATTGAGTCAAGATCTAAATTGTTTCACTAAATTCTTGCCTCACCTATGTGTATTTCAGGTTTTGGAATGTGCAGGTCTCTACTTCCTTCAAGTTAGTGAGTTCAAGAAGAGAAGAAATAATCCAGTCTATGTTGCTGCATCAAGTGGTGAAAACCTAGAGAAAGCTGTTATCCTATGGCATTATCGTTTAGGACATCCAAACTTTATGTACTTTGAAAAAATGTTTCCTTCTTTATTCAATAAAAGTTCAAATTTGTTTCAATGTGAAATATGTCAATTATCCAAACACTCACACAACCATTATCCTTTTCATTCTTATAAACCATCCAACCTTTCTCATTAATCTATAGTGATGTTTGGGGACCTTCCCGTGTTAAGAACATAGCTGGTTCAAAATGGTTTGTGACCTTTATAGATGATCATACACAAGTTACTTGGGTGTTCCTTATGAAAGAAAAATTTGAAGTGGGAGAAATCTTTGAGAACTTCAACAATATGATCCAAACCCAATTCCAAACCAACATCCAAGTTCTACGAACTGACAATGGCCATGAATACTATCACCATTCCCTCAAATCTCACCTTCTCAAGCATGGAATAATTCACCAAACCAATTGTGTGAACACACCACCACAAAATGGTATTGTCGAGAGGAAAAATAGGCACCTCTTAGAGGCTACTAGGTCCCTTATGTTATCAACTAATGTACCAAATCATTTTTGGGGTGAAGCTGTCCTTTCAGCATCGTATTTAATAAATAGAATGCCTTTTTAAGCCCTCAAGTTCCAAACCCCTTGCCAAACATTTTTATCTATTTACCCACACATAAAAATTCTTTCATCCATTCCTCCTAAAGTCTTTGGTTGCACTACATTTGTGCATGACAACCATCCTTACAAAGGAAAATTAGAGCCCAAATCCATGAAATGCATATTATTAGGATACCCACCAAATAAGAAGGGATACGGTGCTACTGCCCTATTAACAAAAAATTCTACCATTCCATGGATGTAACCTTCTTCGAAAATCAACCTTTCTACCCCAAAGTTGGCCTTTAGAGGGAGAGATAACAAAACATAGTAGAATCCCAACCTTGGGAAATGAAACAACATTTGCAACATGAAGTGGAACAAAATTTGTAGTAGCAGCAGCATAATTTGCAGCATTTTTTAGAAACAGAATAAACCTCCATAAAATAGCAAGTTGTAGAACCAGAAAATGACCTTGTGACTGGAGAAACAACAGAACCTGCAACCAGATGTAAGACAGAACCGGAAAAAGAAGTTCTACCAAGGCCAATCCATTATGAACTTAATTCTACACATCTCCAAGGCCAATCCATTATGAACTTAATTCAGATTTAGAAGTTCTACCAAGTAATATTATTTTTTAGCCTAATAATAATTGCGTTCTAAATGAGAATGATCTTAACTTACCAATTGTTCTTAGGAAAGTAGTGAGATCATGCACTCAACATCCTATTGACAATTATGTATCTCATAGAAATCTGTCACAAGAATACAGGGCCTTCATCACCACATTGGAAAACATAAAACTTCCAAAAAATGTTCAAAGAGTTATCCAACATGTTGAATGGAAGGCTACAGTGGAAGATGAAATAAAACCACTGGACAAGAATGGAACATAGAAATTTGTAGAGCTACTAGAAGGAAAAAAACCAGTTGGGTGTAAATGGATCTTCTCAATGAAGCGCAATGATGATGGGAGTGTGAATAGGTATAAAGCCCGTTTGGTGGCAAAGGGGTTCACCCAATCATATGGGTGGACTATGAAGAAGCAGTTGCACTAGTTTCAAAACTAAATTATGTTTGTGTCTTTATCTCCTTACTTGTAAATCTAGATTGACCCTCACATCAACTGGACATCGAGAATGCTTTTCTAAATGGTGAACTTGAAGAATAGGTATACATGAAAATACCACCTGACCTATAAACTCCCCAAACAATTGGCAAGGTATGCAAGCTCCAGAAATCACTTTATGGTCTTTAAGCAATCCCCACGGGCATGGTTTGAAAGACTAACTTGAGTTGTTAAGGATCACAACTTTACTCAATGCCAAACCGACCATACAATGTTTGTCAAGCATTCTAGTGAAGGAAATGTGACAATATTTTTTGTTTATGTAGATGACATCATAATCTCAAGCAACGATGACAAAGAGATAAAATAACTCAAGAGATTTCTAGCTAAAGAATTTGAGGTTAAGGACCTTGGACACCTAAAATATTTTCTTGGGATGCAGATTGCTCGTTCCAAACATGGAATCTATGTATCCCAACGAAAATATGCGTTATACCTGTTGGAAGAAACAAGAATGTTAGGGTGAAGGCCAGCAGATACACTGATGGAACCTAACCTTAAATCGACAGAACAAGAAGGCAATCCCCAAGTTGATATAGATAGATACCAAAGATAGGTAGAAAAGATAATTTACCTAACTCACATAAGACCAAATATTGGTTACTCAGTGAGTATGGTAAGTCGTTTCATGAATAAGCCCATTGAAAATCACATGAAAGTTGTGACTCGAATTTTGTAGTACCTCGAAAAGACACTCGAGAGAGGTCTTCACTTCAAAAATGACTTAATTAGGAGTGTGAAAATGTTCACAAATGCAGATTGGGCTGGTTCATTGACTGATCACAAGTCAACAAGTGGGTATTGCACATATGTGTGGGGAAACATTACTACTTGGAGAAGTAAAAAATAGTCGGTGGTGACAAGAAGTAGTGCAAAGGCTGAGTTCAGAGCAATGGCTCATGGCATTTGTGAGGGAATTTGGTTGCAGAGAATGCTTAAGGAATTATGAGTACCAACATATTGCACCATGAGCCTCTGGTGCGACCACAAGGCAACCATCAATATTGCAAAAAATCAAGTCCACCATGATAGAATGAAACATGTGGAGATAGACAGATATTTCATAAAAGAAAAGATAGATGGTGGACTTATCAAGTTGGAATACATTCCTTCCAAGAACTAAACTACAAACATATTAACCAAGGCCCTTCACAAATCTAATTTTGAGAGCTTACGGTCCAAGCTAGGCATGATTAACATCTACTGTCTAGCTTGAGGGGGAGTGTTGGATTCCAAATTGTGGCTGAGAATAAGTTATTTATTAACAGGCTATTCTGTAATTAATAGGACACTGTAGTGAATATCAAGAGATCTTGTACAGTAAATCTCTCCTATTTAATTCTGGTTTTTTTTCTTCTTAGACTAGGGCATGCTGTATTTAAACCAAAATTGTAATCATTTTGATTCAAGAAATGAAACGATCATTTCCTCAATAATTCACACAATTGTTTTCTTAAATAAACTTGATCTTATTGAGAAAAATATTTCAACTAGAGTTCAACATGTTTGTCTTGTTTTATGCAATAACAAACGTTTATTTTTTCTAATAGATTTATAACGTATGCTCCTTGTTGATATGCAACATGAACAATACGATTTCTTAGCATGTATGAGCTATAGGTGTTGACTTGTTACATTTGTTGTATTCCTTCTTCTTTTGCTTATTATGGCAAAACTGTTTTATAAGGAGTTTCCATCAAAATATGTTCTTTTACTAAATGTTTTATTCTTGGAATTTCATGTGAGTACTTGCTTGAGTAACACTTAATAAGGATATGTTTTACAAATTCCAAGTCTTTAAATGTCCCTGAGGTAGGTATGCAATTCCTTGTAATTAGCTTCAAACTGATAAATTTTATCTTCTGTTGCCTCTTTTTATTTGCAATTTATGAAGATACAAATTTTTAAGATTTTTAAGTTAAAAAGAATGCATGTGATGTGAAAGTTAGTGTAACTATGTTGTGTAATTAATGTGTAGGAGGAAAGTGTTTGGTTTATCAATTTTTGGAAGTGTTTCTTGTGTTTATCATTTTACCCCTCATCTTTGAAATAGAGACAGAATGAGAAGATAAGTCATATAACACTTTGTGCATGAGGTGTCAGCGGTGAGAGTATGGTGTTGACATGTCACTTTCACTTCAAATTTGTGTTTTCAATTTTTTTACCATAGTTTAATTGTGTTACTCACTAAACTATTTGTTGTTCTAAAACAATATTCAAATATTGTTCTAAAACAGTGTTATCAGGCCTCAACATTGCTTCCAACAACTTTCAACATGATGGGCACCAGTAAGGCATCATCTTCCTATAATCCCAATTGCAGCCTAATTCAAGCACATCTGTTCCTCTGTAAAGATTCATATGTTAACATATGCTCAAACGAAATCAAGAAAACAAGGCAAGCAATACCAAGAACGCAGAATCTCAACAAGATTTCCATCACACATTTGATTCTGAAGAAGGACGATTTGTTTTCTTCAATGATGTTGACAGAGCCGAGAATTTAAGTGCCCTGGACGCACCAATAAAATTGTGCCTTTATATCTATTGAATATCATTCTTCTTGCATTATATTTTTGTTGAAAAGATATTAATGATTCTTTCATAATAAAAGTTCTTTTAAGAAATATATTTTCAATATAAATCAAAGTGAGACTTTTTAATGTATTTTGTGACGTATTATTGCAAATAAAATTGTAATTTTTTTTCTTTTCTTGTGAACTCTAGAAAATGTCTATCATTTGTTAATATTTTTCTGAGATTTATTTGTAAGTCAATTCACTTATTTATGAAAATAATGTATGCACCACTTCATTCTTGTTTTAAATCTTTCATAGATACCTTTCCAATCGTTAAAACTTTTATATGTTAAGTTATTTATTTTTTGACTTGTACGGAATAACTAAAATAATTTTATGTTTTTCTATTGTGACACCCTAAACTCCAAAACAACATATATATATATAGTAATTTATCCTAGATTTTTTTTAAACAAAATTCGCAGTGGATAAAGAAAATATGTTTCCAAGAAAATAAGAATTTTTATAACTAATTTAGGATATCACGTTCCTCTAAATACACATGTAAAAATTCAACTTTATTCCTCAATTAAAACAATGCAATCTCAATGAATTTGGCTTAACTATAATTTCTTGATTTAATTCAAAAAACTTACTAATTATTAAGGTTTTCATACAAAATGTCTTTTCTAATGAAACAAGTGAAAGTAAAACACAAATTATAACCCTTAACTCCTGGTATCATCTATCAATGCGGAGTTTCTCTCAAATTTGATCTTCAAGACTCATTAACCTGTAATAACTGCGATTTCGCAAACGCAGGGCCAAGCCAGTCAAACACAAACAACGAATGAGGTCGAAATCATGTTGATAGTATAATATAAGTAAGAAGAACACATAATCAATCATAATAAACCGTATCATTATACAAACATTCTTCAAGAAAAGAAACATCACATTATAAAGTCGAAATCACTAAAGAGAAATCAATATATTTCACTATAACATCAAATCATCTAAGAAAAATTATTATCGCACACGATACATATTAATCACAACAAAACAATCACAAGAAGATGCAATGCTATGCATGAGCTTAGACTCTACTTCACAATGTGGTACCATTATAACTCTAAAGTACTTGGTGAGAAGGCTTGATACTATGCCACCATCCCGGTGGACGGACAATTCAAATTGGCCTTGTCCTCATAGATCCCCTCAACTCAACCCGAGACACATATACGCAACAGGCAAGGTAAACGTGTGTTGCATGGTAGCTCCCGACATTTGGAGTGCTACCTCCAAGTCACCTAGGAATTCCCCACCCGAATACCTCCAAGGTCTAACAATCTTGCCTTAAGGCTCAATAGTAGACCGCCACGATCAAACTCAATTCAGTTGTACTTCCCCGGAATCACTAGGCTTGTCAGGTCCTACCTATATGATGACAAAATAATCTCCACTTCAAAAATTTTCAACATTTATTTTCTCCCTTCGTTGGCCTATGATACTCCATTAAGACCATCATCTCAAACACAAATTGGAATCATCACTATTTCATCAATTATGGGGTTACTTTAATATACTCATCACAAATTTATAACATCACTATCATTAATCATACATCATCATCATCATCACATAAACTCATCACAATTTTATAACATCACAATTATTAATCATACATCATCATCATCACAATGCATCCATCTTTTATTATCACATCACAAAACTCATCTAATCAAACATACATAAAATTCATTCGACATCCAATATCACGATAATATCAAATATCACACATTTAATAAAAATAAATCAAATATCACGATAATATCAAATACCACACATTTAACAAAATTAAATCAATCAACACCTTATAAATATTTCTATTCCAAATTTTAATCTCACAATTTCCATATTTTCACATTAACCAATTTATCACTCAAAGGGCTATTGCCGTACGTAGCAAACCCCGGATGAATCGTTGGGAAATACAATTTTCCCGTTCATCTCACAATATATTATACTCATGAATTCAAACCCTCTCTCACCCATACCTTATTTTGAAACTTTCACACGCGAATACGATTCCACGAGCAAACAGCCTTTGTTCTTTGACTCTTTGTCCTTCAATCGATCTAACTCGACAGTTTATGAATAAACGTAAAAAATAAATTATGAGAAGACACTCTAACACTAATTTCAAAATTCGGTCAAGGAAACCTACCATAAATCAGAAAACCAATTAGTGGATAATATAGCCACTTTTCACACGATCGTTTTGGCGTTGGTTTCACTCAAATCAAATCGGACTTACGGTGAAGAAAAACCGTGCAAAATAACGAATTCTCTAAAGGGAGAAGTCGGGTATTTTAGAGAGAAATTGCGATGATTAAAAATCTCTATTTAGATGACTAAGAAATGAGTTAAACAACATACTATAATTTGAAATAAAACGTAAAAAAATTTCTCGAACAATTATCGATAACGAATGCCAATTTTATTCTATTTTTTACTCCAATTCCTCCGAGGAATGATGCTGCCGCCAAATTCAACATACCTTTCTTTCTTCTTTTTTTTATTATTATTATTATTTAATTAGGTTTTAGTTTTTGGCACAATCCATCAAACACATTTTACTCATTTTTTTATTTATTTTTTTAAATAAATCAACAATTATCAAAACTAACTTTTTATTAATATTTTTTTAAACATAATAACTAAAATATTACTAATATTTTAAAACTAATATTTTATAAAATAAAATAATTAATCTTTAAAATACATTAATAACCAAAATTCTCATATTCTAAATAATCACTATAATAACACTTATTTTTCCAAATACTTAAATTAAAATATTGTCATCATTAGATAATAGTCGAAATTATAAAATAAATAAATATAACATAAACAATAGCATTCGTGGTCCCTTAACTTAATATCAGTTAACGTTTTAGTCCTTTATCTTCTTTTTTTTTCTTCCTGATTTGGTCCTTTATTTTAATTTTAAGTGACAATTTGATCTTTTAGGTTTTAAAATGTCAACAATATTATCCTTTTTTTTACAAAAATTCATCAAAATTTTCAACTAAAACCCATAAAATTAATTATATTCTTTCATATAATACAAATTTCATTAGATTCATAACTCAAATCTTCAAATAAACTCATATTTTCATTCTTTATATCACTCATTTAATATAATATGTATCAAACTAACACATAGAAAGCATCCATATAACCAAAATTAATCACAAAATCTATCAACATATATTCTAAAATAATTTTAACATCAAATTAATTATTTAAAATCTTATTTCATTAATAAAATAGTTTATTATAAAAATTGGGGTGTTACATCTATAAAAAAAACACATTTTAGTAATAGTAGCACGATTAATTATTAACATTTCAAAATTGATGTTGATTTTATTAATTGTTTATATTCAAGCTAAATAAACACAAGCACAAAGAATTTGGGGTTGTTAAATAATATATGGTACCAAAATTTGTAGTGTTTTTGGTTTTTTTTTTTTTAATTAAAGGAGTACAAAACATTAATTCAATAAACCTTTGTAGTGTTTTTGTTTTTGTATTTTCAAAACTTGTGATAGGACATTTATATTGTGTTTTATGTTAATTTTGCATTCTGAATCATGAACACATTTCAATGAATTATTTTATATGCTATTATATTTCAATATTATATTTCCATTCACTTACTTATTGTCATGATTGAACTAAGGTAGGCTGAAGTATATGCATTCAAAATTTGATTATGTACAGAGAAAGGGAATGAACATGTGACATAAGGTAATAATGGCTCCACTCATTTTACAAGTAACTGCCAATAAAAAAAAATCACAAATTTTTTCAAATAATTGTAGACCATTGTTGTTTACTTCACAGGTCATTGTTTTTGTTATGTTTTTATTATTGGCACATATTTTAGAGAATTATGTGGGCTAAACAACAATGCTTAAGTTTTCACCCTAAACGTTACATTAACTCACATTGTTTGTGTGACAAGAATATGCTGGAAGGTAGAGGGACAGAGTTTTCATGGACTTTTTGTACAATAATTGTTTTGGAATCAAGACTGAAAATTGAGGGCAAGTATTATTAAAATTGCTATTGTTGGAAGCCTTATTTGGTGCTACTCATGGATTTTAACATGATACATACAATTGTTTCGAGTTTTGAAAACAGTTTAAAAACAATTTATGCCACCGAAAATATTACTGGGTTGAGTCGCGGACTAGGTCGCTCTCTTTAAGACGTTTCGCGGCACTGCCCAAATTGTGCAAGGCAAACTATCAACCACGCCGTCCCCAAGATAAAACAGCCCAGTTACTCTGTATCGCAGTTACTCTGTATCGGAGTTTTACTGCATCGTGAAAAAACCGTTCTAGAATTACACCCTTAGTATGACAGTCTAATGACTGTCACTCGTAATATGGTACTAGGACCACTCGAAAGAAAGAAAAAGGAGAAGTAAGAATATGGAGGGAGAAGAAGAGAAAAGCTTCAGAAGAAAGGAGAGCTTTTTGACGTACTTTACAACGCAAGCATTCCTTTTTTCAGAAAATACATATTATTTTTAATTTTCTTATTACTAAAAAATAATAATTCACCACCCAAGCCCAAGTGTCATACCTCCACCTTATAAACACTACTAGAATGTGTAATCTCTCATATGTGGGACTTCTAATTTTTCAATTCAAAAACTAACTCTTTTGTTCCTTATTTCGAACAAGACAATGTTCCAAAAAGGTTTTATATAGTTTCAATTGACTTTATTGTTCTTAACATATTTTGTTTTTGAGTTGTTCTCTTAATGAGATTTTTAAATAGCTCGAACGAACATGAATTTTTATAATAAATGATCATGCTAAAAATTGCGTAAAAAGATAAACTTACTTAAAATAATTTTGTTTTTAAATATGTTTAGAATTCATTTTTTATACACACTACATTACAAAAAAAAGATATCTATTGTGACACTTAATTTTTAGTGACATCTCTTTATTTGTCACTATAGTTACTTTTAACTACAGAGAATAGAGATTGTCACCTATTCTCATTTAATATCATATATATGAATTTAACTTTAAAAAAATTTCTAAGTTAACTACTAACTAAATGACCTATTGTGACACTCTAAATTTCTTGTCTGTCACTAAATATTAGTTTTAACTACAACAAGACACGTCACATTTTCTCTTTACCTTTTCTCTTTATACAAATATAACACAAATAATATATTATTCAATATTTTCTATCTATGCTGTGCCAATATCATAAATTAATTAATTAACTGTAATTATTTATTATATTTATCATTAATCATTTATTATATTTAAAACTAGATCGGCATCTCCCTAGCTAGAGTGTTCTGAAACCCTAATCATATCTCAATTATAAACTAGAGTGTTTTGGAGTGTTCTAAAACCCTAGCTAGTAGATCAGATCTCAATTCCATGGTTATGGCACCAAGAAAAACTTGCAACCGTGAAATGCTCTTCGACTCCGTCATTGCTCTTGTCTTCATCCTCGTCGCCTGTGTCGACCTCTACGACGGCGCCACCGTTGTCGACGTCTATCGTCCATCGTCTAATCCAATACGATATGTTAGGTGTTCCATTCGGATCTCGACTCGCTAGCCTCAATCACCACGCCGCTTCTCTCCATTTCTCTCCTCATGCTGATCTATCTCGCACCGTTGTCCTCATACCTCTTCGTGCTTCGTCTTCATCATCTTCCACTCAATCTGCTTCTCCTGATCAGCTTGCATCGCTCAAACAAGATCTTCAATATGTTATGGTTTGTGTTTTAGTGGTTTTCAAGTGACAAAATAATATATGTATTTATATACTTGCTGCTGGCAATGAATAGTAACTAATAGAGTTGTGTATGGTTCCATTTTAATTTCGATGTGCAGTACTTTCCCAAGAATGAGAAATATGTTCCTTTATTTAGTGGAAGTGATGATCCGGAGATGATTGATAGGCGAAATGGGCTGCGCAAACAGATTGAAGACAGGTTAACTACTACTGCTGCAACTGGCAAGGATTTAGAAGGTGGTTCGTTATCTTTGCTTTCATTTTATTTTTCTAACAAGTGAATGTTAGTGTTAATTGGTGTTGTCAAATAGTCGGCGCTATAGCATAGTAGAATTTGAGCAAATCACTATTGCTTCAGGATAGGCTCTTTAATACAAAGTGTTGTGAAATAGTCGCCATAGCATATAGTAGAATTTGAATAAGCCGCTATTTTCCACAATTTGCAATTGACAACACTAGTGTTACTATGTTATGTTAGGAGGCAGAGTTTGAACAATTGACCTCTTTCTCAAACTCGTTTGGGTATCCCAGTCGCAGCTCAATCAATTGAACTATGCCTTGGAGACTATCACTACTTTCGTTATTATAGATTCTAATTTCTATACCATTGTATTAGATTGATTTTAGAATCAAAATATTTCTATTGCTACTTACCCTTATTTTGAAGTGCTTGGTTTTAGTTGGTATGAGGTAAACTATGTTTGAAATTGGTGATCGTGTCCTTTTGCTATATTTATAAATGTGCCCTTTGTATTTATGCCTTTTTCCTGTTTGATTTAATGTCAACATGATTTTGTGCTACTGTTGCAGAGACTGGCAGTGAAGATGATGGGCTCTTGGATCTCAGTGATGATGATTTTTTCCTTGCTGGAAGTTCTAGTGATGAAGCTGATGCAGATGATGAATGGACAGACAAAAGCAGATGAGCAGAAATGATATTGTTTATTTAGCTAGTGAGCAGAAATGATATTGTTTATTTTAGATTGTTATTTAGCTAGAATGATATTGTGTTTATGAATTCGTTTTTTGCAGCTTATTTTGGACAATTTGGAACTGTTAAGAGATTGAGAATTGCCAGAAATAAAAAGGTTAATTCATTAACTTGTTTTTCATTGTGCCTTTTGTTTCCTTACACACGTATCAACATGGCTATGCTTTGTGTCTTGCTTTGTTTACTGTATCTAGTTATTGTGTGTGGTCAATGAGAACTATAATGTTGATGATAATTTTTCTAAATTGTTTCATTCTAATGAATATCTATTTTTACCTTTTCATTTAATGATATTTTTTTAAAGCGAATTGCAAGATGTTTAAATTTGTTGTTAAATAGTTCTCATGATTCTCAGTTCCCTGCTCTTAGCACCCATTGCCTTGAAGATAAAGCCTTTTTCTTGACCTTTTTTCCGATCATTTTCATTTTTTGCATTGGTTCTTGACTTTTTGAATGTTTTTTACATCCGTGCAATTGAGTTACTTTACTTACTTGAATGCATGGTTTCAACAATATTTAGTATTTTAGTTAGTTATTTACTTTGTATCTTGGGTGATTGATACTCCTCCTTGTTGATTGATATTGATCATACATTTTTTTTTATGTCAATAATACTTTGAGTGACATTCAAATAGTTAATGATCACAAAATAATTTTAATTAGTGAATTTTTTTAGCCTCGAGCTAGCCATCATATGATGCAAAAGTGCATGCTTCAATTTTAGTAGAGTGTGTGGTGATTATTTTTTTTAATCATTAATCCTGATTAATGCTAAACATTTATATCTCTTTATATACTTTATGTGCTTATTTTTCTCTTAGTCGGAGTTAGTTCATGTTGTCATTCTCAAAGCTCATTCACATGGTTTAAAAAATTGTGTTATATTATTAAATCTGAGTATATGTATAAAAAATTGTGTTATATTATTAAATCTGAGTATATGTATATTAGTATCGTTTAATTTTTGGTTTTATCGTAACTTTGATTTCTCTATTTTCATTAATTCGTAAAATTGATCCCCTCTATTTCAACAATTTGACTATCTTTGTAAAAAATAAAAACAACTCTCATCCGACTTATTGACTCATGAGTAATTGTAAATAAAGGTAAGATATTCGCTATGGTTTGTAGCCAACTATCAGATTTACATTTTATAGTATTTTTCGGGTTTTTATTATGTTGAAAACTTATATTATTATTTTTTCATAAATTACAAATAATTAAATTGTTAATAAATTTTTGGTTTCATTGTAACTTTGGTCCTTCTATGTTTATTAATTCGTGAAATTGATTCTCCTATTTTAAAATTCAATAATGTTGGTTCTTTTATGATGTTTAATGATTAATACCTATGAAATTACAATAAAATCAAATAAAAACTTCCATTTCAACTTATGAAATTTTTCATTTTTATAATTTAATTAATAACATATAAATAATTAATGTGATTCTACGTTATAAGAACCTGTGCCATGGCAATTGAAATAAATAGGATGACTACTTCTACGGATTGATAAAAATAGCGGAACAAAAAATCTCGTGCATCACACATGTATAAGTCTAGTTTCATTCAACATTTACAATACTTTAGCCCTGACATGTACCTTTCTCCTCCCGTCGTCCTAAAACCATTCCTTACTCTAAGAGGACTATCATAGGTATAGGTATAAGTTGATTATTCATAATATCATATTTACATCAAGGTTCATCACTTCATCATACATCACCACATCATATCATCATGGATATTCATATCATCGTAAATCATTACATATGTCGCAGCCTAAAATTTTAAGTGTTTCTCGAATTCAATGGAGTCGCCACCAAAATTTATTTTAAGATAGGGAAAATATTGGGAAACTCTTAAAAATAGAAAAAATAATAAATAGACTTTAAAACTAAATTTTGAGTTTGGGAGTTGATTATGCATAGAAAAAGTATTAACACCCTACGACATCCGTTAAAATACTGTTATCTATAATTAATTGTGCAAAATTAATACTAACTTAAGTATATTTATTTCTCCTTATTATTAAATATGAATATCAATTTTTTTGAATGTTCTTACGAAATAAATGTGTGCTTAAGAAAGAGAGAAAAAAAATTGTATTAATGTGTTTGACAAGAGTGTGATCTTGCTCCTACGTATCTTTCGGTGCGATGGAGAAATCAAATATACGTAATTCTTGGGTACAAAATGCGGATGTATTGATCATTTTTAAAGAAAATTTGTTTTGTTTTTGATAAATAAGGTTGTTTTGACAAAAGAAAATAAGTTTATTTAATTTGAATAACTATTTTAAAATATGAATTTTAAGACTACCTAATTGTACAACTCGTGTTTCAAAAATTCAAGGATTAAAAAGTTGTCTTATTTAGTTAATCCGTTTAAGAATAGTTTTATTATTTTGGTTATAAAAATGAGCTTTAAAACCCCAAGGTGTACCACTTCTATTAAAACCACTCAAATATTAAGAAAATGTCACATCTAATTAATCACTTTAAAATAATTTTTGTATAATTATTAATTTATTAAAAATAAACACGAGAAGGGGAGGGTTGAACTTAAAGCAAGATTTGCATGTTGTGCCTGAAGGTGCAAACACGAGAAGGGGAGGGTTGAATTGTGTTTGTACTACTTGAATTCTTTTTTTGTTTTTGACGATTATTTGAAATCTGAAATATAATCAAGTAGAATTAGCAGCGGATAAAGTAAAATAAACAACACAAGGATTTATCCTGGTTCACCATTAACTAGGCTACATCCAGTCCCTTCAACTTGAAGGATTTTTCCACTAATTCAAAACCTTTGAATTACAACAGTACTACTGACCCTCCAAGTCAGTTTTCCCAAAGAGTCTAACAATCATAGACTTTTGAGGAACACAACACCTTGACTTCTCAAGTCAAGTCTTCTCCTACCAATCTGACAACCCCAGATTGCAGAAGGAATTACAACACCTTGAATCTAATTGCTAAGTCACCTGCTACTTCTTCTGACTCTTCAGATTGTAGACTCTACTTCAACAATATAGGTTTAACACAAGGGGAACAAAAACAAGAGTGCTTGCTTCTGGAAAGCTGATACTCACAATTAACCTCACTAAAAACTCGAGTGTTTGCTTCTGGAAGTTTATGACTCTTTTACTGATTTTCGATGCTAAGTCTTCTGCCTTGAGCCTCCTTTTATAGATGAAAATTAGGGTTTCTTCCATGATTAAATTAGAGCTGTATCTGTCCAGATTCTCTTGCAAAAATAACTTGGCCAACCGGGTTTCACTTAAATAAAAACCGTATCTTTTTAGCTCCATATTGCATTTGAAAATTCTGTTGACCAACCTTGTTTCTTTTAATTTCAAACCATATCTTTTTAAGCTTTAGATTGCATTCGAATTTCTCCAAGTCTTCTGTAATTTTTGAATCAAATCCCCTTAATACTTTGATCAAATTTCTATCAAAATTTAATCAAGTCTTCTTCGAATTTTAATCAAGTTATCAATGATTTTCATCATGATTAAAATCTGGACCGTATGATCTTTTAATCTCGACCATATCTGTGTTGGAACCAAGTTGGTTCTAAGTACTTAGGATTTTGATGTTTACAAAAGCACTACATGTAACCTTATTTTGTACTTAGAAAGATTACATTAAATGCCACCAGAAGATTAAGGTTCCAAAGGTAGAAAATGAAGACACCAGATAATGCATCCAAAAGGTACCAGAGGATGCACCCTGAAATTACCAGAGGATATCTTTGTTGGCCCAGATCAGAAGGAAGCAAAGTCAGAAGGAGACCTGGACCAGACCAGAAGGAAGCCTGCTAGAGGGAGACTTGATCCAGACCAGAAGGAATCATAAGTCAGACTTAGTCCAGAAGTTATTCTGACCAGAAGATGGCCTGACAGTGAAATGATAAACAGCCCAGACTTGATCCAGACTTGATCAGAGGATAAATTAACCAGAACAAGAGATTCAATCCAGATTTGACCCATACCAGAAGATAGCATGGTTCACGGTATGCAACTAAGTCCAGACCAGAAGAAATGATGTCCAGATTTGATCCAGACCTGATCCAAATCAGAAGGTAAAATGTCCAGACTGAAATATTATTTGTCTAGATTTAATTTCAGTTCAATCCACACCCAGTTCAGAATTGGTCCAGATCAGAGTGAAAAGGTTCAGATCAATGGTTAAGATTTAAGTATATGGCCAAGTATTGGCCGAGATAAGAAGATCAGACCATGGCCCAGTGTTGGCCAAAATCAGAAGGTCAGAATGTATGGTCCAGCATTGGTCGAGATCAGAGGATCACAACATATCAGTTTGCTAGTCCAGGTTGGCCAAGATCAGAAGATCAGAAAGTGTGGTCTAGGGTTGGCCGAAATCAGAGGATCACAGTAGATCACTTAGTATGGTCCAGATGTGGACAAGAGCAGAAGATCAAAGGGTTCAGATTTAATCATGAGGATTAACGGTGGAGATTTAATTAAATTTGATCAAAGTGTTAAAAGGATTTGTTACAAAAATAAAGTGAAGTCGTATGGGAGTTCATAAGCTATTGGCGGGAAGAAAGATTTGTTCCAGAATTAATTAAAGACAAGATTGGCCCAAGTTATTTATGAAAACAAATCTGGAGATAAAAAGATATAATTTTTATTTATATGAAACCCGATTGCTCAGAGTATTTTTGCAAGAGATCCAGCAAGATACAGCTCGAAATTCAGCTTGAAAGAGACCCTAATCAGCATCTAAAAAAGCAGGCTCAAGGCAGAATACTTAGTATTGAAAATCACAAAAGAGTCATACACTTCCAAAAGCAAACACTCGAGTTTTCAATGAGGTTAATTGTGAGTTCCAGCTTTTCAGAAGCAAGCACTCGTGTTATTTTATTTCCCTTGTGTTAGATTTAAGTTGTTGAAGTAAAGTCTACAATCTGAGGGAGTCAGAAGGGGTAGTAGATTACTTCGCAATTAGATTCAAGGCGTTGTAATTCCTTCTACAATCTAGGGTTGTCAGATTGGTAGGAGAAGACTTGACTTAAGAAGTTAATGTGTTGTATTCCTCAAAAGTCTAGAATTCTTAGACTGTTTAAGAAGACTGACTTGAAGGGTCAGTGGTATTGTGTAATTAAAGATTTTTGAATTAGTGAAATGCTTCAAGGTGAAGGGAGTGGACGTAGCCTCGTTATCGGTGAACCAGTATAAAATTTTGTGTTTTTATTTTTACTTTATATCCGCTGCTAACTCTGTTTTATTCATACATCAAGTTTTGTTTTAAAACTGCAAAAACAGAAAAAGTATTCAAGTTAGTCAAACACAATTCAACCCCCCTTCTCATGTTTGCACCTTCAATTGGCATCAGAGCTCGGTCTCAAGGCTGAGCACTTAACAATGTTTGAGGAAAGGTCCAAGGGTTCAACATGTCAGAAAAATTGGGAGGCAACATCAACAGACCACCACTGTTTGATGGAGAAAGGATTGAGTATTGGAAGGACAAAATGAGAAGTTTCTTCATATCTCAAGATCCTGAATTATGGAAGCTGGTAGTCAAAGGATACACTGCACCTACTGTTCCAGGAGATCCAACTAAAGAACTGGACATGGAAGATATGAAACCAGACCAGAGCAGATTATACAAACTGCATCACAAGTCCAGAAACAACATGATCAGTACCATCACATTCAAGGAATTTGATAGATGCACATATAAAGAAACAGCAAAGAGCATATTTGATAGTCTGGTTCTGACCTATGAAGCAAGCAGGTTCAAGAAGCAAGGGCTAACATACTAATCAAACAGTATGAGATGTTCAAGATGGAAGATGATGAAGACATTGATGGAATGTTCTGTAGATTCCAGACTCTGATATTTGGACTAAAGGTCTTGAAGAAAAGCTACACAACAGCAGATCATGTCAAGAAGATTCTAAGAAGTTTACCAACCAAGTGGAGACCAATGGTTACTGCAGTTCAGCAAGCTAAAGATTTGAATAACTTAAAACTTGAAGATCTGATCAGCTCACTCAGGTCTCATGAAATAGAACTAGAAGCAGATGAACCAAAGAAGAAGAAGAATCTGGCCCTGAAGTCGAAACAGAAGAAAGCTGCAAGGGCAGCATCAGAATCAGAGGATAGCGACAGTGACAGTGATGATATGGCTTACTTAACCAAACAGACGGTTAAGATCTGGGAAAACAGGAAGAGGAGAGGCTCTAAGAAGAAACATAACAGCAAAGGAAAGGAAGAATCTGCCAAGAAGAGTATCATCTGTTATGGATGCAATGAACCTGGACATATCAAGTCAGAATGTCCAAATCTGGAAAAAGGCAAACAACACAAAAAGAGTTCCAGATTCAGAAAGAATGGTCTGATGGTAGCTTGGGATGTATCAGAATCAGAAGAAGAATCGTTTGATGAAGAAGAGGCAGAAACAACAATGATGGCACACATCAGGTCTGCCTCTGGACATCGTAAAGGCATAGTTTCATGAAGGAAAGCAGGCAGAAGGAAGAATGATCAAAGCAGTCATTCATGCAAGTCTGGAAGAACATCAGAGGAAGCAATTATGGCTCTGATGGCTCATACCAACTCAAGTTATGGATACAGCTCAGGCTTTGGAACAGATTAAGAAGATGAAGACAGTGAGGTATTTTCCGATCTCTCTAAATCTGAATTAATTGAGGTTGTAAAAGACTTTCTAAATGCAAACAATAAGATGTCTTTAAAACTGAAAAATCTTAGGGAAGATAAGAAAAATTTGACCAAAGAAATCCAAGTTTTAAAGAATCAAAATTCTGAGTATGCAACTGAAAACAAGAATTTTAAAACTGAAGTTGCAAGACTCAAATATGAAAACCAAACTCTCAAAAGTAATGTTTGTTCCACTTCAAAAACTGTTTGTGAATCTGATATGCATCAACAATTTTTTCAAAACTTCATTTCGAATGGAATGGAAAAAAGTAAATATGCATCTATGATTTATGGAAACAGTAACAATGGAAAGAGAGTTTTTGGTTTTACAGAAACGATTGCTGAAAGTAAAGTTGTTCATTCTGATGTTTTATGCATTATTTGTGCTAAGAAATGTCACTCTGAATTATCTTGTCCAATGGTAAAATCTGAACAAGATCAGAGAGTTGTTAAAACTAACAAACCTGAACCTAATCAGTTATGGGTACCAAAAGATCAAATTGTCTATGTTGCAGATATTCTGAGCAACCAGAAGGAGACACAAACAATGATGCCTGGACAATGGATGTTGGCAATGCACAAGCAGAAGAAGGTTTACATTCCAACATCTACCAAACAGAAGCCAATTGACTCTTGTAGAAGAAGAACTGGGCAACACAATACCTATCAAAACTAGAGCCAGAATCATAAGAGGAACAGGAAATATCAAAGAAATCACACATATCACACGAATCAAAACAGGAACTAGAACCAGAATCTGAATTGGAACCAGAACCAACGCTAGAACCAAAATCAGAACAGGAATTGGAACCAGAACCAGAACTGGAACCAGTATCAAAGGCACAGGAACTGGAACCAGAACCAACACTGGAACCAGAATCAGAATCAGTACTAGAACCCGAACCAGAACCAGAACAGGAATTATCAAAATCATCAAAATCACCAGATTCATCCAAATCACCAGAATCATCAAGGTTATCAGAATCACCAGAGGAACATGGTGTATCAGCCAAAGCAGAAAGAGAATAATCAGAATCAGGAGAGTTCTTCAAACACTCTAGTGAGATTCATCAAGACTACAAACCTGGAAGGGAATTCAAATCCCCTCATCCAAACCATGTAATCACAGAACATACAGATTCGGAGTCTGAAAATCAGAAGCAAGAGGATTTTCAGAGTAAAACTGAAACTGTTGACATAGAGGTTACATCTTGTTGTAATACAATTATTGTTTGATATTTATGTTTACTATGATAACAAGAAGCTTGATCTTAAAAATCAAAGCTAGATAATTATTCTGCAGGTTTTCAAACTGTCAGAAGAACCAGGTGATTCACACGAATTGAACACTTCACCAGAAACAACATTCCAGTGGTTTCAAAAACAAGCAGAAACCACCAGAAGTAGAATTAATGGTTTGGCTGTATTGAGTTCATTTTTAAATTATTTGATCTATATTATGTTATATGACAAGCTGCTTGATCTTGACAAATCAAAGCAAGATAAAGATAGTGCAGGTTCACCAGAACCAAAGCGAGCAGAAGCAGAAGAAACAGAAGTACCTGGAAAGGTAGATGATACAAGCAAGTCAGCAACACATGACAAATCTCCAAAAGATAAATCTGATCAAGTCAAAAGAGAAATTTGGATATTTAGCAGAACCAGAAGCTGTTGCAGATTTACCAGAATCAGAAGTTGATTTATCAGAATCAGAAGCTGTCACAGATCTTCCAGAACCAGAAGCTGATGCAAACCAACCAATGTCGATGAAGCTTTGGAAGAGGAAGGTTGGATACTTGCAATGCAAGAAGAGCTGAACGAATTCCAAAGGAATAATGTTTGGGATCTGATAACCAGACCAAACAAAAACATTATTGTGACCAAGTGGGCGTTCAGGAATAAACTCAATGAAAAAGATGAAGTGGTAAGGAACAAAGTCAGACTTGTAGCACAAGGATACAGTCAATAGGAAGGTATAGATTACACTGAGACTTTTGCTCCAGTGGTCAGGTTAGAAGCAATTAGAATTCTTTTATCATTTGCTGCTAATCATGATATAATGTTGTATCAAATGGATGTTAAAAGTGCATTCTTAAATGGCTATATAAGTGAGGAAGTCTATGTTAAACAACCCATTGGATTTGAAAATTCTGATTTTCCAGACCATGTTTTTAAACATAAGAAATCTTAATATGGTTTAAAACAAGCACCAAGGGCATGGTATGACAGACTTAGTAACTTTCTACTTAAGAATGAATTTGATAAAGGCCAGATTGATAATACTCTATTTAGGAAATCCATTAAAAATGATATTTTAATTATTCAAGTTTATGTTGATAATATCATCTTTGGATCGACTAATGGCACTTTGTGCAAAGAGTTTTCTGACATAATGCAAAAAGAGCTCCAAATGAGCATGATGGGAGAACTTAAGTTCTTCTTGGGAATTCAGATTCACTAAGGTAAATCAGGTATAGTCATTCACCAATCTAAATATACTAAAGAACTTCTTAAAAAGTTCAAAATGAGTGAATGTAAGCCTATGGCCACCCCCATGCACCCAACCTGCTCACTTGAGAAAGATGAAACCAGCCAAAAGGTAGACCAGAAAACATACAGAGGTATGATTGGATCCCTTCTTTATTTAACTGCTTCTAGACCTGACATTTTGTTTAGTGTTTGTGTTTGTGCCCGTTTTCAAGATGACCCTACGGAATCCCATTTAACTGCTGTCAAACGAATTCTGAGATACCTTAAGGGAACCACCAACCTTACCCTGTTATACAAGAAAACCCCCACCTACAAGCTCAAAGGTTTTTGTGATTCCGACTATGCTGGAGACAAGCTGGAAAGGAACAGTACAAGCGGCAACTGCACCTTCTTAGGTGATAATTTGATCTCTTGGTCAAGCAAAAGACAAAGCACCATTGCTATGTCAACAGCCGAAGCTGAGTATATATCAGCAGCAGGATGCAGCTCACATTTAATCTGGATGAAACACCAACTTGAAGATTACAACATCTTTGAAACCAATATCCCTTTGATCTGTGACAACACTTCAGCCATAAACCTAACCAAGAACCCGATCTTACACTCTAGAGCCAAACACATTGAAATAAAACATCATTTCATTAGGGACCATGTTCAAAAAGGGACTTCAAGCATCCAATTTGTGGAAACTGATCATCAATGGGCTGACATCTTCACCAAAGCATTACTTGAAGACAAGTTCGAGTTCATCAAGAAACATCTCAACATTGTCTCCATATCTGACTAGCTCAAGTAGTCTTCTTAGGATTTTTTAATTTCTTGTAATTTTAAATTTTATGTCTTTTATTTTTTTTTTTTAATTTCTGTACTTTGTAAAGAAAAAACAAAAATACAAAAATAGTAGAACTTCTTTTTGGCTGATGACAAAAGGGGGGAGAGAGAGAAAAATGAGAAATAAGTAGAAAAGAAGAGACAAAAAGAAAGGAGGAGCAAAAAAGAAAGAGATGAAAAGAGAAGGAGTTGAAAAGGAGAAGAATCAGGGAGAGAGAAAAATAAAGAGAGAAAAAGAAAGAGTGAAAAGAGAAGGAGTTGAAAAGGAGAAGAAACAAGGAGAGAGAATAATAAATCAGAAAGAGATGAAAAGAGAAGGAGTTGAAAATGAGAGGAGAAGAGAAGAAAAGAAAGAGTGATTCAAGAAGGAGTTGAACAAGAGAAGAAAAAGTCAGTATTAGACTTAAGGGGAGAGATTGGTCAGAGGGGGAGTATTTCAGCACTTCGGGTTATAGCAAAATAAGATAAGGTTTTGTCATCATCAAAAAGGGGGAGATTGTTGGAACCAAGTTGGTTCTAAGTACTTAGGATTTCGATGTTTACAAAAGCACTCCATGTAACCTTATTTTGTACTTAGAAAGATTACATTAAATGCCACCAAAAGATAAAGGTTCCAGAGGTAGAAGATGAAGACACCAGATAATGCATCCAGAAGGTACCAGAGGATGCATCCTGAAATTACCAGAGGATATCTTTGCTCGCCCAGATCAGAAGGAAGCAAAGTCAGAAGGAGACCTGGACATGACCAGAAGGAAGCCTGTCAGAGGGAGACTTGATCCAAACCAGAAGGAATCATAAGTCAGACTTAGTCCAGAAGTTATTCTGACCAGAAGATGACCTGACAGTGAAATGATAAACAGCCTAGATTTGATCCAGACATAATCAGAGGATAAATTAATGGGTCTAGAACAAGAGATTCAATCCAGATTTGACCCAGACCAGAAGATAGCATGGTTCAGGGTATGAAACTAAGTCCAGACCAAAAGAAGTGGTGTCCAGATTTGATCCAGGCCTGATCCAAATCAGAAGGTAAAATGTCCAAACTGAAATATTATTTGTCCAGATTTAATTTCAGTTCAATCCAGACCCAGTTCAGAATTGGTCCAGATCAGAGGGAAAAGGTTCAGATCAATGGTCAAGATTTAAGTATATGGCCCAGTGTTGGCCGAAATCAGAAGGTCAGAATGTATGGTCCAGCATAGGCCGAGATCAGAGGATCACAGCAGATCAGTTTGCTAGTCCAGGTTGGCCGAGATCAGAAGATCACCAAGTGTAGTCTAGGGTTGGCCGAAATCAGATGATCACAACAGATCACTTAGTATGGTCCAGATGTGGACGAGAGCAGAAGATCAAAGGGTTCAGATTTAATCATGAGGATTAAAGGTGGAGATTTAATTAAATTTGATCAAAGTGTTAAAATGATTTGTTACAAAAATAAAGTGAAGTCGTATGGGAGTTCAGAAGCTATTGGCGGGAATAAAGATTTGTTCCAGAATTAATTGAAGACAGGATAGGCCCAAGTTATTTATGAAAACAAATCTAGAGATAAAAAGATATGTTTTTTATTTATATGAAACCCGATTGGTCAGAGTATTTTTGCAAGAGAATCCAGCAAGATACAGCTCGAAATTTACCTTGGAAGAGACCCTAATCAGCATCAATAAAAGGAGGCTCAAAGCAAAATACTTGGTATCGAAAATCACAAAAGAGTCACACACTTCCAAAAGCAAACACTCGAGTTTTCAGTGAGGTTAATTGTGAGTTCCAGCTTTTTAGAAGCAAGCACTCGTGTTATTTTCTTTCCGTTGTGTTAGATCTAAGTTGTTGAAGTAGAGTCTACAATCTGAGGGAGTCAGAAGGGGTAGCAGATTACTTGGCAATTAGATTCAAGGCGTTGTAATTCCTTCTACAATCTGGGGTTGTCAGATTGGTAGGAGAAGACTTGACTTAAGAAGTCAAGGTGTTGTATTCCTCAAAAGTCTAGGATTGTTAGACTGTTTGAGAAGACTGACTTGGTCAATCAGTGGTATTGTGTAATTCAAGGTTTTTGAATTAGTGAAAACCTTTAAGGTGAAAGGACTGGACGTAGCCTCGTTAACGATGAACCAGTATAAAATTCTGTGTTTTTATTTTTACTTTATATCCGCTGCTAACCCTGTTTTATTCATACATCAAGTTTTGTTTTAAAACTGCAAAAACAGAAAAAGTATTCAAGTAAGTCAAACACAATTCAACCCCCCTTCTCGTGTTTGCACCTTCAATCTAGACCATATAATCTGATTTGCCCCAATTTTGTGATCCTCTAATCTCGGCCAACACTGGACCACATGATCTGATCTTCTGATCTCGGCCAACACTGGGCCATATGATCTGATCTTCTGATCTCGGCCAACACTGGGCCATGATACTTAAATCTGGACCATTGATATGAACATTTTTCCTCTGATTTGGACGAAGTCTGGACTAAGTCTGGATTGAATCTGAATTAAATCTGGACTTATGATATTTTAATCTGGACAATTATCTTCTGATCTGGATCAAGTCTGGATTAAATCAGGACAATCATTTCTTCTGATATGGATTAAGTTTTATGCTCTGGACCATGCTATCTTCTAGTCTAGACCAAGTCATTTGTTCTGGACCAGTTATCTTCTGCTCTGGACCAAGTCTAGATTAAGTCTGGACTGATTATTATAATCACTACCAAGCTATCTTCTGGTCAGGATTAAGTCTGGACCAAGTCTGACTTATGATTCCTTCTAGTCTGGACCAAGTCTCCCTCTGACCAGCTTCCTTTTGGTCTGGACTAGGTCCCCTTCTGGACTCTGCTTCCTTCTGATCTGGGCCAGGAAAGATATCCTCTGATGATGTTATTTGACCTTTGATGACATCCTCTGATATCCTCTAGAGGTGTATCCTCTGGTGTCCTCTGGATGCATCCTCTGGTACCCTTTGGATGCATTCTCTGGCTGAACCTTCTGGTGGCATTTCTATCTTCTAGTTGCTTCCTCTGGATGTATCTTCTAGTGGTGTCATCCTCTGATTTTGCACAGCTTCTGATTTATTCTTCTAAGTCAAAATACTATTTACATAAAATACTTTTGTTAACATCAAAATTCTAAGTGTAGAACCAACTTGGTTCCAACAGTGCCTACTCTTCGTGAAAAAACTAAAATCTAACTCAAGTTTCAATACATCAGTTTAACAATAATTTCTCAATTTTAAAAAAATAAAAAGGTATCATTCTTAAGCATGAGATTATAAATTTCAGCAAGCAACCAACAAATAAAAGGCATCATTTTTAAGACTGAAATAAAAAATGCCAGCAAGCAAACAACAAAATGAAGTGCAATATTAAAGAGATAGAGAACGAAACCAACGTGAGAGACGCATGTCTGTGTATAATAGCGAAGAAGAATGCAGCAGTAGTGTAACGGTGGCTGGCGATGGTTACATGTGAAGCTGATTCATGAAAGAAAAAAAAAAGATAATATCTATTTTTATTTTTCTTCTTTTAATTTTGAAATATACGGTTTTGAGAATGGAATTGAGTTGTTGTTTCTTATTTTTCAGCCAAATTTTTTACTCAGTCAATTTTTCTCTCTCTTTTGATTGACTTTTTGTCTCAATTTATAAGCTAAAATGGTGAATCTTTGTGTTCGTTAGATAAAATTAACTTCCAGATTTTGTATTATTTTGTAGCAAATATTAAACAACCTCATATAATTAGGGGAAGAGTAACTCCTTTTTTACTAAGTTCACAAGTGGTAAAAATAATAACCTTATTAAACTAAAAAAGAAAAAGAAATAAAAAAAAATAAGCAGGAGCATGGAAGAAGGCAGAAAATGGAGAACATTCTTGGTTTTATCAGAAAAACAGAGAACGTTCTTGACTAGTAAAAATAAAAAAAAAACAGTTTGTGTTTTTAACTTTAAAATCAATCAAACTTTAATAAAGAGATAAAGGATAAGAAATATCACAAAAGAATATATCCTGGTTCACCCAACTTGGGCTACGTCCAGTCTTCACAACTGTGAGATTTTTCACTAAGTGTTTAAAGCAAGAACCTTCCTGATTTACAACACCTAGTCTAGATCAATTTTGATCTATTTGCAATCTGTAATCTTTCCACCATGAAAGATACACAATCAGTCTCCCTATCAATCTTCAGATAGGAATTTACACTTCACCTTTTAACCATAAAAGGATTTCTTACAATCTACTCAACACTTTATAGTTTTGAGTTTTTACACAATGATAATGAGATTGTTTGTTTTAGAATATGTGATGTCTCAACTCGTGTTTGAGATTAGATTCTTTACAAGAGATTCAAAATGAATATAACAATGTAATGAACTAAAAACAGAATTAACTCTCTTGTGAATTTGGAGAATTTCAAGTATGTGAGTGAGTGATTTGATCAATTGATTGGAACTTGAACTTTTGCATTTTCCCTAAGTATTGGCCTTCCTTTTATAGGCTTGAGAGCAGTAAATGAATGTCAATAGAGCCGTTGGAAGTGCTCTTGTCAGGCTTGACCAGAGCTAATATTTCTGATTAAAAATAATTCAGCTTTTGACTATTTTCTAGTTCTGTTTTGACTGGGCTATGTTCTTCATTTTTAGATCAGATTCTCTTGAGTTCTAATGATCTTTTAATGCTTCAGATAAGTGATAATGTCATTAGCTTGAACTGGAGTCTTGATCTTTTAAACAGATTGGAAAAGATCATGAAAGTTGTTGCAGAAAGCTGTACTGAAGCTGCTAGAGATTGATGATCAATCTGGACTTTTGAGCTTTAAGTTTCCTGGAGATTGATAATCAATCTGGCCGATTTTCTGATCATACTGGAAACTGTCTTGATGCCTTTCCTTACTTCAAGATTGTTTATCAGTCTTGACAGTCATTCTGGAGACTGTTTAGAACAATCTGGACCAGCTTGTTTCGAAGTCATTTTCTTTTGTGATTCGAATGTCCTCTTTGTTTAGAATAGATCCTGTTTGTTCCTTGTCATGTAGTGATAATATCGATGTAGTGATAATATCGATGTAAATTTCAGAGGCAATATCTTTATTCAATTGATGGAGATTAATAAATCTTTATGCTGTCATGACCATATTTGAACCTGGAGAACATTCTCCGTTTTCCAGATTTTTAGTCAAGAATGTTCTTTGCTTTTGTTATGCTGATTTCTTTGCTTTTCTTTGAAACCTATCTTTAATTTAATACACTCAAAAGCACAAGTTAAATTAACATAACATTTAAAATCATAATTAACGATCTTAATTAACCTTTTATTTTCATCAAAACTTTAAAATGATAGTTTGTCTTAACAGTCGTCACCAAAATTTATTTTAAAACATGAAAAATATTGGAAAACCCTTAAAAATAGAAAAAATAAAAAATGGTCTTTGAAATTAAATTTTGAGTTCAAAAGTCAATTATTCGTAATGAAGGTATTAACACTCTACAACGTCCATTAAAATACGGTTACCTATAATTAATTGTGCAAAATTAATACTAACTTAAATATATTTATTTCTCCTTATTATTAAATATGAATATCAATTTTTTTGAATGCGATTTTGAAATAAATGTGTACTTAGAAAGAGAGAAAAGAAATAAATTTTTATTAATGTGTATTAATCATTTTTAAAGAAAATTTGTTTTGTTGTTGATAAATAACGTTGTTTTGACGAAAGAAAATAAATTTATTTAATTTGAATAATTATTTTAAAATACAAATTTTAAAACTACTTAGTTGTATAACTCGTGTCTCAAAAATTCAATGATTAAAAATATGTTTTCAGTTAATCCATTTAAGAATAGTTTTATTATTTTGGTTATAAAAATGAACTTTAAAACTCCAAGTTGTACCACTTGTGTTATAATCACTCAAAGATTAAGAAGATGTCACATCTAATTACTTTAAAATAATTTTTGTATAATTATTAATTTATTAAAAATAAAAACGAATTTTAAAACTACTCTGATATAACAATTTATGTCCACACATAACTTAATATTGCAAAGTATAAAGTCTTACGATACTTTTATTATATTGAAACACTCTTGTTTCCTTAATATTATGAATATCAATAAATGCATGTTGTTTTCTCTTCCTTTCTACCTCTCATATATTTAACCATTTCTTACTGAACATTATGTCTTTCTCTTATTCTAATCATATACCATGCATATTTAGAAGTAGTTCAATCATAAATAAGCTTGTTAAGATCTCATTACATAATTACAGTCATGCTATTAGGTCCCCTGAAGGGGATAAGAACGATAAAAATAAAATCCCTTATTTAAATGGACCTCAATATGTTGGGACATGCAGTTAGAGTGTTGTGCAAAAATCATTGTGGAGGCTCAAGTGTACAATTGTTTTGAATGAAATAAATATTCTTTTTATATAGTATAAATTAAATCTAAAATTCAAAAAACTAAAATTATATTTTTTTTTTAAAGAAAGAAATATCAAACAAAAGATTTTGTTCATTGTATTTCTTCCTCTCACCTGCTTTAGCATTCTCAATTGCAATGCCATTGACAGGAGATAAAAAATGGTTTAAATAATTAATCCGTTTCATTCACATTTTTATTATTTTCATTCTTGTAAGTTTTTTTTTCTTCTCAATTTAAACATTGTAAACTCAATTTAGTTTTAAAATCATTATTGCTATTAGTTGCTGTTAAAAAAAACTTATATGGCAATAGAAAAGTGACGTGACAGTTTGATGGATGATTATTATTAATTAAATAATTAATAATTAAATGGAACAAATTAAACAATAAAAAAAATACAATTTAGTAGTTAAACTAATTAAAAAATAAATGAAATTCAGTTGAAAGTGTTATGTTTTAGTCCCTCAATCCAAAATCAGAAATTAGGTTTAGGGGTTAGGATTCTCACTCCCTGCTCTCCTCCTTTCTCTATTTTTCCTTGTTCTACAAACAAAAAATTAAACATTAAACTTAGTAAATGTAAACTATAACTACAAAGAATAAACATAAAAATTATTTATTTAAGAAAAAAAATATTCACATCCCGATGAGGACATATCTAAAATCGTCGTTTAGGATTTTCATCAGTGTTAGAAATGAATATACGCATTGTTTTCCTACACTCACATTCAGAAAATTGAAAATGACTTGAGCTTGTTGCAGACGAAGATGATGTCATGGTTGAACGAATAAAAACAAATAAAGATTTGAGAATAGTTGGGATTTTAAGTTGCAAGAAGAAGAAGGGGGATTTCATATTTTAGGTTTCGCAAGTATGAGAATTTTTGATTTAGTACTCACAAATATATCTAGTTGGCAAATATTTGACATATCATCAACTATTGTTGTGTCAAAGACTTTCACTTCCGTTTGCCACATAAGTTTTTTTTAACAACTAACAGTAGAGATGATTTTAAAATTAAATTGAATTTACATAATTTAAATTGAAAAAAAAAAAAACTTACACGGACAAAAATTAGAAACGCGCGATAGGGACAAATCAAATATTTAAGCCTAAAAAATTTAGCAAAAGAGAAACTTCCATTCAAAGGAGAACAACAATAGAGGAGGGACCACACAAACATATATTATTTATTGTAGTTTGTTCACCTTAAGTTCACTTTCATTCATTCCATTGTATACAAGATGGTCGTTTTGTTGTTATGTAATCTAAGGATTTAAGGATGTAATGTTATAACATAAAAAAGAGAAAAAGAGAATAATAGAATATGTACTTATTTTTTAATTTCTAACTAACTTGTTTTTGCGTAAGAAAAAATTTGGTTTTTTTATAATATATTTAATTTCAGTAAATTAAATTTGTTAAAATTTTTGAATTATGTTTATCAACTTCAATAAACAAAATTAATTTTAAAGGCCACATGTAATTAAAGTAAATATAAAATAATAATTAATCCACTTTAGTCTTATTGGTCTGAAAATTCATATGGACACAGTTAATTGAAATGAGAAAAGTGGAGAAAGAAACTATATTATATAAGTAATAATGCATTTAAATTTTTTAACAGTTTAAACATATTTTATATATTATAGAGATATATCAAAATTAACGTCTTATATATTTTTATTAATTAGTATTAATCTTTATAAATTTAAATAATATATTAAATGATTCTAAATATTTATGTAAGATTGTACAAGCATGATCTAAATAATATAAATTTTTAATTTAAAAAAATAAAAATAAAAAACAAAATTAAAAGATATTAAAGAGATGAAATCTAATTTTATTTTTTACGTCTGTATTGCAGACACTAAAATAATAATAAACCAAAGAAAATTAAAAATAAAATAAGGTTAACTTGCAGCCAGTAGTGACCGTGAAGTTCACACAATTGAGTTTCAGTAACAATGTTGTTTTCTTTGTCAGTTTCAGTTTCAGTTTCAAGGTTATTAACCCTAACAAGGTATGCTTTCTCTCTTTTTTCCATTCCCAATTTTCATCCAATTTCATCTTCATCCACTTTCCTTCTTTCATTCTCTTCTCATTCTCGTTTCAATTCCAATCATCTTAATAATTTTGATGATGCTGTTTCCTCATTCCATCGCATGCTCTCTATGAATCCTACCCCATCCATTGTAGAATTCACTAAGATTTTAAGTTCCCTTGTTAAGATGAAGCATTATCCCACTGCTATTTCTCTTTCTCACCAATTGGAATTCAACGGAATTAAGCCTAATATTTTTACTTTTAACATCTTGATTAATTGTTACTGCCACTTAGGTCAAATGAATTTTTCATTTTCTATATTGGGAAAGATTCTCAAGATGGGATTTCAGGTACATACCATAACCTTAAATACTTTTATGAAAGGTCTATGTCTTAACAATAAGGTTCCGGAAGCTCTGCACCTTCATGATCATGTGGTGGCAAAGGGATTTCAGTTGGATCAAGTTAGTTATGGGACCTTGATAAATGGGTTGTGTAAAATGGGGGAAACAAGAGCCGCTTTGCAATTGCTGAGACGAATTGACAGGAAATCGGCCACTTCCAATGTGGTAATGTATAACACAATCATTGATAGTTTATGTAAAGATAAATCTATTAACAATGCCTACGAGTTGTATGTTGAAATGATTGCAAAGAGAATTTCTCCTAATGTTATCACTTTCAATGCTCTAATCTATGGATTTTGCATGGTTTCTCAATTGAAAGAAGCATTTGGTTTGTTCTGTGAAATGGCAATGAAAAAAATCTATCCAGATGTTTATACTTTTAATATATTGGTTGATGCCTTATGCAAAGAAGGAAAGGTGAAAGAAGCTATGAATGTGTTAGCTATGATGATGAAAGAGGGTGTAAAACCAAATGTTGTAACTTATGGTGCTTTGATGGATGGGTATTGCTTAGTTAATCAAGTGAACAAGGCCATAAAAATATTTAACACTATGGTGCACAAGGGAGTGGTGCCGGATGTTTGGTGCTACAATATCATTATTAATGGATTGTGCAAGAATAAAATGGTAGACGAAGCCATGAACTTTTTTAAAGAAATGCATAACAAGATGATTGTTCCTGATGTGGTAACTTATAGTACCCTCATTGATGGTTTGTGTAAATTGGGGAAAATCTCTTATGCTTGGGAACTTGTTGATGAGATGCATCATATAGGTCTGCGGGTTGATGTATTCAGTTATAGTTCTCTATTACATGCTTTGTGCAAAAAGAATCATCTTGATCAGGCAATTGCATTGGTTAAGAAAATGAAAGACCAAGGTATTCAGCCAAATATTATCACATACAATATATTGATTGATGGACTATGCAAAGATGGAAGGCTTAAGAACGCACAAGTGATTTTTCAGGAGCTTTTGTCTAAAGGCTATCATCTATCTGTTTGGACTTATAATGCTATGATAAATGGGCTTTGTAAGGAGGGCTTGTTTGATGAGGCAATTGCCTTGTTATCAAGAATGGAAGACAATGGTTGTGTTCCTGATGTTGTAAGTTATGAAACAATTGTCTATTATCTTTTACAAAAAGGTGAGGGAGATAAGGCAGAGAACCTTCTACGGAAAATGATTGTTAAAGGTTTACTATAAGAGTAAAACTTGGTAACTTTCTTTCTAGTTATACATTGTTATTTTCAACTTATAATCACTCTTGTTAATTTTACAGTAGACTGACAATGGTGCATTGTCCTCTGTGAAGATAGAGGGGAGAGTAATTTCTCATGTGGACTTTATACTGGCAGTAATAAGTACCTCATGAAATTCAATTCTTCGTATTATTTCTATATTTCATATTCTTGATTGCATACACAAAATGGAGAAAATTTTATTGGTTAGATGGTGCTAGCGTTGTAATCTTACGTACATATGTACTTATTTAGTAATTTAAAATGAATATGGATGTCATACCCATTATTTTATTGTATAAATGTGAAATTTCTACAAGTTAAATGACCTGGTTCTTCTTTAATTTGATGATTTCTGTTATCCCATCAAGTCCCCTTATTATTCATGTGGGCATTTAAGCCCTATACATGGGACTGATGTGTTGGCAATTATTCCTTGATGGGTCTTTATTTATGGAAATGCTCCTAATACTGTTTTATTTCTATATCTTTTAATTTTAATTCTGCTTTTTCTGTTTTTCAGCCCTTGTGTTACTTGCTATTTAAATTGTTTCAGTTCTGTTCCAGAATATTCTACTCTTCCTTCTGACTCATTCTATCCCTCCTTCTGAATGTTTCTCTTCTTAGATTCCCTTTCAACTTGATTATTATCTTTCCATTAGCATATGTCGGAGCAAGTGCCTCTGAGCTATTACATGTCATATTTGGCTATTTCTTAGCAAAGCTGTTAAAAGGTTATGTTACTATCCTTAGTACTCCCTAACTGTATCTCATCTTATTTCATCAATATGACTTCATTATCCATTAATTGATACTTTTTTCATCAAATTATATTGGTAACTGTTACATTACATCAGATTATTAGCATCAACAGTCATATGGTGTGTTGCTCCCAAGTCAGGGCACTAAGTTTGGGATACCAAATTGTCAGGACCAGTGAGTATTGTCTGAGCTTGTTGTGAGATAATGAACTAACAGTGGAGATAAATTATGTGGTACATTCAAAAAGTCCTTCTCTACACATTCAAATAGTAAGGCTATTGTCAAAGAACGAGGGATACTCACGAAGCACTGACACTTGTCAAACAATATCGCTGAAGTAGCATCCAGTTCTTTTTGCAGTCTAGTTGGTTCAAAATGGAATTCCTTCTAGTTTCATGTTTCAAAAGTTATGTGCTTGTAAGTCATTTTGAATTTTGAGTTCAATGTATGTAAATCCAAACAAACAATTTAACCTTCTATGCTATGTGGATACTTCTTGTGTGTTTGTATCTTTAAATAGAAGAGGGATGAGAATGTAGTTTTTGAGAGTTTGTGAACTAATATGATTTTGGAAAACACGATTTATGGAAAGAATACTTTGGTTTAGGTCCACTTGAAATTTGGCTAAGATTTTCTTGAATTTGTATTAAGTGTTTTCGGACTGATAACAGTCTAACACTTTTGGATTGTTTGATCTTGATCAGATTGTTTAATTTAAGACAATTTTTTATTTTCATTTAATATAAAACACCGAAATTGAAATTTGAACTATTCTATCTTAATCGAACGGTCTTGAATTTTTCGGAGACTTGACTGCTTTTGCTTGTGACTTCACACAAGCCGTATCCGCATGACTCATAATTTTGGTTCTTCTATTTCACTACCAAAAACCATCAATGTCTACAAGCATCTCCATCGATGTCTTTCAACATTTAAGATTATCTTAAATTGAAGCTGAACATTGTATCATAGTTTTATTTGGAAAATTGATTATGACATTTTATATCTTATCTAAATAAATGATGACGAGGAGCAAACACTTGAATTTACATTAATTATATTTTCCAATTTTAAATTAAACTCTTTGAGTCAATGATTTAGCTCCACATGTGTATGTCACTTTCTTGATAGCAAGAAGTCCACTAAGTGGGGTTTGACTGTTGATCGAAGAAGATAGACAAACCTCATGGTAGTTGACACGGCATCTTTGCCTCGAATTTAGTAATGATAATCCAATTTTTCTCTTATCATTTTTTCAAAATATGGCTTAATTAAGCAATAAAACAGTTTGTCTTGAGATTTAAGGGCCATTAATTGTTCTTTTTGAAACAACATATCCTTTTATAGTTATAGCTATTTGAAGAGTAAGCAAACACATGTCGTTCCAACATTATTGTAAGCTTAAAGTAAAATTTGTACTTAAATCTTAAGTCAACAATCGATATTGTCACAATAAGCTTAAAAGTAAACTTTGTACTTAAATCTTAGGTCAACTATCGATATTGTTAGATTAGACGTCTTGTCCTGAGTTCAAATCGAAACTTTACATATGTGTATATGTTTATTGTGGTATTTACCATTTTATTTACAAACAAAAAATTAAAAAAAAGTTGTGGCTAACACTTTTTTAAGTAAGAGAGAATTAAAAATAAATTAATGTTTTGTTTGGGAGTTAAGAGAGAAAGAAAATAGAGAAAATAAAAAATAGTATAATATAATTTATCTTTTTTACACTATCTTTTTTATCTTCTCTAATTTAATGCAATTTTAAAATATTATTGTGAGTTATTTTTAGAACAATTATACGCTATTATTTGAATTTTTAATTTAATTTGTTCTTTATTATACAAAAAAAAATATAAAAAAAATGCAGATAATAATACGATATATACAGTATATTATATTTATTATATATTATATTATTTCTTAATAAATAGAATAGGAAGACCGAAAATTCTAAAAGAGAAAAATCAAAGTTTGTTACAAAAGAAAAGTGCATGCAGCATGTGTAGCACAAAATGCACAAAAAAAAAAAATGTTTGCTAGGTATGAAAGAAGAGTCCCCCACGTATTAAAAAGGAGGAGAGTCACAAATTAAAAAGTAACACCACCTAGGAGAGACTAGAGGACAAGGAGTAAAAATAGGAAAAACGACAAGACCGAAGAGAAAGTAAAAATATTCATTTTTAAGTGTTTAGAGTTGGAGTAAAATGTTTTAAGTTTTGGAGTAAAAATTATCCTCTTTACAGATTTAAAATTGTTCATTTTTTAGTGTTTGGAATTGGAGTAAAATGTTTTAAGTTTTAGAGTAAAAATTATCCTTTTCACGGATTTTTTTATTATTCTTTTTAATTTGATGAACACCGTTATTTATGTTTTGATTTTCGTTATAATAACAAGTAACTAAACTCTTTTATATAGTCGTTGGTGAATCTTTCAATTAAAATAGTCTTTCATTGTTTAATTAAATTTTTCTATTGTTCTAATCATATGTTAGGATTGATGATCTTTTGCATGTTCAATTAATTAGTTATTAGTGATTAGTACTGCAATATTGGTAAATTTATATGATAATTGAGACAATAATTTATTGCATAAACAAATTTAATTTTAGTCTTCCATCATTCAACCTTTTTATGCTTTATGTTTTTTTTGAATTTAAATTCTTTGCATGATTAAACAAATGATTAATTTAAAAAAACGATTTTAATCCTCAATAAACAAACGAGTTAATAGTCTTAAGAAGTGGATTGACAATTGAATTAAAATAAAAGAATTCGAATAGAAAGAAGAGAATGAAAGGAGAATGTTTGATTCAAAAGCCTTTATGAGAAAATGAGTAAAATTTGAAAAGATGAGAATATTTGTTCTTACTACTAACTCTCTAGTAAGAAATAGGGAGAAGCGAGAGCTTCAGTGATTGAGTGTAAAAAATAAAATGAGTGAATGACGGGAGAATTGGGCACAAATGAGACTTAAGTTAGTGATAAAAAAATTTCTCAATACTAACTCTTAAAAAAATTTATCTAATCAGAAAAATAAAATCTTACTACATTTAAAAATATCTAATATTTTTTCCAACCCATCTAATCATTTTTACCTAAATTATTCTACTCCACATACAAAAAGAGAGAATAAGATGATTTATTTTGGTCCTTACAATCTCTTATTATAGAGTAAGAAAATATCAATTTGCTTTCACTAACCTCTAATTAAAATATTAATATCTTAACAAAATATCTAGATATTTTGGAACTTTGTATCACATCATCTCGCTCAATCTCTAAGTCCTTTCTTAAACGAGATACATAACGCTAACAAAAAAATTATATAACAATTCTATTAATTAAAATTTTTCAAAATTTTGTGTTGCAATTTTTTTTGTTTCTTAGCTTAGAAAAATATAATGAGATCAAATTCTCATTAGAGTTGATAAATAAATATCCTGTTAAATTTTGGTGCATTCAAAGCCTATTAAAATTTAAACTGCGGATATATCTGGTCTGTTTTCTTAAAAATCAATAGAAAATCATTTTTGAAATTTCAAAAATGCTAAGACACTCACATAATCCTATATTATCCAAGAAAACACCTTCTGAACAATTTTTCATAGATCAATTTCCAAATTAGACACAATTACAACAAGTTTTACAAACAAACTGATAATGTATACGATAACATACGAAAAATAATTAATAATAGATACAAATAGATAATAAATCCTAGTAAAAAAAAAAACACTCATCTAATAATAAACCGTAAAAATTAACGAGTTGTTTCAGCTAACTTTAACTAGTTTATTGGATTGGAAGTCATTCATATTTTTATTCAATATTTTTTGATTTGGTCACATACAGGTAAACAATTAAAATAAATTAAAAAAGACAAAGTTACATATATATGGTTTTTGACAAAGTTACATATATATGGTTTTTAGGTGTATTTCAATTTTCGCTTGAGCCATTTAAATATTTTTTATTTAGTTATTTAAGTTATATTTTATTTGCACCATTAGTCAGTTGTCTCATTTTCAATGACGATTAGTATAATTGAAAACATCTAATCTTAAAAAACATTACTAAATGTTTAAACAACATCATTCATATTAATCATTTAAAAAATATTCACTAAATATTATAAATGACAATATATCATTTATACTAATCTTTTAAAAAATATTAACCAAATCTTATAAATATCTACATCTAACAATTTTCTCTACAACCATTTAAATTGAATTCAGAGGCAGCAGAACTAAATCCAGTAATCTCTTCGGTTGACATGACAGAAAGAAACGTTATAAAAATTATTGAATTCCCACATTGGAAAAAATCTCATATGTTGAGTAGTTTTCATCACTATATAAAGAGTGTCAAACTTTTGTTGAAGTCCTACATTGAATAGAAAACATATGTGGGTTTGCTTCCATCACTATATAATGAGTTTCAAACTCTTGTGAAAAACACACTAAAGTTGGATGCATTTCCCAACTTTTTCTTTTCTCCCTTTTCTATTCTGCTCGATTTATTTCCAAGCCACTTCTCCCTTTTCTTTCTGTCCCTTCGATTTTTGATTGGTTCTAATGCCACTGTCGTTTTAGAGCGGTTTATGCCGTAGACCCTTTGTTGTTTGAGAGCAGTTTTTGTATTGTAGTCCCTTCTATTTTTAGAGCGTTTTTATGCCGTAGTCCCTTCCATTTTGAGTGGTCGTAACACCACAATCATTTTTTAGCGGTTTTTTGTGCCGTAGTTCTTTTGTTTTTTTAGCGGTCATGTACCATATTGTGAGTGGCTTTAACTGCCATATGGAGAGTAACTTTAACTGTCATATTGAGAGTGGCTTTAACCGCTATATTGAGGGTGTAATTCTAGAATGGTTTTCCATGGTGCACTGGAACTCCGATACAGTAAATCTGGGTTGTTTTATCTTGGAGACTTCGTGGTTGATAGTCTGTCTTGCTCAATATGACTAGTGCCGCAAAGCATTTTAAAGAGAGCGAACTAGTCCGCGACTCAACCTAATAATATCTTCGGTGGCATAAATTTTTTTTGAATCAATTTTTCGAACCTCAAGAAACAACAGAAAAGAACAAAGTTGCTTAATGTTGAAAGGAGATACATTTCATACATATGCATATGCTACTTAAAAAAAAAAAGAAACTGTATGTGCAATTTCTTTTTACCAATTCATAAAAACTACCTCTTCTAATAACTATTACAAACACCATAAACATAAACTACGTCTTCAAATAATTACTGAATTAAAAATGACTATCATCCAATACAATTTGACTACACATCAGTAGTCCTAAACACAATACTATGATATAGCGCAAAAGCGCCACTATAGCCGCATTTGACAATATTGGTCTGATTGATGAAATAAGGTGAGATTCTTAGGCTCCGTTTGGTAAAACTAAGCTATAAGCTAATTGATGGCTGAAAAACTGATTAATAGCTGATAACTTATAGTTGAAAAGCTAATTAATTAAAATTAAACTGTTTGGTAAATTTAGCTTTTAACAATATAAAATGACATAATTATGTAATTTAAAATAACAAAAAATGTGTCATTTTTATCCAATCTTCTGCCTATTGTTTTACTCGATCTTTTTTGTTGTTGTAGTCAATCCATTTTCCTACTTCACTTTATTTCTTATGTTTTCTTCTTCATATTTTCATCTCTACAATTGAAACGACACTAATAATAAGTTGAGAAAATAAATTAATTAAAAGTCACTCCACTATCAATATTATCGTTAGTTAGTTGATGTCATTTTAAAGTTTCGTCTTTCGAGTGTGATTGTCCATTTCACCTAATATGTCTATCATGATTCCTCTTCTCTTTATCCCTTACAATATTTCTCTCAAGTATGACTTTTGAAGTAGAAAATCCAAAAAATGTAACAAAAATCTAAAATAAAAAAAACCATGGAATTCATTTTTTTGGGTACATCATTTACTTTCTTTTATTACAATATAAACGTAAACTTGAAGAGTTCTCCAAAAAAATTTAGCAAACCTCATGTGTATAAATAGTAATCGTAAGAAGCAATTCATTTATGGTTTACAATTTGACATAAAAAGTAAATTAAACTTATTTCTTGTCAATGAATAAGATGAAATATTTTATGAGTTATTTTGACAAGGAATCAAAGAAATTGATTCTAGCTCTATTCATGCATGTCTTTGTCAATTTTGTGTTATGTGACAGAGATTCTTGCCATCCATGAAGTTAAATTTTTTACTGTGAATTTTTTTTTGGCAAAATAGAAAGAATTGATGTGTTATGTAAAAGTAGGGGTGGGAATAGGCCAGGTCAGACCAGACTCTGAAAGGTCTGAGCCTGGCCTACGATTAATTTTTTAGGCCTAAGCCTGGCCTACGGCCTATCATAGGTTTTTTTTCCGGCCTGACTTGACCTTTTTAAAAGTCTGGCCTGATCTGAAAGTCTATTTAAAATCCTTATTCACATTAAAACATTTAAATGTTATATTTTTCTTTTTTTAAATAGGCTAAATTAAGCATGTATATACAAGGAAAGCTGCTAAATAGGCTAGATTAAAATAGCCTAATTGATATGCTTTAAAATAGGAAACAATAATATTAATAAATAATAAAATATATATATATATATATATATATATATATATAT
>JBBPBO010000002.1:25270070-25387587 GCA_037974295.1 Cicer cuneatum | reverse complement strand
AAAAAACCTTAATAATATATATATATATATATATATATATATATATATATATATATATATTTATATATAGGTCGGCCTGTCAGACCTAATAGGCTTTTATATAAGCCTGAGCCTGACCTATTTAAATAAATAGTCTGAACCTTCTTGTTAAACAGACCAGACCATAGGCCCCTGACGGACGGCCTAGCCTACTCCCATCCCTATATAGAAGTAATATTTAAACAAAAAAAATAAGTAATAACACCAAAAATCAGATACTAAAGATAGTAGGTAATAATAAGTTAGTGGTACAGTTACGTTTTAGGTATAATTTGTAACTAGAAATCATCTTATCATGGAGTTTCCCTCTTAGGGTATACCTTTAACAATCATTTCAGTAGAAGTTTCTCAACCTTATCTCTCTCACCTTTTTGAAAAAGAGAATAGATAATTGTTCCATAAAACAACATAAAGAATGCAGCAATTGTGTTCCATTCTTGATAACAAGACAAGTGCTTCATCAAACAAGCCCTCTTTACAAAACCCATTCATCATAACATTACGTCCAAACAACAGAGTGGTAATGGTTGATCTTAACAACGGAAATTAAAATCTTGTTGAATTCAACAATATGTCATCATATCCAATGATTCTGGATTAAGAAGAGAATGAAAGAAGGAAAGACAAAGATGAAGCCGGAAGAAAATTAGGAATCGAAGAAAGAGAGAATGCATACTTTGTTACATAATAGGTCTGTTTTCAAGGCTACTTGGACAAGACAAAAGTTCGGTTCCCGGTTACTCTAACGCTCACCTTACTAAATGGATATGCTAATTAATCTCTAGTAATTAGTAATGATAATCTACTTATGCTTTTCTCTTCCTTTTCTTATAATGTCAACAATATGACTAAATTAAGCAATAAAACAGATTGGTTTTAGACTTGTTCCGGGATTGACTCACGTCCACTTAAGTCAGATCCAATATCAATACGTTATGAAGCAGAACTCTCTCAAACATAGGGAAAAATGCACAATCAAATGGAATCCAATGCGATTGTTTGTCCTAGATCACCACGCAAAACCGCCCTTCTCGTCGTTCCCCGTTCGTGATAATGTACGACTAAAAACTACCGGAAGAAGGATTTCTAGCTCGACACTACAACAAGAGTCGGAACGGCAACCGCCCCGGAGAAGGATGACAGGTTGTTCACTGCACTGAAGTCACTCCCCTCGATTCTAAAATAGTTAATGTGAGAGTTCCTTAGACGTATCATAAGCGGAGGTCATGACTATTAGCGAGAAAATGTGTTCCAATTGGGAAGAAATCCTTTTATAACCAGAATGACAGAACAATCGTACAGGTAGTGGCTACTATTTACTGGCATATATGTCATATCAACGGGATACCCTAATGTGGAGCACAATAATTGTAATTCCGTCAAAAGAAATCTCAACCAGATGATCTTGTCTTCTAGTATAGAAAAACCCGCTGATATCATTTTCATGAGGACTTACTTAATGGGGTCACAAACTATTATATACCTCTCCTAATTCTAGTTTTAATGGAAAACCATAGTGTGCACATGGTCCTTATGGACCAGGGAAGTTCATGCGACATAATGTATTCAAGATTATTCGTAATACTCGGTCTAACCGAGAAAAATCTACTCCTATACTCTAAAGCTGATTTGCAAGGTTCAACGGGTCTACCACCCACCCTAGGGGATATGTGGATCTAATGGTCACCTTAGAAAATGGTAGAACTGCTAAAACCATAAAACTCAGTTTTTGTTGTAGATTGCTAATCAATATACAATTGTATTTTGGGAAGACCTATTCTTGCTGTAATGGGAGTAGTCTCATCTAACCTCCACCTAAAACTAAAGTATCACATAACAGATTAAGAGGTGGGAACTATAGAAGTCAATCTTGAAGCATTTAAACAATGCTTCCTAGCTTCACTAAAGAACGCTAAGATCGATGTTAAGGTAAAATCCAAAATCGTGATACTGGAAAGAAATGTTTCAGCCATTGACATATTGATGACGGATATTGATGCCCACATGGGCAACGAGACGATGTCCGAAGAAGTAGATCCCGTCAAAAGGGGACTCATGCAGCCAAAGCTAGATAGATCATTCGAAGAAGTAGGGATAAGGGACGAGCCTGGAAACGTTGTGAAAATAGGTGCAGATCTTGCTCCAAGCGTGAGAGAAGATCTCATATGTTGTTTGAGGGACAATGCAGATCTATTTGCATGGACCGCTGCTGATGAGATGCCGAGAATAGATCCTGAAGTTGCTTGTCACAAACTTTCCATTGATTTGTAGTGCAAGGGGATTGCACAACATCGCCGCAAACGATCACCAAAGACGGCCAAAGCCACAAAGATGGCAGTAGATGACTTAGTAAATGCTAATTTTGTAATCGAGTCCATGTACACAACTTGGTCCTCCAACCATGTACTTGTTAAAAAGAGCAATAATAAGTGGCGCATATGCATTGACTATACTGATTTTAATAAAGAATGTCCTATGGATGCCTGAAACTTTAGACAATATTTCCTCACCCATCCGATTATGGTACAGACGGATTTACTAATTAAGCAAATCTTGTTTTGACCCGACCCTTTAAAGTATGACAGGAAAGCAATTTCCTCTAATAATCACATCAAACATCTGATTGTATGACTCTAATTTATTATATATCTCTAACGAAGTCAGCACTCTGAAGAAAGTCAACGCTCTAAAGAAATAAAGTCACCACTATGCAAAAGTCAACGCTCTGATGAAGTCAAATGCTCTGATGAAAGTCAACGATTTGATAAAGTCATTGTTCGAATAAGACAAAGCTCTGCACATCCTCTAATAATCACCCTAAATCTGTTTTGTATGATGATGGTCTATAAGACATGCTCTAATTAACGTATCATTTGGTTCCTATGTCTTCATGCCAAGATACGTAGAATTATTGATAAGGATTCGTTTAAAAAATGTTGAAAGATTTGATACGAAACTACAAAGACTCGTTTTGGAAACTTCATGATATATTGATTTTTGTGAAATCGGGTCAAATGCCAAAAACCCTAAAAAGATCTATGTAAGGATGTGACCTCCTCGTTGAAGAATACAATAACAACTACAATACAACCGTTTTGCATAATTTGTTTTATCTAAGTGCTGAAATTATGAGATTACTTTGTAAACAACCTCTTGGAGAGAGTTTTTAAGAAAACCTATCCCTTTGTAACCAAGTCCGACAGTGGCTGCCTTCCTCAACGGCTTGACGATACTAACCTGGAAGTTGAGTAGACATTGATTAAACTTGTAACCTGGCCTGGTAGTGGCTACCTTTCCTCAACATCTTGATGGTACTGAGTGAAGGTGCAAACACGAGAAGGGGGGGTTGAATTGTGTTTGTCAAACTTAATTACTTTTGCTGTTTTGTTAAATGTGGATTTGAATTATTCGATAAATAACTAATCAGATTCAGCAGCGGATAATAATAACATAATAACACATCAATTTATACTGGTTCACCGTTAACTAGGCTACGTCCAGTCCCTTCCTCCAGAAGGCCTTTTCACTAATTCAAACTCCTTTGAATTACAACACCACTGACCCTTCAAGTCAGTCTTCCCAAACAGCCTGACAACCCCAGACTTTTGAGGAACAACAACACCTTAACTAAACCAGCTAAGTCTTCTCAAACAGCCTGACAACCCCAGACTTTTGAGGAATAACAACACCTTGACTAAACCAGCCAAGTCTTCTCCTACCAATCTGACAACCCTAGATTGAAGAAGGAATAACAACACCTTGACTAAACCAGCCAAGTCTTCTCCTACCAATCTGACAACCCCAGATTGAAGAAGGAATCTACACCACTATAATAAAGGTTTGGAACTTTGCAACGTTGCTTCTGGAAAGCTGTTTGCTGCACTTATTCTTGCACTCTTTTATTGCTTCTGGAAAGCTAATTGTTGCACTGTATTTCTCTCTCAAAAACACTTAGAAAATATTGCTCTTGCTCATTTGTGTTTCTCTCTTTTGAACTCTCAGATAACTTTGAATTGAAGTTTGAGTTCTTGTGTTTTTCGATACTTTATTCTTCAGCATTAAGCCTCTATTTATAGTTGAACTCTAGGGCTTCACTGATGCTTCACTTCAGGAGTGTATTTCGATTAATCTGTTTTGAAAATATTCTGGAGTAGTTTGCTCAGATTTTGTTTTGAGCCTTTTGCTCACTGATCTGTTTTGAACATTTTGCTCCGCTTCTGTTTTGAGCATTTTTCTCAGATTCTGTTTTGAGCCTTTTTCTCCAATTCTGTTTTGAGCATTTTTCTCAGATTCTGTTTTGAGCATTTTTCTCAGATTCTGTTTTGAACATTTTTCTCTGACAGATTCATCTGACGATATCCTCTAGTGATGTCATCCTTTGATTTCTGCTTCTGGTGACGTCATCTTCTAATGACATCATCTGGTGACGTCATCCTCTGATTTCTGCTTCTGGTGACGTCATCTTCTGATCTATTCTTCTGTTGACGTTTTTCATTCTTCTTCTAAGTCAAATATGTTATTTTCATAAAATACATTTGTTAACATCAAAACTTTAATTGCAAGAACCAACTTGGTTCCAACAATCTCCCCCTTTTTGATGATGACAAACAATGTATTTTTGATAATACTTTTTCTTTCTTTTGACTTTGACTCCCCCTAAGACTAAGCTTCATTTTATATTTTCTCCCCCTAAGTCTAATGCCCATATATCAAATACATCATACATCATCTTCTCCTCCTTTCAAATACATCATCTTCTCCATTAGATATTTTATCAAATATTACATCTTCTCCCCCTTTGTCATCAGACAAAAAAGATTGAATGAAGAAAAGAGATCCTATGTTTTTTTTTTCATTCTTTTTTTTTCGACTCTTTTTTTTTTTATAAAAGTACATGAAAAATAAAATACATAAAAATTAAACTAAGCTATTAGGTTAGGGATGAAGATAAGATTAAGGTTTTTCTTGATGAATTCAGACCTATCTTCAGGTAGTGATTTAGTGAATATGTCCGCCCATTGATGATCAGTGTCTACAAATTGAATGTTAAGTACCCCTTTTTGAACATAATCTATGATGAAGTGGTGTTTGATCTCTATGTGTTTGGCTCGAGAATGTAGGATAGGGTTATTGGTTAGGCAAATTGCAGAGGTGTTATCACAATAGATGGGTATGTTGGATTCTAATATTTTGTAGTCTTCAAGTTGATGCTTCATCCAGAGTAGTTGAGAGCTGCAGCCAGCTGCTGAAATGTATTCAGCCTCTGCTGTTGACATGGCAATGGTGTGTTGTCTCTTACTGGACCACGAAATTAAATTGTCTCCTAAAAAGGTACAATAGCCACTGGTGCTTTTTCTTTTAAGTTTATCTCCAGCATAATCAGAATCACAGTATCCACTCAGTTTGTATGTAGGAGTTTTCTTGTAAAACAAGGTGAGGTTGGTAGTGCCTTTTAGGTATCTAAGGATTCTCTTAACAGCAGTTAGATGAGATTCTCTAGGATCAGATTGAAATCGAGCACATACACACACACTAAATATGATATCAGGTCTAGAAGCAGTAAGGTAGAGTAATGATCCTATCATTCCTCTGTAGATTTTCTGGTCAACTTTTGTTCCTGATTCATCTTTATCAAGTGAACAAGTAGGATGCATTGGTGTAGCCATAGGTTTGCAATCACTCATCTTAAACTTCTTGAGAAGTTCCTTTGTATATTTAGTTTGGTGAATGTAAATACCTTCTGAACTTTGTTGAATTTGTATTCCTAGAAAGAACTTAAGTTCTCCCATCATACTCATTTGAAATTCATGCTGCATTAATTCAGAAAATTCTGGCCACTGGAGCAAATGTCTCAGTGTAATCAATACCCTCTTGTTGACTGTAACCTTGTGCCACAAGCCTTGCCTTGTTTCTGACTACTTCACCCGTTTCATTTAGCTTATTTCTGAAGACCCACTTGGTTCCCACAATGTTCTTCTCTGGTCTTGGAACTAGATCCCAAACATCATTCCTCTTAAATTCATTTAACTCTTCCTGCATTGCAATAATCCATCCATCATCTGCCAATGCTTCACTAACAGATGTAGGCTCAATCGATGAGATTAAACCAAACAAACTTATATCTTTTAATGATGATCTGGTTCTTAAAGAATCACTTCCACTTCCAATTATCAGATTTTCAGGATGAGATGACTGGTATTTCCATCCAGATTTCTCTTCTGACTTCTCATGACTGGTTCTGATTTGATCAGGTTCATCCTTTGAAGATGTGTCACATGCTTCTGATTTATTTGTATCCTTCACTTCTCCAAATTCTGCTGGTTTATCTGCTTTTGTTGGTTTGTCTGTTTCTGCTTCCTCTGGTGTTGTTAAATCTGTAATATCAACATCTTGCTTGACTTTGCAGTGTCAAGCTTTCCATAATTCATATGGTGTTTTATTCAACATAGACCTAATAAAGACTCTATTCTGAATATAACATGCAGTGTTGATTGCTTCAGCCCAAAAATGTTTTGCAACATTTAAATCATTTAACATAGTTTTGGCCAAGTCTTCGAGTGATCTATTTTTTTTAACTTATCTTCAGATTTATCCTCTGAAGACTTGTCAGGTTCTTCTTTCATCTTCCATCTTTTCAAGCTCTCTTGGTTTGTCTACATCAGCTTCTGGTTCTAGTAGATCTCTATTAGCTTCTGGTTCTAGTAAACCTGCATCGGTTTCCTCTGGTTCTGGTAAACTAGCTTTAGTTTCCTCTGGTTCTGGTTAACCTGCATCAGCTTCATCTTGCTTTGACTTTTCAGATCAAGCTATTTGTCATATAACATAATACAAATCAAATAATTTAAAAATGAACTCAATACAGCCAAACCATTAATTCTGCTTCTGGTAGTTTCTGCTTGTTTTTGAAACCACTGAAATACTGTTTCTGTTGAAGTGTTCACATCACGTGAATCACTTGGTTCCTCTGACAGTTTGAAAACCTCTATGTCAAGAGTTTCAGTTTTACTCTGAAAATCCTCTTGTTTCTGATTTTCAGATTCTGAATCTGTATGTTCTGTGATTAGATGGTTTGGATGAAAGAATTTGAATTCCCTTCCTAGTTTGTAATCTTGATGAATTTTACTGGAGTGTTTGAAGAACTCTCCAAATACTGACACTTCTCTTTCTACTGATATATCATGTTCCTTTGATAGTTCTGGAACTGATGATAATTCTGATTCCTTTGGTAGTTCCAGTTTTGTTGATATGTGTGATTTCTCTGTCTGTTTTGGTATTTCCTGTTCCTCCTATGGTTTTGGTTCTGATAGGCATTGTATTTACCAGTTCTTCTTCCACCAGAGTTACTTTGCTTCTGCTTGGTATATGTTGGAACATAAACCTTTTTCCCTTCATATATTGCAAGCATCCATTGACCAGGCACCATGACTGGTGTTTCAATTTGGTTGCTTAGAACATCTGCAACATAGACAATTTTATCTTTTGGTACCCAAATCTGGTTGGGTCCAGGTTTGTTAGTCCTTAAAAGTTTCTTGTTTTCCCTTGTATTTAGCATACGACAAGACACTTTGGAATGACCTTTCTTGTAACAAACAATACACACTATATCAGAGGGAACATGTTTAAACATAGGTTTAGGTTTAATTATTGTTTCTTCAAATCCTATACCTCTATTTCCGTTCCTACTGACTCCATAAATCATAGAAGCATATTTGCTTCTTTCCATACCACTATCAAGAAATTCTTGAAGAACTTGTTCATGCATATCAGAATTACTTGTGGTATTTTCAATTGCTGTTGAATTATGATTATTTTTCAGATTTAAACTTTCATCTTTAATTTCAGCAAAACTATTTTTCAAGCATACATTCTCTGTTTTCAATTTTGCAATATCAGTTTCAAGAATGACACTTTCTGTTTTAAATTCTGCAATCTGATTCTTTAAAACATTAACTTCTTCTGTTAGATTTGTATTTTCTTTCTTAAGAGTTTTCAGTTTTAAAGATAATTTGTAATTACTGTTTAAAAAATCATTCAGAGCAGTAATCAAATCAGATCGAGTGAATTCAGAATATACCTTAGTTTCATCATCTTCTGATTCTCTTCCAGAATCAGATTCTGTGTTGGATCCAGAGTTGGTGTGAGCCATCATAGCCAAATCTGCATGTTCATCTTCAGAAGATTCATCAGAATCATCCCATGTAGCCATCATGCTTTTCTTCTTAGTTCTGAAATCTTTCCTCTGGTACTTTCCTTTCTCCATATTTGGACATTTTGACTTGATATGTCCAGATTCATTCCGTAGCAGATGATACCTTTCTTGTCATTTGTATCATCACTTCCTTTGTTGGACTGATTGGAATATCTTTGGGGAAATTTATTCCTTCTGTTATGCCACATCTTTCTGAACTTCCTGGATAAGAAAGCAATTTCTTCTTCCTCTGAGTTCAGACTTTGATAGTCTGAATCAATATTTTTTGATTTTGCTTTCAGAGCCCTTTTTTGCTTGGATTTCAGGGCTAGAGTTTTGTTCTTCTTCTTGGGTTCATCTTCTTCCAACTCAATTTCATGTGATCTGAGAGAGCTGATTAATTCTTCTAGCTTTAGAGTATTCAGATCTTTAGCTTCCTGAATAGCAGTAATCTTTGGTCTCCACTTGATTGTCAGACTTCTAAGTATTTTCTTTACATGATCAGCACTAGTGTAGCTCTTTTTTAGTACCCTTAATCCTGATACTAGAGTCTGGAATCTGGAAAACATAGTTTCAATGTCTTCATCTTCTTCCATCTTGAATAACTCGTACTTCTTGACTAGAATGTTAACCTTTGCTTCTTGGACTTGCTTACTGCCTTCGTAAGTCAGAATCAGACTATCATAGATGCTCTTCGCTGTTTCTCTGTTAGTGCATTTGTCGAACTCCTTGAACGTGATTGCATTGATCATGAACGTTCTGGATTTGTGATGCAACTTGAACATCTTCTTCTGATCAGCATCCATATCTCTTCTGGAAATTTTAATACCATCAGCATCTTCTGGAGCAGTATAACCATCTTCCACCAAGTCCCAAAGTTCAGGATCTTGTGAAATAAAAAAACATCTCAGCCTGTCCTTCCAATATTCAAATCGTTCTCCATCAAACAGAGGTGGTCTGTTGATGTTTCCTCCAGTAGCTTCTTCATTGAATCCGGACATGTTGATCCCTTGGATCTTTCCTCAAACACTTTAAAGTGCTCAGCCTTGAGACCGAGCTCTGATGCCAATTGAAGGTGCAAACACGAGAAAGGGGTTGAATTGTGTTTGTCAAACTTAATTACTTTTGCTGTTTTGTTAAATGTTGATTTGAATTATTCGATAAATAACTAATCAGATTCAGCAGCGGATAATAATAACATAATAACACATCAATTTATACTGGTTCACCGTTAACTAGGCTACGTCCAGTCCCTTCCTCCAGAAGGCCTTTTCACTAATTCAAACTCCTTTGTATTACAACACCACTGACCCTTCAAGTGAGTCTTCCCAAACAGCCTGACAACCCCAGACTTTTGAGGAACAACAACACCTTAACTAAACCAGCTAAGTCTTCTCAAACAGCCTGACAACCCCAAACTTTTGAGGAATAACAACACCTTGACTAAACCAACCAAGTCTTCTCCTATCAATCTGACAACCCCAGATTGAAGAAGGAATCTACACCACTATAATAAAGGTTTGGAACTTTGCAACGTTGCTTCTGGAAAGCTGTTTGCTGCACTTATTCTTGCACTCTTTTATTGCTTCTGGAAAGCTGATTGTTGCACTGTATTTCTCTCTCAAAAACACTTAGAAAATATTGCTCTTGCTCATTTGTGTTTCTCTCTTTTGAACTCTCAGATAACTTTGAATTGAAGTTTGAGTTCTTATGTTTTTCAATACTTTATTCTTCAGCATTAAGCCTCTATTTATAGTTGAACTCTAGGGCTTCATTGATGCTTCACTTCAGGAGTGTATTTCGATTAATCTGTTTTGAAAATATTCTGGAGTAGTTTGCTCATATTCTGTTTTGAGCCTTTTGCTCACTGATCTGTTTTGAACATTTTGCTCCGTTTCTGTTTTGAGCATTTTTCTCAGATTCTGTTTTGAGCCTTTTTCTCCAATTCTGTTTTGAGCATTTTTCTCAGATTCTGTTTGAAGCATTTTTCTCAGATTCTGTTGTGAACATTTTTCTCTGATAGATTCATCTGACGATATCCTCTGGTGATGTCATCCTTTGATTTCTGCTTCTGGTGACGTCATCTTCTAATGACATCATCTGGTGACGTCATCCTCTGATTTCTGCTTCTGGTGACGTCATCTTTTGATCTATTCTTCTGTTGACGTTTTTCATTCTTCTTCTAAGTCAAATATGTTATTTTCATAAAATACATTTATTAACATCAAAACTTTAATTGCAAGAACCAACTTGGTTCCAACACTGAGTTGGAGGTGACAAGATGGAATACAGTCTGTATGACTAGTAGGTGTTCAAGTGTAAGTTTGATTAAATGGTGATTACTGGATTAAATTCTTCAGGTGGAAGATGTTGGAACCAAGTTGGTTTTATACTTAGAGTTTTAATGTTAAAAAAAGTATTTTATGAGAAAAATATATTTGACTTCACAGAGTATGAAAGAAGATTCATGTTTTTGAAGAAAATCTAAAATAAGATTTAATTCAGATTTATGATTGAAGAAAATCTTTGACCAAGTTGAAAAGAAGATATGGTAAAATGTTTTTGAAGAAAATCTAAAATAAGATTTGATTCAGATTTATGATTGAATAAAATCTTTGATCAAGTTGAAAAGAAGATATGGTCAAATGTGTTTGAAGAAAATCCAAAATAGGATTTGATTCTGATTTATGATTGAAGAAAATATTTGACCAAGTTGAAAATAAGATGTGGTCAAGATTTGGTCAAGATTTATCACAAGAAGATATGAATTATTTACAAGAAGATTTTATCAAGGTTTATCTACAACAAAATATGAACAATATCAATATGAAGAATTTACAAAGTCAATCCAAACAAAATACGAACAGAATTAATCTGAAGAATTTACAAACTCAATTTTAACAAAAACGAATAAAAACAATTTGAAGAATTTACAAACTCAATCTTAACAAAATACGAACAGAAACAATCTAGAAGAATTGCTCAAATTGGATTCAGAAATAAAGAATTGGCTAACAAACATATTATCAAAAAGCATCTTGTTCAAAATTATTTTTTAATAAGATCATTGTTGACCAAGCTAGGAATGAAGATACAATTCAGAATTAAACAACGACTAAATTGAAGCCCTAATTTTATCTATCAATAGATACTAAAGGCTAAAGAAAAAGATCGTCCAAAAAAAAAAAGAGTCAAAGAACTCAAGCTCAAAATTTCAAATTCATCTTAAAGTTCAAAGAGAGAAACATTTGCTCGAATGAGAAATATTTTCTAAGTGCTTTTCTTAGAGTGTGATAGTCATTAATATAATCAGCTTATTAGAAGCAACTACTCAAATTCCAAACCTTTGTATTCAAACCCGACAGTGGTGTTAGTGTGCCTTCAGCAATATGGGGTTGTCAGATTATGTGGGAAAGAATTAAATGGTAGAGACTGTTTGGTGCTTTATAAATGGTAGGCTGTTTGAGATGATTGAATTGGAGGGTCTGGTGCTTTATAATTCAAGTTGAATTAGTGGATTAAATCCTTATGAGTGAAGGGATTGGATGTAGCCAAGTTAGTTGTGCAGGATAAATTAGTTGTGTCATTTTATTCCTACACTCCTTAGTTTATTATTGCTTCTACTCCAAGTAAACCATCAAGTTTGAATCAGTTTAATCAAATAATTAAAAATTATCAACTTACTCAAACACAATTCAAGTCCCCTTCTCGTGTTTGCACCTTCAATGTTTTGCATAATCTGCTTTATCTAAGTGCTAAAATTATGAGATTACTTTGTAAACAATCTCTTGAGAGAGTTTTTATGAAAAACCTAAACCTATCCCTTTGTAACCAAGCCCGATAGTGGCTGCCTTCCTCCACGATTAGGTACCTAAAATGAAGTCAACATTGACAATATTTTTGCATATAATTTAACGCTATATGTGATAAATGATAATGAGGATCGTGCATTAGAGTCTATTAAAGGTTATAGACACATAAAAAATTGGAAAATAGAAATAATCAATAAAAGTGGAATTAAGTTCGTTTTGCAAAGTAAGAGGTTTATAGACTTGAAGTCCGCACATATGTAGATGTGAAGTTAATTAGATATGATTGATTTTACGCGCAAAAAGAAAATGAAAATGATGAAATGCTTATATTCAAGTGTATTGGTAAAAGTCTACCATTAATTTTGAATGGTCATATTCACCTGAAATGAATTCAAGAACTTCTTCATACTTGATTAAGTTTAGTAGCCATGAAATTCTCAACATATGAATAATGTGTTACAAGGAATTTGTGTGGCACATTTTATAGTGATGATAATATGAAACTTCGTAAAAAATTTAATTTTCATGATACTTATAATTCAAACTATTGAACATATTACTTAATCAAAATAAGTAAGTTTTTTTATGTGCTCAAACAATCTGGATGCATATTGTGTAATATTCTCATGTGAATATTTTCTAAATGAGGAATATGGAAATCACATCTTTTTAAAATTGATTTCATAAAGAAACGGTTTGAGATGAAATATCAAACAAAGATAAATATTTGCTTGAGATTACAAAATAAGTATTCGAATAATATTTTTGTGAATTATTAATCTTATATAGAAAAGGTTCTAAAATGGTCTTACATGAACAAGTCAAATGAGTTGTACACTCTAATTGTTGTAAGATACAAATGTGTCTATAGAACTTGAGAAAATTATGATTACTTCGTGGTCCCGAAGTACCGTATGTTAGTGCAAACAAATTCTAATGAATATTGCTAATTATTAATTTGTTGTAAAATATCATTTGTTGTTAATTTATTAGACAAGTGAACTTCTTTGGAACAATGTCAAATATATATTTTATTATCTTAGAGATGCAGGTTATTTATTTAGCCTTCATATACTACAAAGAAGCTATTTGTTTATACAAGAAAGTACAATAATTTCATGGAGATCTGTGAAACAAATAACAACAACAATATCATAAAATGATGAGGAAATTTCAACACTATATGAGACAAGTCAAGAATGTGTTTTGGTTTAAGTATGTGATTCATCAAATATAAGAGATTTGTAGATTTTCTTTTAGAAAAGATTATTGAAACTATTCTACTGAAGTAATATAGCATGCACTTCTATTTTGAAGAAGATATATAATAAAGGAGAAAGATAAAATCATTCTATAAAGTCACCGTTAATCAAAGTTTTTCAGCATAAGGTTGATCTTCATTGTCTCATAGATTATTGTCTACATGAAGGAGAAAATAAATATATGTTGCATTTTTTTCCTTCACCAAAGTTTTTTCCCATTAAGTTTTTATAGTAAGGTTTTTAACGAGACAATTTCATCTCAAATGATGTTGTACTCTTTTTCCTTTATTAGAGTTTTTTTTAATTGAGTTTTTTCAATTAAAGTTTTAATGAGACATATCCTGAATGAACATTTAAGGGAGAGTGTTATAAATAATGTGAAGATGAATTTTCCTTGACTACATGAGTTACATAAAATAAGAACATTAGAATACACCTATGAATATATATGTTAATGTACATATCATTGTGCCTTTTGATATCCTTGTAAACATTTGTAATGTAAACCGTATAGATAGAGGGTCTAAGGCACTTGAGGGATACATACAAAAATAGAATGATGCGTTCTTTCATCTCTAATTTCTTTTTCGTCTCTCAAGTTCTCCAAACTTTAATTTTTCTCTACTTTCCTATATTTTATCTTGCTCTTATTTTGATTAATTTTATAACACTTTTAAGTTTATTGGAATTGTTTATCATCAACAACAAAACACTAATATAATAAAAAAATACAGGTATAATTTGAACCACATACATTAATTTTTTTTGATTCATTTTTTCATATGCTATACGACGCGCAAAGAGAGTAATGAATTTAGCATAACGTATTTAGTTCTATCTATATTTTCTCATGTGTATTTTCCTATGCATGACATGAATCTCACACTAGTGCTGCATTAAATCAAATCCAGATCTCACACTTTTTTTGAAATTAATGATTTTAATATGTTTTTATTAATTTGTTGTAGGAACATTTATTACATTTTTTTGGGATACATCTCGTGCAAGAATCATTGTGGAGGCTCCAAGTGTATAAATTTGTAAATAGAATTGGTCTTCCTTCGTATATAATATAGATTACTTGATTTCTTCGGTTTTTAAAATTAATGATTTTTATTATATGTTTTTTTAAAATTTATTGTAGGAGCGTTTATTGCATTTTTTTTATGTGAAGGCATCTGGTGCAAAAATCATTATGGAGACTCCAAAAGTACAATTTTTTTAATAGAATAGTTCTTTTTTATACATATAGTTTATATTAATGATATTAATATGTTTTTTTTTAATTTATTGTAGGAACGTTTATTGCATTTTTTATGTAGAGTCTGGTGCAATAATCATTGTGGAGGCTGAAGGGTACAATTTTTTTGAGTGGAATAGGTCTTCTTTTTATATAGTATAAATTAAACCTAAAATAAAAAAAAAAACTAAAGTTATATATTTAAAAAAAAAAAAGAAAGAAATATAAAAAAAAATATTTGTTAACTGTATTTCTTCTTCTCACTTGCTTAGCATTCTCAATTGCAATGCCATTGATAGGAGATAAAAAATTGGCTTAGATATTTGAAACGTTAAGTTCGCATCTTTTTTATTTTTATTTTGTAAGTTTTTTTTTTTAATTTAAACTTTGTGAATTCAATTTAGTTTAAAAATTATCATTCCTGTTAAACAAAAATTTATGTGAAAACAGAAGAATGACCTAACAGTTTGATGGATAATTATTATTAATTAAATAACTAATAATTAAATGGGACAAATTAAATAATTAAAAATATACAATTGAGTAGTAAACTAATTAAAAAAAATGAAATTAAGTTGAAAATGTTATGTTTTAGTCCCTCCATCCAAAATTAGAAATTAGATTTAAGGATTAAGGCTATGACTCCATGCTCTCCTCCTTTTTCTATTTCTTCTTGTTCTACAAACAAAAACAAAAAATTAAACATTAAACTTAGTAAATATAAACTATAACTACAAAAAATAAACATAAAAATCACTTATTTAAGACTTTCATGTCAACTATTGTCAAATATTTGACATATCATCAACTATTGTCATGTCAAAGACTTTCACGTCACTCTTCTGTTTGTCAAATAAAATTTTTTAATCTAAATAATATAAATTTTTAATTTAAAAAAATAAAAAAAAATAAAAAGATATTAAAGAGATCAAATCTCATTTTCTTTTTTATGTCTGTATTGCAGACACTAAAATAATAATAAACTAAAGAAAATTAAAAATAAAATAAGGTTAACTTGCAGCCAGTAGTGACCGTGAAGTTCACACAATTGAGTTTCAGCAACAATGTTGTTTTCTTTCTCAGTTTCAGTTTCAAGGTTATTAACCCTAACAAGGTATGCTTTCTCTCTTTCTTCCATTCCCAATTTTCATCCAATTTCATCTTCATCCACTTTCCTTCTTTCATTCTCTTCTCATTCTCGCTTCAATTCCAATCATCTTAATAATGTTATTGATGCTGTTTCCTCATTCCATTGCATGCTCTCTATGAATCCTACCCATCCATTGTAGAATTCACTAAGATTTTAAGTTCCCTTGTTAAGATGAAGCATTATCCCACTGCTATTTCTCTCTCTCACCAATTGGAATTCAACGGAATTAAGCCGCATGAACAAGTTTTACAAGATTTTATTGTTAATGGTATGGAAAGAAGCAAATATGCTTCTATGATCTATGGACTTAGTAACAATGGTAAAAGAGGTATAGGGTTTGATGAATTTGTAACTGTAACAGAACATATTCCCTCTAATATTTTGTGTGTTGTTTGTGCTAAGAAAGGTCATTCAAAATTGTCTTGTCCCATGATAAAAACAAGAAAAGACAAGAAACCTTTCAAGACTAACAAACCCGGACCCAACCAGATTTGGGTACCAAAAGATAAAATTGTTTATGTAGCATATGTTCTGAGCAACCAAAGTGAAACACCAGTCATGGTGCCTGGTCAATGGATGCTGGCTACATATGAAGGGAAAAAGGTCTATGTTCCAACATCTGCCAAACAGAAGCAAACTGACTCTGGTGGAAGAAGAACTGGTCAACAAAATAACTATCAGAACCAGAATCATATGAAGAATCAAAAATATCAAAGAAAACACACTTATCAACCAAATTAAAATAGGCAGACGAATCACACATATCAACAAAACGGGAACTACCAGAGGAATCAAAATTATCATTAGTTCCAGAACTATCAGAGGAATCTGATATATTAGCAGAATGAGAAGTGTCAGAATCTGGAGACTTCTTTGAACACTCCAGTGAATTTCATCAAGAATACAAATCTGGAAGGGAATGCAAATCCCTTCATCCAGACCCTCTAATCACAGAATATGCAGATTCAGGATCTGAAAATCAGAAACAAGAGGATTTTCATAATGAAACTGAAGCTGTTAACTATAGGTTATATCTATCTTTAAATATTATTATTGTTTGATATTTATGTTTACTGTGATAACAAGAAGCTTGATCTTAAAAATCAAAGCTAGATAAGTACTCTGCAGGTTTTCAAACTGTCAGAGGAACCAAGTGATCCACGTGATGTGAAGACTTCAACAAAAACAATATTTCAGTGGTTTCAAAAACAAGCAGAAACCACCAGAAGCAGAATTAATGATTTGGTTGTATTGAGTTCATTTTTAAATTATTTGATTTGTATTATGTTATATGACAAATAGTGTAACGCCCCAGATTTTTGGTCCAAAACGTTACTAAAAAAAATACTTTTAGAAAAATTTACGATAATTTTTTTTTTGGTAAGAATATCTACATTTATACTTTTAAATATTTAGTAACGATCACATTTATGCTTTTAAATAATTAGTAACAATCACATTTATTTAATATTATAAAAAAGGTTTATTCAAGCTAAAATAAAAGAAAAATCAATTATTCCTAACGGAAGCAAAAACCCACTCCCGTATTTATAGAATTCGAATGCATTTAAAAGTTTTGTGACAAAAATTAAAAAAAAAATAAATATAGAAATGTTGCGGCAATACTTATTATTACAAAATTGTCTTGAAAACTCCATTTTTACTCCACGTTCACCGCACGTTAATACACATCAATTACTCTTGAATCTCCTCGAACTCATTAGTACCTAAAATGTTGTTGTAAGGGTAAATTTTTTCCATCATCCACATCAAACCAAAGCTAAACATATAGAATAACAACACAAAACATATAAAGGTAAAAACTTCAAATTTAAAAGAAAAAATGCGCAAACAGAAAATCGTATAAAAAAATATATGTATAATGCATGCTCTTAAAACTATATGATCTGGATATAAACCTGCCACTAAGGCAACTTCCACACAGAAAAATCACCCATACCAATGGGGAAATAAACCTGCCACTAAGGCAACTCCCACAAAGATGCATATGCCATGACATGACCATATATTATCAAAACTATACTCGCACACAACCCACTAAGAATCATGTCATATACTTTCAACAAAAAAAATCATATTTTTAAAACCATCATCGTATTCACATATCACACATCCTTATCATGAGAATCATATATTCATAGACAAATAATCATTAAATAATAATTTTCACAACGTACGCATAAAAATCGGAACTTGACTTCATTTACACCATAAAGATTAAAACTTTATATATACAACAAGAAACTTCAAAACTTCAACTCATATACATCATCGAATCAAAATTCTTATCATATATATATATAACATAAAAAAAATCATGTTTTGCTTCATATCCATCATAAAAATTAAAACTTTATCACATAATATATAAAAATTCGTATTTTACTTCTTAAAAAGACATACATTACATATCAAACTCAACGTAAAAGATTTCGGATTTCATTATTTTATTTTATTAGTCTACATTTATTTCTTTCAAAAACAAGCAATTACAATTATAAGTTTCATGTATCCAACTAACGGTCTAACTATAATTTGTGCGGGGAAAAGCCCTTACCTTGGCCGCTTTTCTTCCTAGTATGAAACTCTAAGCCCCCACGAAGTTGTTCACACGAAAAGTTTGCCGCACGAAGGAGATGAGGTGCGAAGGAGATGACGGCTAGGGTTTCGGTATTTTTTTCTGCTTACTATTACTTAGTATTGAAATATTGTGGACTTTAGGGAAAATTTAAAGTGGAGATTATTGGGTAGATAGTGTTGGGCCCAAATAAAGAAAGGAAGGGAGAAAATGTTATTTTATTTATTTATTATTTTTTTTTCTTAACCTTGATCATACAAAAACTAAGCCACCAACTCCAAGCTCAAATTTCTATTACGGGTTGGGTCACACCTAGCCACAAACCCTTAGCTCAAATTCTTCTTGTACTAAAAACACACACACACACATATATATATATATAATTATATAAAACTTCTCCATTGATTAAATAATTCTTACTAATAATTTTATCAACTACAATAAGTCGAACAAGACAAATAATTATCACACCTAAATTAATAATGAAATATATATATTTATAAGTCTTAATTATTTTAAATAATAAATTTAGAGGATGTTACAATACTCACCCCCTTAAAAACAGTTTCGTCCTCGAAACTAGTCTAACATGAAAAGGTTACGGTAGAGCTCTCTCATTTTTTCCTCTAATTCCCATGTTGCATCTCCAGTTGTTTGGTCCCAAATTACCTTGACCAATGTGATCTCCTTACCTCGTAGGTGCTTAGTAGTCCTGTCTCCAATGCTCAATGGTGGAACTGCAAAAGAAAGGTTCTCTTTCAACTGGATATCATCTGGCACGATAATATGGGAAGGATCAGCCATGTACTTCCTCAACTGTGACACGTGGAACACATCATGCAGCTTGCCCAAACTCGGAGGCAAGGCAATTTGATAAGCTACTAGACCCACACGTCGGAGGATTTGGTATGGGCCGATGAATTTAGGAGTTAACTTCTTAGACTTTAGTGCCCTACCAACTCCAGTAGTAGGCGTCACTCTCAAAAATACATGTTCACCCTCTTGAAACTCCAGCGGTTTCCTCCGTTGGTCGGCATAACTCTTTTGTCTACTTTGTGCTGCCTTCATCCTTTCTTGGATCAGACGGACCTTATCTGTGGTCTGTTGTACCAATTCTAGCCCCACAATTAAGTTCTCACCATCCTAATACCAACACAAGGGGGTTTGGCACTTACGCCCATACAGAGCTTCGTACGGTGCCATCCCAATGCTTGCATGATAGTTGTTGTTGTAGGTGAACTCAATGAGATGCAATATATTATCCCAACTTCCTCGCTCATCCAGCACACACGCTCTCAGTAAATCCTCCAAGGTCTGAATAGTTCTTTCTGTTTGTCCGTCGGTTTGAGGGTGATAGGCCAAACTCAATCTCAACTTAGTACCCAATGCCTCATGTAATGCTCTCCACAAACGAGAAATGAACTTCGGATCTCTATCTGAAAACTCACCCTGTTCTACAAGAAAACTCCTACATATCAACTTAGTGGATATTGTAACAACACTTCAACCATCAACCTAACTAAAAACCATATCCTTCATTATAGAGCCAAACACATAGAGATCAAACACCACTTCATCAGAGATTATTTTCAAAAAGGGACACTCAACATCCAGTCTGTAGACACTAACCATCAATGGGTTGACATATTCACCAAAACCCTACCTGAAGATAGGTTCGACTTTATCAAGAAAAACCATAACCTTACCTTCATCCCTAACCAAATAGCTTAGTTAAATTATTTTTGTTATATGTATTTTATTATTATTTTCGTGTACTCATGTTATTCGGAAAAAAAAATCACAAGATGAAAAAAAAATCAGATGATCTCCTTTCTTCCTTCAATCCTTTTTGTCTGATGACAAAGGGGGACAAGATGTATTTGATAAAGTATTTGGGGCATTAGACTTAGGGGGAGAAAAAAAGTCAAAGTAAAGCTTAGTCTTAGGGGGAGTCAAAGTCAAAAGAAAGAAAAATAGTTATAAAAAATACAAAGTTTTGTCATCATCAAAAAGTGGGAGATTGTTGGAACCAAGTTGGTTTTTGCAATTAATGTTTTGATGTTAACAAAAGTATTTTATGTAAATCGTATTTTGACTTAGAAGAAAAAATCAGAGGCTGTACAAAATCAGAGGATACACCAAAGGATGACGTCACCAGAAGATAAAAATGCCACCAGAAGTTTCGGCCAGAGGATACCAGAGAAAACATCCAGAGGGTACCAGAGGAAACATCTAGAGGATACCAGAGGATGTCACCAGAGGGTACCAAAAGATACCTCCAGAGAATAGCAGATGATGTCATCAAAGGCAAACATAAGAGGATATCATCAATCAGAGGATATCTTCAAAGGGAAGGAAAAATAACATCATCAGAGGATATCTTTATTGGCCTAGATCAGAAGGAAGCAGAGACAAGAAGGAAGCTTGTCAGAGGGAGACTTGTTCCAAACCAGAAGAAAACATAAGTCAGACTTGGTCCAGATTTATTCCAGACCAGAAGATAGCATGGTCGTGCACATAAGACTCAGTCCAGACTTGGTCCAGACCAGAAGATAGCCTGGTCCAAAACATAAAACTTGTTCCAGATCAGAAGATATAATTGTCGTGAACATAAGACTTTGTCCAGATCAGAGGATAAATGTCCAGAGCAAAAGATCAATGGTCCAGATAAGAAGATAAATGTCCAGAGCAAAAGATCAATGGTCCAGATCAGAGGATAAATGTCCAGATTAAAAGATCAATGGTCTAGATTAGAAGATCAATGGTCCAGATCAGAGGATCACAAAATGGTACAGATTAGATTACATGGTCCAGAGTTGGTCGAGATCAGAGGATCACATAATGGTACGGATCAAATTACATGGTCCAGAGTTGGTCGAGATCAGAAGATCATACGGTCCATAATTTAAATCATGATGCAAATCAGTGAAGACTTGATTAAAATTCAAAGAAGACTTGATTAAATTTTGATAGAAATTTGATCAAAGTATTATGGGGATTTGATTAAAAAAATCACTAAAGACTTGAAGAAATTCGAATGCATTCTGAAGCTTAAAAAGACATGGTTTGAAATTAAAAGAAACATGATTGGTCAACAGAATTTTCAAGTGTAATATGAAACTAAAAAGATACGGTTTTAATTTAAGTGAAATAAGATTAACCAACAGAATTTTCGAAGGAAATCTGAGCAAGATTTATTTCAAATTTCAGCTTGGACAAAGCCCTATCTGCAGCTATAAAAGGAGGCTTCAGGCAGCAGCATCAACCATCGAAAAACACAAGAACTCAAGCTTCATATTCAACACAATCTGAGAGTTCAAAAGAGAGAATCACTTGAGTTCAAAAGCAATATTTTCTAAGTGTTTTCGAGAGAGAAATTCAATGCAACAATCAGCTTTCCAGAGCGACAAAAGTGTGCAAGAATCAGTGCAACAATAAGCTTTCCAGAAGCAAATTTGCAGAGTTCCAACCCTTGTAATGTAACCTAATAGTGGTTCACATTCCTTCTTAAATATGTGGTTGTTAGATTGGTAGGGGAAGACTTGATTTGTAGAGTCAAGGTGTTGCTGTCGTTCCTCAAAAGTCTGGGGTTGTCAGACTGTTTGGGAAGACTGACTTGGAGGGTCAGGTGTTGTAATTCAAAGGTTTTGAATTAGTGGATTAAAGCCTTCAAGATGAAGGGACTGGATGTAGTCAAGTTAATGGTGAACCCAGATAAATCGTTGTGTTCTTATGCTGTTATTTTCCGCTGCTAAGTATGATTATTTATTCATCAAGTAAATCACATCAACATTCAGCAAAACAGCAAAAAGATTCAAATTTTGGCAAACACAATTCAACCCCCTTTCTCGTGTTTGCACCTTCAGATACTTTCACGTGTTTGTATCTTTAAATAGAATAAGGCTCGACGGGAAAACAAATTCTCATTCAGTAATTTTTTGTTGGTTTGGTTGAGAGAGACTAGTCTCTCTAATTCTAGGTGGTTGTGTTAGTTTTCTTACAGTTATTGGCTGATTTTACAAAGAGATTGTTATTCACAATTTCAAATTTATTCATTATTTCTAGTATATTGCATTATTGTATATACCAGATTTAACAGATATATAGTCTGTGATCTTGATTTGATGAATAATAAAGGCATAACGTTCTTCGTTAGAATATAACAATAAAAACATCATAAAGTGATTAATGTTGTGCAGGTGAAAAACAAAAGGAGATAAGAGAAAGAGAATTCACACGGCAATATATCTTGGTTCACCCAATATGGGTTACATCTAGTCCTCATAATTTGTAAGATTTTTCACTAACGTGTTCAAACAAGACATGTTCGTGCTTTTCCCACCAATGTTCGAAATCAGCCTTGACCAGTTACAATAGTTCACCCTTCAACCTTGAAAGTTTTTTCAAAGATTACCATTCAATCTAAAAGAGTATTTACATATCATCTTTTAAATACAAATGGATTTCTCAAATATACTCAAACTATTTCCAATTCCATAGTGTTTGAGTTTCAACAAAAATGATTTAAAGAGGATTCATGGATCAATCTTTACTCAACATTTGTTTGAGATAAGTTTTAAGCAATCAGACTAATAAAAAAGGATCCTTACATCTAATGAAGAAGAGCTGGAGTCTCTGCATGATTCTAGAGCTTATATTTCTTAATAATGATGATTTAAGTTAATGATTGTTTGCACTTTGAACTGATGATGTTTCTGTTGGAACCAAGTTGGTTCTAAGTACTTAGGATTTTGATGTTTACAAAAGCACTCTATGTAAGCTTATTTTGTACCTTGAATTACTATATTAAATGCCACCAGAAGATGAAGTTATCAGAGGCAGAAGCTGAAGTCACCAGAGGCAGGGGATGAGTAATTAGAAGGTAAAATCATTCCATAGGATACACCTTCAGAAGTCACCATATAATGCATCCAGAAGGTACCAGAGGATGCATTCTGAAAGCAACCAGAGGATACCCCAGGATATCAAAACACCATAAGAGGATATCTTTCCTGGCCCAGATCAGAAGGAAGCAGAGTCCAGATAGAGACCTGGATCAAACCAGAAAAAAGCCTGCCAGAGGGAGACTTGTTCCAGACCAGAAGGTATCATAAGCCAGACTTGGTCCAGAATTTATTCTGACAAGAAGATAGCTTGGCAGTGAAATGATAATCAGTCCAGACTTGATCCAGACTTGATCAGAGCATAAATTAGTTGGTCTAGAACAAGAGATTTAATTCAGATTTGGCCCAGACCAGAAGATAGCATGGTTCAGAGTATGAAACTAAGTCCATACCAGAAGAAATGATATCGAGATTGAATCCAGAACTGATCCAGATCAGAAGGTAAATGTCCAGATTAAAATATCCTATGTCGAGAATTAATTTCAGTTCAATTGAGACCCAGTCCGGAATTGGTCCAGATCAGAGGGAAAAGGTTTAGATCAATGGTCAAGATTTAAGTATATGGCCTAGTGTTGGCCGAGATCAGAAGATTAAAACGTGTGGTTTAGCAGTGGCTGAGATTAGAGGATCACAACAGATCAAATTGCAAGTCTAGAGTGGTCGAGATCAGAAGATCAGAAAGTGTGGTCTAGTGTTGGACGAAATCAGAGGATCACAACAGATCACTTAGTACGGTCCAGATGTGGACGAGAGCAGAAGATCAAGTGGTCCAAATTGAATCATGATGAGTGGAGTCGTGATTATATTTAATCAAAGTATTAAACGGATTCGATACAAAAATAAAGTGAAGTCTTGTGGAATTTAGAAGCTATTGGCGGGAAGAAAGATTTGTTCCATACTCAATTAAAGTTAGGATTTGTCAAAGTTATTTTTGAAGGCAATCTGGAGCAGAAAAAGATATGTTTTTTATTTAAGAGAAACCCGATTGGACAAGTTATTTTGGCAAGAGAATCCAGCAAGATACATCTCGAATTTAAGCTTGGAAGAGACCCTAATTCACATCTTTAAAAGGAGGCTCAAGACTGAAGGCTCAGCATCAAAAAATCACAAAAGAGTCATACACTTCTAGAAGAAAACACTAGTGTTTTCAGTGAGGTTAATTGTGAGTTTCAGCTTTCCAGAAGCAAGCACTCGTGTTTTTCTTTCCTTTGTGATAGATCTAAGTTGTTGAAGTAGAGTCTACAATTTGAGGGAGTCAGAAGAGGTAGCAGATTACTTAGCAATTAGATTCAAGGCGTTGTAATTCCTTCTACAATCTGGGGTTGTCAGATTGGTAGGAGAAGACTTGACTTGAGAAGTCAAAATGTTGTATTCCTCAAAAGTCTAGGATTATTAGACTGTTTGAGAAGACTGACTTGGAGGGTCAGTGGTATTATGGTAATTCAAGGTTTTGAATTGGTGAAATCCTTCAAAGTGAAGGGACTGGACGTAGCCTCGTTAACGGTGAACCAGTAAAAAGTTCTGTGTTTTTATTTTTACTTTATATCCGCTGTTAACTCTGTTTGATTCATACATCAGGTTTTGTTATAAAACTGCAAAAACAGAAAAAGTAATCAAGTTAGTCAAACAAAATTCAACCCCGTTCTCGTGTTTGCACCTTCAGTTTCCTTTGCCTCGAGGTTCCTTTTGTAGGCTTCTTGAAGGTCTGTGTCAGCTCATATAGCTGTTGGAAGACAGGCTGTTAGGTCTATGAGTTAATAGGCATGTGTTGTAAATAAACGAAGAATGTTCTTGCTTGATCATCAGAACGTTCTTCGTTTTTGTTTTGGGCAACTACTTGTATTTGTCACTTTAAGACATCTGTTTGTAAACTATGCTATTATGTACTTGTGTTAGTGATGTAGTGCCTCATTTGTCCAAGCTGTTCTTGCTTATCTAAGTCATCAATTTTGAAGATAAATCTTGCAATTTACTTTTTATGTATTGTTCTGACTTTGTTGATTCTTTTGACGAATTTGTCTAGAGTATCCTTGAATATACAATTTTGTTCCTTTGTAGCAGTTATTGGTGATTTGTCATGCATCTTGATGTACTTTTGCAGCCTAAATTGATCTTGATTTCAAGAGGTTTTGTTCTTAGATTGATGTTGTGAAAGCCAGATCGATCTTCGTTTTTCTATTTTATTAATTAGAGCAACCTTGATCTTTCAAATTGATATGTTTCTTTTGATTTGATCTTTGTTATTTTTGATGTCTTTCTTTGATTAATTGACTCAAAAGCACGCATTAAATTACAACTTATTTTTCGAATCATAATTAAAATATTAATTAAGTTGATTTGATTATTATCAAAACATTTAATTTGGCAATGATGACATAGTATGCTACTTGGAATGATGTGGCGCTAAGGTACAACACTTGTTATGCATTATACAAATGCAAGATGCACCTATATTTGCATCGTTGTTCATGATCCATCGTTGCAACATCATTTTCTTTTGATCAACCTTTAATGATTAACCTTTTTATCTCTAGAGGATTTTATAGAGATGATACTTATAGTTACTTTTGTATTGTCGTAGCATATCCTCAAGGTATGTAACACAAAAACTCAATGTGAGTTGTCACATAAATTTCAATCATAGTCTTGTATAGATTTAATGCATGAGAACATTTAGTTTTCAAGGAACATTTTGAACATCGTGATTTTAAAGTGCTATTTTAATATCATTGTGAGGTTGCAAACAATTGTTATAATCTTCTTATGCTACTTTGATTCTTTCATTATTGAGTAGATCTTATGCACTTGTTGATGTGAATGGCTTCTAACTTGTTCAATTAAGTGATTTTTGTTCATTAAACAAAAGCTCAAATACAATCCTTAGTAGATCATCATTCATAAAACTTAGCATTTACTTCATGAGATTTGTTATCATTAAAAGATATATCAAAAAGGATTTTGACCTCAACAATCTCCCCATTTTTGATGATGACAAATCTTTTGAATAAATCTTTAAGTTTTATGGATGGATATAATAACAAATGTATGAATGTTCATATCTATCCAATTAAATTCCCATTAAACGCGTGCACGAGTTTAATTATTCACATTTTTATTAAACTTCCCCTAAACATATGCAAGAGGTTAATTCATAACATTCTTCATTCATTATTTCCATTCTATATTGCTCTCACATCCTATATTTTTCTCCCTCTTTTGTCATTTTTCAAAAAGGCCGGGGATAAAAAAAATATAGGCTAAATAGCACATGTGGTCCCTTAACTTAATTTCAGTTAACGTTTTAGTCATTTATCTTTTTTTTTTCTCGATTTAGTCGTTTATTTTAATTTTAAGTGACAATTTAATCTTTTATGTTTTAAAATGTCAACAATGTTATCCATTTTTTTACAAAAATTCAAAAAATTCATCAAAATTTTCAACTAAAACCCACAAAATTAACTATATTCTTCAATATAATACAAATTTCATCAAATTCGAAACTCAAATCTTCAAATAAAATCATATTTCCATCTCTAACAACATCAAATAAAGAATGAAAATATGATTTTATTTGAAAATTTGAGTGATGAATTATGAAATTTGTATTATATTAAAGAATATAATTAATTTTATGGGTTTTGGTTGAAAACTTTGATGAATATTTTGAATTTTTGTAAAAAAAAAGATAATATTGTTGACATTTTAAAACATAAAAAATCAAATTGTCACTTAAAATTAAAATAAAGGACCAAATCGAAAAAAAAATAGATAAAAGACTAAAACGTTAATTGAAATTAAGTTAAGGAACCACAAGTGTTATTTAACCAAAAATACAAAAAATATAAGTACAATTGTAGGAAAAAAATATAATGATATTGCACCTAAAAAACATGCAGTTTTAAGAAGTCCATTCACAACTCAAACTTATCAAGTTTGCAAAGAGTATGTATCATGATGAAATACTGTTTCAGTCAATTTTACAATCAAGACGTGGACAATGATGATAAAGCAAAACGATCCAATCACATAAGAAATAATATGATTAGTCAATTTTAGAAAAGATAATTTGACCTCTTTTAAAGCAAGTTGTAAAGAAAAGAATATTCTCTAACAACTCCCCATGAGTATTATAAAATGAATATCAATTTTCTAGATTTTTTAAAATAGATATCTCTTGCTCTTTGTCCTCTTTCACTAAGAGCAGCATTTTCATAAATGATATTGTCCAATGATATAAAAAAGAAGAAAAAAAATGACACATATGTGGAAGCAGTAAAATTACACTGAAATGACATTTATCGAAAACAATTTCTCTCTTTACATAACATGAGAGAGAATCGTTATGCATTTTTCAAAAACAAAAAACTTTTAGAGGATCATCTTTTGAAAATTTACTTGCTTTTTAGAGTAATATAAAAGCAATTTCACATAACGATTTCACAAGATTTTTGAAAATTCACATGTTTACAATTACGCACATGCATGAGACGTTTTGATTGTTGCAATTTCATGCTTAAAATATATTTTGAACACTAAAATCATATATCACAATAACATTATGCAACAAATAAGACTCATTGTGCACAAACATGTATATATCAAATAAGACTCACTTCTATATTTTGACTCCATGACATGTAAGAAAATTAAGATGTTTGTCTAATTTCATGCTATAAATAGGTCAAAAATGATTTCAAGAACATAACATGCAAACCATATTCTTTTAAGATCAGTTTTGATGTTTGTGGTCACTTAGCACACAAAAATTCCCATGAAAACCATTCAGATATGCTCTTGTTCCAAAAATAAAATTTAAACAAGGATTTTGGTTTGAAATATATTGAAGAAGGATTTTTTACATAAGTATGTCATAATATCAATTTTTGAAAAGCCATATCCAAAGACAAACTACACTTAAACACCAAGCAAAGTATAGTTAAGATATGCAAAAACAAGGATGATTCATCCAAAAACATGAATTGAGATAAATGAACATATATAAGTCTTGTAGAGATAAGATATATAAAAAATGCACTACAAGTCAAACTTATGAAAGGAAGCATAGATAATTAGATTCAATTATAAGAAACATAAATTTTTATCTTTTTTCTTGTTCCAAGTATGGTCTATCATGCATCATAATTAAAAGGATAACTTCAAATGTTGAAGTATTAATTTATCAACAAGAATATATTTTCAATTTCGCGCACTACATGACTTGCTCATAGCAACTATTGATCAACAATTCAATCAAGTATACAGACATCGCTAACTAAACTGTAAAAAGTGAATTTTCGCAAGCACAATCATTTAACATTTGATGTAGGAAGGTTCGCGGCCAGAATCGAGGAAGAAACGGGTTTGCGGACAAACGCAACGGGAAATGCGGAAAACGATCGTCCGGAGTCAGATTGCCTATTATTATACCTTTCTGGAAAGGGAATCGCGCCATAAACACAACTCACCGCTTTGCTGTGTTGTATGGGCTCCTGAACCATTTTGGGCCTCAAAACAACATTTTTAGTTTTTCCTGTAATTTCAGACTTTTACTGTTTTGCCTAATTTTCGCACTAGGGTTTCGTTTAGTTATTTAAATACTTTCTATGCTGTAACGAAAGGTATCTTTCAATTGAATAATTAATTTCGAGAGTTTTCTCTTCTCTGGTGGATTCTAGAACTTGCTTGTTCTTTCGGATTTAGCGCTTGTAAATCTTTTGCGATTCCGACTGTGTCAACATTTGAAATTAATTACAAGTTAAAATCGATCATTATGAAATATGCGAGCTAAACTTAACTTTTGCAACAAAATGTACTTACACTACGCCAAAAATGGCCTTTTACAACGCACATTTTAAAGCGCTTAATAACTAAAAGCGCTGTTGTATAATATTTTAAAAATAACGGAGGATACAACAGTGCTTTAATGACAAGCACTTTAGAAAAAACGCTGTTGTAGGGTCATGAAGGGTTTAGGATTTACAGAAAAGCGCTGTTGTAGGGTCACAGCGATTTCACATAATGAAAAGCGCTGCTTTAGAGCACTTCACATAAAAGCACTGTAAAATATAGCGGTCTCATATAAAGTTGAGAGCGCTACATTTACAGCACTTTCTATAAAAGCGCTGTAAAGGTTTTAAAATTTAAATTATAGCGCTCACACACTATATTACGAAATATATTTACAGCGCTTATGGATAAAAGCGCTGTAAAATATAGCGCCCGCACACTATATTTACAGCGCTTTTATGAGCGCTTTTTTAGAAAGCACTGTAAATGTTGTAAATGTTTTCAATTTTAATTTCTGAAAGCCTTTTACAGCGCTTATGGACATAAATCAATAAATAAATAAAAACATATTTAATACGTTCTATCCCTTCGAACCCTATTACGAACTTTCCTCTCCTCTACTTTGCGCTTATTTTTACTGAGTGATTGTTGTCTCAGGTACTGTATTAATTTATTAATTTGTTATTGTCTCTAAAACTGATAAATTGTTATCTAATAAACCATATAAAATTTTAGATGATAAATATGTTCTGCTTTGAAATTTGTTCGATCTGTTCTGTTTTGAAATCAGACTTGTATGCATGACCTTGGACTTTGGTTTCCATTTTCAAATATTAGTCTATATATACTATAGATTTGTATGATGTTATAGATTGATAAATTTGTGTAACACAGCATTCATAAGCTGCATTCATAAATTCATACATGATAAATCATATAAAATCTGTTCTGTTATGTTTTGATAAATTTGTTATATATTGATTTGTTCTTACTACATTCATATAGGTCATATAATTAAAATGGATCGGAAATGGATGTCTGCCAATCGATTGTCAAAAGAGTATGAAAATGGAGTGAAGGAGTTTGTTGAATTTGCAGTGAAGAATGCAAAAGACCCAAATCGAATCACTTGTCCTTGTTTAAAATGTTATATTGGAAAATGCGTTTGAGCATATGAATTGGAAGGACATTTAGTATGGCATGGAATTGATAAAAGCTATATATGTTGGATAAAACATGGTGAGAAAAAAAAAGGGAACACTTATTTTGATAGTGATGCGACATATGATTCAAATGATTATTTCGACACAGATACATATGAGCAGGACCGAGTTGAAGATATTGCAAAACCAGTTGAAGAAGATCTTCGGGATTGTCCTAAAATGTTTGAGAGTTTGTTGAGTGATGCAGAGAAACCATTATATAATGGTTGTACTAAATTCACAAGACTTTCGGGGATATTAAAGTTGTACAACTTAAAAGCGAGAAATGGATGGTTTGATAAAAGCTTCATAGAATTATTAACACTCCTAAAAGATATGTTGCCAGATGATAATGAACTTCCCAGTCAAACCTACGAGGCTAAACGAATTTCGTGCTCTATTGGCATGAGTTACGAAATGATTCATGCGTGTCCTAACGATTACATTTTATTTCGAAAAGAATATGAATTACTAAAGGCGTGTCCGAAATGCAATGTCTCTCGATATAAGAAGAAAGAATCTACTCCAGCAAAAGTCGTGTGGTATTTTCCTATAATACCAAGATTTAGGCGAATCTATCGCAGTGAAGAAGATTCAAAACACCTTACATGGCATGCAGATGAAATAATTAGAGATGGAAAGTTACGACACCCTACAGATTCTCCATAATGGGCAAAAATTGATCACGAATATCCTGATTTCGGTAGAGTCAAGAAATCTACGACTTGCACTTTCTACTGATGGAATGAATCCACACGGTCTTCAAAGCATATCACACAACATGTGGCCTGTGATTTTTTTGATTTATAACCTACCTCCATGGTTATGTATGAAGCGCAAGTTTATGATGTTGTCTCTGTTAATTTCTGGACCCAAACAACCGAGGAATGGTATCGACGTTTACTTGGCTCCTTTAATTGAAGATTTAAAAAAGTTATGGGAGTCAGGTTTGGAAGTTTATGATGGGTATAAGAAAGAATGTTTCAATTTGAGGGCTATGTTGTTCGGCATAATTAATGATTTTCCAGCATATGGTAATTTATCAAGGTATAGCATTAAAGGTCAGTGTGCCTGTCCTATATGTGAAGAGAGTACAGATTGGATGCGGTTGAAACATTGTAAGAAGAACGTCTTTCTTGGACATCGTAGATTGTTACCTTTTAGTCATCATTATCGTGGGTGGATAAATGCATTCAATGGAAAATCAGAGGAAGGTACTGCTCCAAAAGCACACACTGGATATCAAATATTGGAAAAAGTACAAGGTTTGACCAATAAATTTGGCAAACCATTTGCGGGAGAGCTTGTCAAAACTGGGTGGAAGAAAAAGTCAATTTTCTTTGAATTGCCATATTGGAAGTCATTGTATATAAGACATTTTTTCGATGTGATGCATATAAAAAAAATGTCTTTGATAGTGTTATTGGTACGTTACTCAGTGTTCCGGGAAAGTCTAAGGATTGGATTTGGTCGATATGGGAATAAGAAATGAATTAAGCCCTCCAGAATTAAAGTTCCCTCCTCTATTGGCCCTCCTGTTTTTCATCTCTTCAACCTCTCTACACTTCTCCACTAACACTTGGAAACGTTGAATTCCCAAAGGTAAGACTGAGTCTTGAATCTCATACTTAAGTCCATTTTGAAAGCGATGACACATAAACTGTTCATCAACTTCTTCCCGGAAAAATCAGAAATGTCTGGACAACGATTCAAACTTAGCTGCGTATTCCCCTACTGTCATATTTCCCTGGTGCAATTTCAGAAAATCGTCACCCAACTTGGTCCTAGTGCTCATCGGGAAGTATTTGTCCAAAAACTTCTTTTTGAACGACTCCCAGTTCACTTCCTCTTGAGCTGACCCCATCAGTAGCCTTGTACTTCTCCACCAATACTCTGCATCCCCTATCAGCAGATACGTGGCATAGTTAACCTTCACCGCTTCTCGACAATTAATCATCTCGAAGATTTTCTCCATCTCTTGAATCCACTGGTCCGCTCTTTCTAGACCCTCATCACCCTTGAACTTGGGAGGATTATGGCGACGAAAATACTCTAGTCTTCTAGATTCAGCAGCGCGAATCTCTCTTTCCCTCTTCTCTAGATCTTGTTGAGTCTTTGCAGCCGTCTGTGCAGCAACAGACGCAGCCATGTTGTTCATTGCTTCAGCCATCCTATCTTCCCGGCTGACATTGGCTCTTGTGGTGTCGTCTCTTCGTGGAGGCATTGTTTCCTACAAAACCATCATCACTTCAGTCACACCACAACTTACACAAGACTTGACACTTTAACTACTTACTCCTATGCATGATCAACTAATAACTCAAAACAAATACTTTAATTAGAGCTTTAAACCAAAACTTTAACCAAATGCTCTGATACCACAATTGTAACACCCCGAGTTTAAAACACAGTGCGAGTGTATTTTTTTTTATTTTTAAAATCAATAATTAAAATGATTTTCCAGATTTAATTCATAAAGAATTAAAATAAAGTTTTCACTAATCCATTTCATAAAATGATACTTCGTAATTTAATCGTAATATCCCTAAGTACTGAATTCTGGAAATTTAATGATAAACATCAATATATTTCAAAAGATAATAGTGTCATAACCTTAATAGGAAATATCAGAGTGCGGAAAAATATTAGCGGAAAAGTAGTACAATAATTCCCAAAATAACCAATTACATATTCCAATTCAAAATCCTATACATCAACTCTAACTGATCATGCACTAAGCTACAGTAGCACGGTCTCTGCCGCATCCTCTACAAGTCTCGTCTCCAGCCAGTTGTCCGCCCCTCTGCGTTGTCTACAAATACGTCGTGCGTAAAGATCAAGGAAAACTAACGACGTCTCCGTCGTTAGTGTAATCGTCGGTAGGAAGGGTTCGGGTATCATCTGAGGGCAAAGCCCAGTTTCCACAATATAATAGCAAGGGTCACCGACCGAAATTAACAAATAATCACATAGCATATATCTCACAGCAACAAATATATCTATGGCATATCATACAACAATGATGGAAAATAATGATGCTCATTTTGAAATTTCATGACATATATGCCTTTCCAAAAACAACAGCCAATTATTGTGAAAATATGTGGTAAGTACAACCAACACTTCAGCAATCACAATCATTAATCAGAAATTCAGATTCTGTAAAGTACTCACACACATCAATTTCCAATCATCATCATATAATCCAATTGTGACCCACCAGTCAATCCCTCGATGCAATATGTATAAGCTCATGTATACATTTTCTTGAAATCACCAAGGTGCAGTCGCTCAACAGACCAGCACAATTTAAATATGTATGACTTTAATGGACCTCAAGACCAGGGTGCAATCGCTCAACAGATCAGCACCAGTGCAGTCGCTCAACAGACTAGCACTCGTGCAGTCGCTCAACAGACCAGCACGTTTGACATATACCAAGGTACAATCGCTCAACAGATCAGTACCTAGTGCAGTCGCTCAACAGACCAGCACTCGTGCAATCGCTCAATAGATCAGCACGTGGTTGCGCATTTCAGGGTACAGACGCTCAACAGTCCAGTACCAGTGCAGTCGCTCAACAGACCAACACCTATATACCAAGGTACAATTGCTCAACAGATTAGTACCTAGTGCAGTCGCTCAACAGACCAGCACTCGTGCAATCGCTCAACAGATCAGCATGTGATTGCGCATTACTCTGTGGCCTATCGCGGGTACCACTTGACTATGCAATGTATGAATATGCAGTGTTTTCTCTTCACTGAAACAGTATGCATTATCAAGAAAATTCAACCTTTCCATCATTTTTCAAAACATCTCAACATAATCAATGTCATCATCATCACAATCATGTTTAAACAGTCAAGTAATCATTAAAACTTTGCAATGTTTTCCCAAACTCTTAAAATTCATAACACAGTGTTTAAAACTGAGATTTCTGGAAATACGAATCTGTATTCGAATACAGCTTCTCTGTATTCGAATACAAAAGCCAAAAGCAGTGCAGAATTACACTCTGTATTCGAATACAGCCCTCTGGTATTCGAATACAGATGCAGTCTCAATGCACAAATCAACATTTTTCACTACCTCATTAAATCTTAAAAAATTCATCACCACCACTTCAAAATATCACCAAAAGTTCCATTTTAATTCACCACAAACATTCCCAATATTCCCCAACACTTACGGTTTACAAAACACTGTTGAAAACTTGAAATTTCTGAAAACTAGAATCTGTATTCAAATACAATCCCCCTTGTATTCGAATACAGAAGCATGAAACTACAAATTCTGCATTCTATATTCGAATACAGAAGACAAAACATTGAAAATTCAGCATTTTCTCCCAGGTCATTGAAGGTTTTCAAAACATCATCCTCTCCTCTTTAAAACTATTTCAAAGACTCCATTTTAAATCATTTTAACCCTTCTCAAAGTTTCCCAACACTTTAAAATTCACATGACAATGTTTAAAACTTGATTTTCTGGAAGACAAGAATCTGTATTCGAATACAACTTCCTTGTATTCGAATACAGAAGCTAAAAACTGAGTTTCTGGAAAAACCCGAATCTGTATTCGAATACAGCATGCCTGTAGTCGAATACAGATGCGAATACAGTGTTTAAATTTCACTTTTGTATTCGAATACGACATGGTCGTAGTCGAATACAGATGCTAAGTTAGAAGCAAAAATCCTTCCCCTGTATTCGAATACAGGGGCTCGTATTCGAATACAAGTTTGAAAATAGAAGCTTGACAGGTTGTATTCGAATACACACATGTTGTATTCGAATACACCTTCGAAAACCAGTGAAATTTTCCTGAGACTTCAACACATTTCAAACTGTTTCTTTTGAAAAATCAGCACAACCACAAAACAGTTTTATCACTCTTTTTAAACCATAACACTCAGGCTTTTACATCAATAAAGATTTTCCATAAGAAAACACTTTCATCATTTAAAATCCCTTTTCTTTTGAAAACATCAACATCACCAGAATCACTCAAAACAGAAACAGAAGCAGAATCATCAACACCAGAACATCCAGAAATAGAAATAGAATGATCAACATTAGAATCATCCAGAACCAGAACATGCATCCCCAAAACAGCATGCATGGTATTCTCCAGTATGCTTACACAACCAACACAACATGCAAAGCATGTTTCAGCTTTCTCACACAAACAGAATCAACATACAAAGCATTTCAGCTTTCTCACACCATCAGAACATCATGCAAAGCATATCAGTTTTCTCAAACATAAGAACAACATGCAAAGCATTTCAGCTTTCTCACACAAATAGAATCAACATGCAAAGCATTTCAGCTTTCTCACACAAACAGAATGACATTAATACATTCAGTCAAACAGAAATCATCACACAGCAACAAACACCAACATAATGTGTTTTCGCATTTTATAACAACATTCAAAACAGTTTATGAACATGTATTTTAATCATCTTTAAAATAACATGCAAAACATTTTTTAGCTTTCCCACACAAATCAAACAGCATTGCAGTAACAACCAGAACAGCAACATCACAGATTCATCACACATCACAGAATGCATTTTCTTCATTTTTTCAAAATGTCATTGCAAAATAGTTTTTTCTTCAAAACAGTGGTGAAAACATCAGTAATGCTATGCCAGTTATGCATTTACAGCCCTAATGCAACTAGAAAGTGGAAGGTGTCCTTACCCTTGCTGCGTTTTCTGCTTTCGTTCCCGTTTACGCGTCAAAAACCGGTGAAACTGCCGCTTGCGTTTGCTGCTACGAAACTGGGTTCTCTATCTCCGTAATGATGTGGGGAACAACTTTTGTACTGGGGGTTTTCTAGTTTGGTGCCTGGGTTTCCAATTAATGGCACTTTTGAGAAACTCCCTCTCTTTTCTTTTTAAAATCGTGAAACAGATTTCAGAGTGGGAAGGGAGGGGTACTGTTACATGCAGTATGGGCAGTGAGGGAGGACTATGACACTGTTACATGCAGTATGGAGGAGAGAAAGGTTTCTGCCTTTGCTCTGTCCTCTACCGTCCATATATATAGGCACCTCCATGTGCCACCTCATCACCAAAAATGTTAAAATATTGCTGGATCCTCCAGCACTTAATCGTTTTTCGTTGCAATTAGCCGATAATCCCTTAATTAACTGTCCGTTAATTTAATTACTCGTAATTAAATTAATTTATTCTTCATCCAATAATCTTAATATATCTTCAAAAATAAATATTTATATATATATATTTACTCAAAACATACATATATTAAATATTTTACAAATATCCCCAAAATACACTTAAAATTAATTCCATAAATTAATTCTTAAATTTAAGGGTCTTACAATAAGTGTCCAGATCAAAAGGTAAAATTCATGTCCAGATTAAATAATAAATTTCAGAAGATAAATGAAAAATGATCCAGACTTAAGTATCATGGCCCAGTGTTGGCCGAGATCAGAAGATCATAAAATAGTCCAGATTAGTTCATATGATCTAGTATTGGCCGAGATCAGAGGATCACAGAAGTGGCGCAGGTCAGATTACGCAAGTCCATAGTTGGTCGAGATTATAAGATCATACGGTCCATATTTAATCATGATGATAATCAATGGAGACTTGATTAAATTCGAATAAGACTTGATTAAATTTTAATAGCAATTGATCAAAATATTAAGAGGATTTGATACAAAAATAAATTGAAGTCTTGTGGGAATTCAGAAGCTATTGGTGGGAAGAAAGATTTGATCCAGAATTAATCAAGAACAGGATTGGCCAAATTTATTTTCGAATGCATATCTGGAGCTAAAAAGATATGTTTTTATTTAAGTGAAACCCGATTGGCCAAGTTATTTTTGCAAGAGAATCTAGACAAGATACAACTCGAATTTAATCATGGAAGTGACCCTAATCTTCATCTATAATAGGAGGCTTAAGGCAGAAGACTCAACATCGAAAATACTTGAGAGTCATACACTTCCAAAAGCAAAATACTTGAGTTTTCAGTGAGGTCAATTGTGAGTATCCGCTTTCTAGAAGCAAGTACTCTAAGTTTGTCATTCCCTTGTGTTAGGTCTAAGTTGTTGAAGTAGAGTCTACAATCTGAGGGAGTCAGAAGGAGTAGCAGATTACTTAGCAATTAGATTCAAGGTTATTTTCCTCAAAAGTCTAGGGTTGTTAGACTTTTTGAGAAGACTGACTTAGAGGGTCAGTGGTACTTTGTAATTCAAGGTTTTTGAATTAGTGAAATCCTTCAAAGTGAAGGGACTAGACGTAGCCTAGTTAACGGTGAACCAGTATAAAATTCTGAGTTTTTATTTACTTTATATCCGCTGCTAACTCTGTTTTAATTCATACATAACAAGTTTTGTTTTAAAACTAAAAAGTAATCAAGTTAGTCAAACACAATTCAACCCCCCTTCTCGTGTTTGCACCTTCACCTCTAGCCGCTCATACTCTATCTAGAAAGGAAAAAATTGTTTTGTATAAATTTCTACACGAAGTTAAAGTTCCAGAAGGATACAGTTCAAACATAAAAAATTTAGTTTGTATGAAAGACCTCAAGTTAAAAGCTTTGAAGACTCATGATTGTCATGTTCTAATAGAGCATTTGCTACCAATAGGTATACGTTCCATTTTACCTGAAAAAGTTCGATGAGCCATAATTAAATTATGTTTCTTCTTTAGGCAAATTTGTAGTAAAGTGATTGATCCTCAGAAATTACCAACATTGCAGATGGAAATTGTTGTTACTTTGTGTGAGCTTGCAATGTATTTCCCACCCTCATTTTTTTGATATAATGGTTCACCTGACTGTTCATCTTGTTAAGGAGACACAACTTTGTGGGCCAGCTTACATGACATGGATGTATCCGATAGAACGAGATATGAAAATATTAAAAGGGTACGTAAAAAGTAGAAGTCGACCAGAAGGATGTATTATTGAACGGTACATTGTCGAAGAAGCTGCTGAATTTTGTACTGAATATCTATCCAATGTTGAATCCATAGCACTTCCTATGTCTCGTCATTCGGGAAGAATAATAGGAGAAGGGATAATTGGAAAGAGAGTAATGACTATATCAAGAACAGAATGGGAGTAGGCACAATTGTATGTTCTACACAATGATGATGAGGTTCAACCGTATGTTACAATACACATGGATCAGTTATCTAGTTTGAACATGAACAGGAATAAAAATTGCATAACACGAGAGCACAATCGAAGTTTTATCCCTTGGCTAAAAAATCACATTAGCTCAAAGTTTGATATAGACCCCACTTCAATTTCATAGAGATTGAGGTGGCTAGCAAATGGCCCGAGTTTACACGTCTTTTCTTACACCGGTTATGTAATTAACGGCTATACATTTTATACCACAAAACAAGATGAGAAAACTATTATGCAGAATAGCGGAGTCACTCTAGTAGCTGAAGCGATACACATCTCAAGTGCAAAAGACAAAAACCCAATATTTGCAAATCTATCATATTTTGGGGTTATCGAGCACATGTGGGAGTTGGATTACACAATGTTTCGTGTTCCCATCTTTGGTTGCAAGTGGGTCGATAATAATAATGGCGTTCGGATTGATGAGTCAGGGTTCTTGCTTGTCGATTTTAGGAGGGTGGGATACAAAGATGAACCTTTTATTTTAGCGTCGCAAGCTCAACAAGTGTTTTATGTCACTGATTCTGTTGATGATAAATGGTATGTTGTCCTATCGACCAATAATATAAGTGATGATAACAACAACGTTGAAGATGTTGGTAATGATATTTTCTTTGCGACATCACAACCATGTGAAATTGATTCAACTGATGATGGTTTATATCTTAGAGATGATCATGATGAGGGAATTTGGATTAATCCATCGTTTATCGTTAATGGGCAAACAAATGTGAATCCCACTAGGAAAAGAAGAAGGGCATCTTAAGTGTGTTTATGTGTTTTATATAAGTCATGTAATTATCTGTACTCATTGGGTAAAATTTCATGAAATAACTTGACCTGCCAGAATTGATCAGTATTTGATTTTATGATTATATAATTCATCATATAATTTTTTTAATTATGGATATTATATCACAAGTACTGTAAAATGCAAAATAAAATACAAGTACAATTAAAATACAATACAAGTACATTTACAGCGCTTTTACCCATAAGCGTTGTAAATAGTTTCAAAAAAAAATTACAAATACAAGAGACAAAACAGTTACAGTGCCAGAGGATGCATCCAGAGGATACACCTCCAGAGGATATCAGAGGATACACAAGAGGATACACCTCGAGAGGATACACCAGAGGATACTCCAGAGGATACCATAGGATACACCTCCAGAGGATACCAGAGGATACTCCTCCTGATGATACTAGAGGATACACCTCCAGAGGATACCAGAGGATACACCACTAGAGGACACCATAAGATGTCACTAGAGGATACACCTGCAGAGGATATCAGAGGAAAAATAACATTATCAGAGGATATGACATTAGTCCAGAACATAAGCATTAGTCCAGACTTGGTCCAGATTAAAATATCAAATGTAAATGGTTTCAAAAAAATAAATTACAAGTACAAAACATTTACAGCGCTTATGGATAAAAAGCGCTGTAAATGACAAAATAAAATACAAGTGCAAAACATTTACAGCACTTATGGATAAAAAGCGCTGTAAATGACAAAATAAAATACAAGTGCAAAAGATTTACAGTGCTTATGGATAAAAAGAATTGTAAATGACAAAATAAAATACAAGTGCAAAACATTTACAGCGCTTATGGATAAAAAGCACTGTAAATGACAAAATAAAATACAAGTGCAAAACATTTACAGCGCTTATGGGTAAAAAGCGTTGTAACATGCTCATATAGCGCCTTTTATATAGTGTGTATATAAGCGCTGTAAAATACTATTTAAGGCGCTTTTTATATAATCTTTTAAAGCGCTCTTTGTAAAAAGCGTTGTAAAAGGTTTTTTTATTATATTATGTAAACTGATAATATAAGAAACCGCATCTTCATTTTCTTCTTCATTACGTATATTCTCATATCCCTTACGAAATTGGCAGTGTGAAACCCTTACCATTATGTACTCTCTATATGAACCATTCTCCATATACGAACCCTTCTCCCTAGTGCGAACCCTTCTCTCTGTCCATATTCATTACGTACGTACTATCTGTCTTCATCATTCTCCATTTTCACTAAGTTCTATCCATACGACCATAAAGGTTTTTAAGGCGCTTTTTGTTCAGTTTTTTAAAGCGCTCTGTGGAACCCTAGTGATATCTTCTCATTGCACAAGAGATTTCTATTTGTATTTTTGCGACGTCGTAACCCTAAACTATAGGTATTTTTATTCATATCTCGTTGTCACTAAACTTATAGTGCATGTTGTATTTATTCAATTTGTTGTAGTCACTAAACTGCATAAAACTTATACTCGTGTTAAACTTATACTGTGTGAAATGTATATATAAATGGATTCCAACAAAGATTTAGGTCTTCAAAACGAGGAAGTTGTAAACACTAAAGTTGAAAACAATGAAGCTGTCAACGCTAAAGGCTATGAAGGCGAAGTGAAGCGTGGGGCAACTATAATGCAAAAAGTCATTATAGCAAGAATTACTGGAATAAAATTTGACGTAGATTAGGTTTTTCTTTATTTGTTTTTTGAAAGCAATCACTTACACTATAGCTATGAGTTTATTAGGTTGGATGGAATGAAAGTGGCCAGCCGATTGAGCCCAACAGTTCAATGATGGTAGGCTACATCGATGCTGTTGTCCGCCAAAATATTCCAATAACAATCGATGACTGGAGAGACAAAGCATTGAAGGATGCTCAAGACATACTGTGGAGTGATGTACAAGTAATTAACTTTTTTACTCCACTTTTTTGTTACTTAATTATAATTTTTTTCCATTGAAATACTTTTATTCAAACTCTTTATTTATTTGGTTTTCAGAGCGCTTTTAACATTGATGATGTGCGTAAGAATTACATACTTAGAGTTACGGGTAAAATTCACAAAGGATTTATATCCCATATGTCAAATTGTTACCTGAGTGACAAGCAAGGAAATGTGAATGTTGAAGCTCCAAACATTTTCAAACACTATATAACACATGAAGAGTGGAGCTCTTTTGTTGCTAAACGCTCAGACCCCGCATTTGTGGTCATATTTATTTTATTAGTATTGTGTTTTATTCATATTCATATCTTATATTTTTTACACGATCGTTATTTTTTTTATTTATATATAGAATAAAAGTACAACAAATCGGGAGAGAGCAAAAAACCCAATGCATCCATACAAAAGATCGCGTATGGGGTATGCGCGTTTAGAGAAAAAAATTGTAAGTAAACATCACTTTTATACATTTTGTTAGCTAGATTATAAACTATAGTTTATAATTAATATTTTGTTTATGTCTTAATGAACAGCTGCAAGAGACGAAATCCGATCAACCATTGGGTCGTCATATCTTGTGGAAGGAGGCTCGCGTAAATAGGGATGGAATAGTGGACAACGAAAATGTTCAACAAGTTGTCCAACAATCTGTAAGTATATATCACTTTAATATTTTTTAATATTGTCTTTTTAAAATGATATTGAACTTATCTTTTTAATACTACATGTATTTTAGGAAAACTTGGAACAAAGTCTTGAAAATCAAGATGAAAATAAAGAAGTCATGGACATTCTCGGCAAGGTATTCAATGTTCCTGAATATTCTGGCCGTGTGAGGGGTAAGGGATTTGGCGTGACTCCCAAAAGTTATTTTTCACATGAGAAGTGCATAAATCCCTCGAATGATCAAGTATTAGAAGCGCTGAAAACCCTTTTGGAGCAAGTTGCGTACTTGGTTAAAAAAGATAAGGAACGTGAAATGCAAATAAGTGAAGATGGAAGTTGCAACATTAGTCGTAAAAGTCTACCGAAGGTAATTAATTACTTAACGAAATAAGAAATTCATTCAACCTAATTGTTTCACATACTTATGTATTAACTGTTGATTTAATTTAGGGGGTTTCACGTTGCTATCTATACTTGTCTTCCCCTACCCGCATGGTTGGGAAAGGAACATTGTACAATACTTTGGGAGAAGTATTGCACACTAAAGATATCCCTGCCAGCCATGTTAAAGTTTCACGTGTGGTGGCTTTAGAACCACTTGCACCGTTGCCTATCCCCGACAACGACGGAGATATGAAACTTTTGGGAGACGTAATAGGTAGCTATGTGGCATGGCCGAAACATCTTGTTGGTAGTGATCGAGAGGTATGTTTTAATTGCTATGTATGTTTAGTTGTATGATTATGATTGATTATATGTATTTGCTGATTTTTCCGCTTTTATATTTCACATTTATTTAGATTGTTGCTAAAGCTCGCAGCGAGTCTGTCACTTCGCCAGAAAAGGCACCAGAAAAGGTTTGACATATACATCAATTCATGTATACAAAATGATTAGCTTACTATAATAACTAACAAACTGATCAACCTCATTTTTTCAAATTCAAGCAAAAAATAAATCCGCTGCACTGCAGGTGCAGGTCCGTTGTAAAAGTAAACCTTCCAAAATCCAAAAATTAGATCGAGGAAAACCAGTTGCTCTTCCTAAAATAAGTCAACCACGCCTTGCTCGATTTGGTGAGTGTCTTGACAAAGCAACAAAGATGAACATGAAGAGCAACGGTGATACACGTGTGCTAAACATGGAAAAAGGTATATTCGGAGAAGAAAATTTAGAACTACTTGGCACTGAGCAAATATATGAACTTCTCGATCATAAAGAGCTTAGTGCTACTGTAATCAGCATATACATCAGGTAATTTAAATACTTTATTTAAGATATAAAATATTACCTTTTAATTGCATCACTTCCACATTAATTTATTGATATTATAATCTAATTGTATATTTGAAGGTTTTTGTACGAGAAGTTGGTATGCGAGCGGAAATTGTCAAGTAGATTTTCATTCTTATCTCCGCATAAACTATCAATGTTTAAACTCGATCTTGAAAATGTAAATAAATATGTAGTTGATAGGCTTATAGAAAATAAAGAGAAGGACAAGATGTTTCTGGCACCATACAACTCAGGGTACGTAATTAGATACTTTATCTATATTGTTTAATTTATGATATTATGAGTTGTGTAAACAAATTTGCCAACCAAATTAGTGTTGTTGTAGGAAACATTGAGTGTTGTTTGTCATAAATGCGACTTCTGAAATTGTATATTATTTAGACCCATTGCACGGTCATTTCAACAATCACCCTGATATAAAGAACGTCTTCGACACGTAAGTAATATTCATTTGGTTTGGTCATTGAATAATAATCACATTTATTTGATAGTGCTCTGCAAGTTTTCCGCGCTCAAAGGGGTGCTTCAGTGTCGAAGAATAAGTCAAACAACATCACATGACTTCCAGTAAAGGTTATAGAACTTAATTATATGCCTTTAAATTTTAATTTACAATATCAATGCATAAATATTTATTGGCGTACATGTTTTATTTTATAGTGTCCGCGCCAAACTAACAACATAGACTGCGGATACTATATAATGAGGTTCATGAAGGAGATTGTTGATCTGAATCAACATATAATTCCAGAAATGGTACGTTATTTTCATTATATTTTGATTTTCATATATAAACTATATATATGTATATATATTTGATTCTCACTTATTTTGCTTCAGTATTTTGACAACTTCAACCCAACTTACTCTGAAAATGATCTCAAAGAACTGAAAGAAGAATGGTGCCAGTTTGTCCTTGAAATGAACATTATATAATTTGTAATTAATTTGTTGATATATTGTCATCATGTAATTTGTTTTGTGAATATGTAATTCATACTGTGAATATATTGCTACTGTCATGATGTAATTTGTTCTATGAATGTGTAATTCATACTGTGAATATTGAATGTAATTTGTTCTGATAATATATGTAATTCATACTGTAATTTATTGTAATTTGTTGTTGTGAAACACTTGTAATTGATATTGTTGAATATGAATATGAATTTGTAATTTGTGATGTGAATTTTAATGTTGAAAAGAAGAATCTGAATGTGATATTTGATGTTCATAATATATAATAAAAAAGACAGCGCTTCTTTAAAAAATGCCATAAAAAATTCATTTACAGAGTTTTTTAAAAAACGCTTTTTAAAAAATGCCATAAAACGTTTTACAGCGCTTTTTCAGAAAAAGCGCTGTAAAACGCGTTTAAATATGGACCTATTACAGCGCTTGTTTGAAAAAGCGCCGTAAATCCTATATAAGAAGGGCGCTTCTTATATGGACCTTTTACAACGTTTGTTTGAAAAAGCATTGTAAATCCAATATAAGAAGCGTGCTTCTTATATTGACCTATTACAGCGCTTTTTTTAAAGAGCGTTGTAAATCCAATATAAGAAGGGCGCTTCTTATATTGACCTATTACATCGCTTTTTTTAAAAAGCGCGGTAAATTCAATATAAGAAGCGCGCTTCTTAAATTGTGTTTACAACGCTTTTTTGTATTTTCATTAGCGCTGCTGTACCCTTTTACAGCACTATATACTAGGGCGCTTAAAAGCGCTGTAAAGGGCTTAAAAAAAGCGCTGTAAAAGACAATTTTTGGCATAGTGTTAACAAAACAATGCATTGCTCAATCTTTACAATACACTAATATAATTTCAATGCATTCTTAACAAATTTTGTCCAAGCTTAAAGCAACATGAATTTATCATAGCAATAAAATATACATTGCAGCTTGTTTATGAATTAAACATAAGTTTTAATGAATTAGACAAATGCACATCCAAGTCATGACAAAAATGTGTATTCAACATGATAAGCTTTAAAGTCTATACTTGAAAAAAATTAGTATGCATTCCTAACTTCAAGACAGTTCAAACAATCAATCAATTAACGTCATTGGATAACAAGATTCAAGTCTATTATAATCTAAATATTATAAGATTTATAATTGAGTGTATCTTCTTTGATGGTTTTCCTCACTTGAGGTTCAATGATGAAAGCATCTTTAAATATTTTGTAGTTTCTTTTCTTGCTCGTTCATTTAACATCATTGTAATTTGAGATTTCAGCCTTTGTTACATCCTCAAATGTTGAGCAAACTTATCCTCTTAAATATTCACTCACTAGAAAAGATCATCCTCTCATAAAATGACTTTGGGTGGTGAGGATGACTATTATCATGTTTAGACCAATTTACTCATGATTCATTGTTATAGTCAAAGCCATTGTGGTTTCATCATTCATCTTAAGAGCGTTATCATCTTCAAGAGAATGTTCTGAACGTTTAAGAATAATATCTAAATGTTCATTCATCGTTCCTTCTTTCTAAACTTTTAAGAATAATATCTAAATGTTCATTCATCGTTCCTTCTTTCATTTTCTTTGGAAGACAAATTAGCTCTTATTTAAAGAGTGGTATTTCCAATTATTTGATCTTGGAGACGATTGTTTTTCAAATTCCAATTCTTGTTGAAGTTTGTGAGGATGATGCTTAAGCATTCTCAAAGTCTCAACCTTTTGATTTACCAAAGTTTAATATTGTAATTATTCTTTTCCATCATCCTTTCTTTTTCATGAAAATCATCAAATTCATGAAACATAATATGCATAATTTCCTCTAAAATTTAGGCCTTGAAATTCTTTATTCTATAACATTTATAGAAAGTAGAGTATCCCAAAAATATGTCTTGACTTTGAATCAATTTTGCACAAATTTTCTTTATTATACAAAGTATATTAATGACATAAAAAAATTTAAAAGTACGATTTGTTTAGAAAATAAGATTCAAAACATAAGAAATAATGTTTATGGCTTCTCCCCCAAAAGCATTTTTCAACATATGATCATTCATTTAAAATTCACTACAAAAAAATATCTATTGTGACAATCAGATTTTATGATGTTTTTTTATCTGTCACTAAAACTACTTTTAGCGATAGTTAGAGTGTCACTATTTCTAAAAATATTATACTCTTTTGTAAAAAAAATTAAATGCACAAAAATGTTCTCCTGTTTTCATTTGGAAATGATTTTCCCATTCTTTCCATTTCTCTCATGTTTCAATAAACTCATTTCCCTTCCCCTGAGAAATCGTTTTTCCATTTTCCCTCTTAGATATCGCATTGCTTCTCTAGTAACAATTCGATTTCCTTCGACTTTCCTCTTCGATTCATATTCTTCTTCAATCATTTTGTTCAATCGGATTTCTCTCATAACAATTAAGCAGATTCAGTTTTTCCCTTCTTCTTTCTCGTAGCAAATCGGTTTTCTGCGATTCAATTTAGCTCTTCTCTCAAATCGTAAAATCGCTCACCTTCTCTCAAATCGTTCTTCTTCTCCTTTCGATGTGATTTTGTTCATCCAATTTTGTTCAATTTTATTCTTCATCTCACAAAATGGTAAAAATTAAGTTTCAAATCGTTCTTTCATCTCAAGTAAATGAATATTGTTCTTCCATCACAATTTCCTTGAAAGCTTAGGTTAAGCTATGTGAAGAGTTTCCATATCACAATTTATATTGCTTATCTTTGTCTTTTACTTGGATTTCCGTATCGAGTGTGAAATCTATGATTGAGGTAGCTGCAAAGTCAGTTAATTGATTTAGATAGGAATTTTTAATGGTTCGATTTGATGTCTGTTCTTAATGTGGGGAGTTATCAGTTTTTACACTGATTAGAGTTGTGTCCTTTGTTTTTGTGTTCCAGCTTCAGGATCATGGCCTATACCTACTGATGGGAAAGCACTATTTAATCCTGTCTTGGCCTTTATAGGGAACAAAAGTGAGGAAGATAGTGAAGAAAATCAATGATTCGGTTATTGATAATTGTGGAGCAGAGAAAATCCAATGAAGCTGAAGTTGAGTCTTTGCGAGAGGAATACCATCAAAGGGTTTCAATTCTTGAGAGAAAGGTATCTTTCATAAGTCTATGTTTCTTATTCTTAATTAACATAGTTTCCAAATTATGTAACTCAAAATGATTTGTTCAAAAGTTGTGTATAGCATTTTCAATCTATACATAAAGTAATGATTGAAATTTTTGCCATATAGAACGGTATACTGTGGCACATATGACAGAAGTACTATTAGACAAAACAAATTTACAGTGGCGAAAGCACAGTGAATGTATTGTAATTTCAATTCTAGAGATCTGTTAAACATTGTAGGTTGGTGTTAGAAATTCATCTTGGATTTTGAAGAATGTGATTTATCAAAGAGAATTATTGGATATTATGTATTTATTTTAAGTGCATACTTTTATTTTAAGCTAAAACTGTTATTGGACTCCATGCATTTTGTGTTTAATTGCAGGTTTATGCTCTCACCAAGGAAAGGGATACGCTTCGCCGAGAACAGAATACAAAAAGTAAATAATTACTCAAGTTATGGCAGAAGGTAACACAGTCTGAAATCAAGCCTAAATCTATCTCAACTTTAGTGGATGCAAAACTTCGTTTTTTTGTTAATAGTATCTTTTCAAGGTTGATTATATGTATGTTTCTTTTAGATATATATCAGCGAAGTCTGAAAGGACAAAAACTGTATCACTAAATTGTTCTGTTGGATACTTCTTTGGACAAATACAGTATACTAAAGATTAATATTCATAGTTATCAAAGATATAAATGCTTCATCAAAACCTTTTCAAATATTCTCCTCCTACTTTTTAAAATATCAAGTGTTGTCGTCCAGTTACTTTGCTTGGCCCTAGAAAATATTTGGTTAGAGCCCCCCCCCCCTTGGAATTGCACTTGGTGTGTTGATTAAAGTGTGGGATCTATTCAATGCCATAGGTTTATATATTGTCTCAAAAACATAATTATGTGGCTTCTGGTTTTGGGGGGAATTCAGATGTGGATGCTGCTTGGGTTTTGACAGATTCCATTGAAGGTGGTTCCATTAATGCCTAGTTTAACATAACCTTGGTTCCTCATAGCTCGTTTATTAGTATCTTATAATACATGTTAGTTGTAAGTCAATTCGGAAAAAAACTGAATCCAATTGATATGACCCACTGTGTACATCTAACTGAATCCCAACATTATGATGAATCCCAATGAATCACACACAGCTTGCCCTTGAACTTTTGTCAAGAAAATAACTTTTTTCTGGTCAACTTTGTGTAGTCAACACCTTTTCTTTTGTCATTTTGATTTTTGACTTGAATCTTGAGTTATTTTGAAGTTCATATGCAAGGTTTTTTTTTTTTCTATGTCCCTTGCTTTTACTTAAAAATGCCATATTTCTATTGATAATGTATGTAACAATTCATAATAAGATTCAATTCATGATTTAAAAAATAGGTCTTCCTTTGCTAACCATGCTTCATAGCCCAAACAATATTGTCAAGGTTGTAACTAGATGCATCATGCATACTAAATTTGCCTTTCAATTTTTTATGGGTAAGGATGTTAAAAATGTTAAATCAATTCAATTTTTGTGGCTGCTATTGGGTGTTTTGTAAATTTGAATTGGAAAGTGAAACCTGACTTGATGGACAATACAACTTGGGATCTAAGATTATTGATGCACAAGTTCATCGATTATACTTTCAAATTAATTCTTTTAGAGGTTTTAGTGTTTGACATGGTGGAAAGGATTGGATAATGTCAACAGGAGAGACAAAGAGCACTGAATTAAGGAAGGGTGATGCCTAGTTTTAAAGTTTGTATGTGAACTGTTAGTCTGTCACTGTTCTTTGTTCTGCTTGGAAAATGAATAATATCATCTGAAGGGTTTTTCTATTATATCAAAAACATTCTCCATTGAAACATGCTAACACATTACTTATATTTACCTTTTTTTCATGAAAGCTAGATTAGAGATCTTGAGGAGGAGAAAAAAGGTTTGACTACTAAACTTTAGGTAATTGAATACTAAGAGAAGTATTTTAAGTTAATATTTACTTGCAACTTTTTTAAAGTTATTATTCTGTTGCATAAGATTTTCTTCATGATATAGCTTTATTTTAAAAACCCCATCTCACTGATTGCAAATATGTAAATGTTATATTTCTTTTTATTCTTAAGTTTAATTTATGATTTACTCTTGTGTGCTATTGTTGATCATCTACTTCATTAGAAAGTATCAAATTCCTTTTTAAAGCAGTAGGTGTTGACGATCCTAATATTTCTATGTATTTATAATTTAAGTTGTTGTTTGGTTAATGTCATGCAATTCAGGTAGAGGAGAATAAGGTAGAAACTATCAAGAGGGACAAAACAGCTACAAAGAAGGTGTTGCAAGAAACAATAGAAAAACATCAAAATGAACTTGCAACATAGAAAGAGTATTACACTAATGCTTTGGCTGCTGCTAGTTGAGGCTGAAGCATTAGCAGAGGCTCAAGAAAACAATGAAGCAAGAACTGAGCTAGAGAATCATCTAAGAGAAGCCGAGGAACGTGAATCTATGCTAGTCCAGACACTTGAAGAGTTGAGACAAACTCTAAGCAAAAAGGAACAACAGGTTTTTGTTTTGTTTGATGTCACTCTGTCTTTGTTTTTACTAATTGACTTTCTCAGGATATTGCTTATAATTCACCTGTTCCATTCATCTCTATTCACGCTATATTCAAAGAAGACATGCTTCACAGAGACATCGAGGATCTTCAAAATCGTTACCAGGTCTGCTCTCCTGCTTCTGCATGTCTTTCAATTATTTAACTTTTGGAGGATGATGCTTTTGCTTGTTCGTGCTTTCGGTAGTTTTCTAATTTGACTTGCTTTCCGTAGGCAAGTGAAAGACGGTGTATAGAATTGATGACATAAGTTCCAGCCACAAGGCCTCTTTTAAGGCAAATTGAAGCCATGCAGGTAATAAACATATGTCTGATAATTGTTTTTCCTTTTGTTGTTTGTTCTCTTGCGTGGGATCTGTTCTAGACTAGAATTCACCTGATAACAGGAAACAAATGCCCGAAGAGCTGAAGCTTGGGCTGGAACCAACTTGGTTCTAAGTACTTAGGATTTTGATGTTTACAAAAGCACTCCATGTAACCTTATTTTGTACCTTGAATTATTACATTAAATACCACCAGATGAAGTTTCCAGAGGCAGAAGATGAAGACACCAGATAATGCATCTAGAATGTACCAGAGGATGCATCCTAAAATTACCAGAGGATATCTTTGCTGGCCCAGATCAGAAGGAAGCAAAGTCAGAAGGAGACCGAGACCAAACCAGAAGGAAGCCTGCCAGAGGGAGATTTAATCCAGGCCAGAGGGAATCATAATTCAGACTTAGTCCAGAAGTTATTCTGACCAGAAGATGGTCTGACAGTGAAATGATAAACAGCCCAGACTTGAATCCAGACTTAATCAGAGGATAAGTTAATGGGTCCAGAACAAGAGAATCAATCCAGATTTGACCCAGACCAGAAGATAGCATGGTTCAGGGTATGAAACTAAGTCCAGACCAGAAGAAATGATCTCCAGATTTGATCCAGAATTGATCCAAAACAGAAGGTAAAATGTCCAGACTGAAATATTATTTGTCCGGACTTAATTTCAGTTAAATCCAGACCAAGTCTAGAATTGGTCCAGATCAGAGGGAAGATATTCAGATCAATGGTTCAGATTTAAGTATATGGCCCAGTGTTGGCCGAGATCAGAAGATCAGACCATGGCCCAGTGTTAGCCGAAATCAAAAGGTCAGAATGCGTGGTCCAGCATTGGCCGAGATTAGAGGATCACAATAGATCAGTTTGCTAGACCAGGTTGGCCGAGATCAGAAGATCAGAAAGTGTGGTCTAGGGTTGGCCGAAATCAGAGGATCACGGCAGATCACTTAGTATGGTCCAGATGTGGACAGGCGCAAAAGATCAAACGGTCCAGATTTAATCATGAGGATTAACGGTGGAGATTTAATTTAATTTGATCAAAGTATTAAAAGGATTTGTTACAAAAATAAAGTGAATTCGTATAGGAGTTCATAAGCTGTTGGCGGGAAGAAACTAAAGACATGATTGGCCAGTTATTTTTGAAAGCAAATTTGAAGCTTAAAAAGATATGTTTTTTATTTAAGTGAAACCCGATTGGTCAAGATATTTATGCAAGAGAATCCAGCAAGATAAAGCTCGAAATTAAGCTTGGAAGATACCCTAATTCGCATCTATAAAAGGAGGCTCAAGGCAGAATACTTAGTATCGAAAATCACAAAAGAGTCATACACTTCCAAAAGCAGACACTCAAGTTTATAGTGAGGTTAATTGTGAGTTCCAGCTTTCCAGAAGCAAGCACTCGTGTTATTTTCTTTCCCTTGTGTTAGATCTAAGTTGTTGAAGTAGAGTCTACAATCTGAGGGAGTCAGAAGAGGTAGCAGATTACTTGGCAATTTGATTCAAGGCGTTGTAATTCCTTCTACAATCTGGGGTTGTCAGATTGGTAGGAGAAGACTTGACTTAAGAAGTCAAGGTGCTGCATTCCTCAAAAGTCTAGGATTGTTAGACTGCTTGAGAAGACTGACATGGAGGGTCAGTGGTAGTGTTGTAATTCAAGGTTTGAATTAGTGAAATCCTTCAAGGTGAAGGGACTGGACGTAGCCTCGTTAACGGTGAACTAGTATAAAATTATGTGTTTTTTATTTTTACTTTATATCCGCTGCTAACTCTGTTTTATTCATCCATCAAGTTTTGTTTTAAAACTGCAAAAACAGAAAAAGTATTCAAGTTAGTCAAACACAATTCAACCCCCCCTTCTCGTGTTTACACCTTCATCTCTCAATTCTCGACTTCAGGTCTCTAGAATACTTTTTATTTTCATTTTAAAAATCATTCCTACTAGATATTATTGTGTTTCTATAGACTTTATAGGAAGTCGAGGCTAAAGCTGCAACTGCCGAGGAAAGAGAGCTATATGTGAATGACTGCTTATCTCAAACCTTGTCTTGAATAATGTTCTTGAGGCCCAGGTTTTGCAACTTCTTGAATGAATTCATGTCTTTAATGGTGGTTTTGTGTATGTGTGACTAACTTCAATAATGAATTGCATATTTCATGTCTTAGGGCAGAACAGTTGAAAGTAGGCAGGAATATCTTGCTGCAAATGAGGAAGCTGACACTCAAGAAGGTCATGCGAGACAGCTTGAGGAAGAGATTAGAGACGTAAGACAGAAACACAAGCAAGAGTTGCATGAGGCATTGATGCATAAGGAGCTTCTTCAGCAGGTAAAGTTTCTGCTTCTAGCTTCAAACTTGCATCATTTAGTGATATCAATGTTATATAACTCTCAGTTTCTTCTTGCATTAAATTGCTCTTATCTTTCAATTATTACATTACTTCGGTCATTGAATGAACCAGCTAAAGAAACATATTTGGTTTCATGATGCATGGTTTTTTCCGAAAAATTTAACAAAAAAAGTCAACTTGCTTTTTCAAGTACCTTTCAAGAACATATGTTAGTGACCTGATGTAGAATATTTGAGAAAGCTATGGAATTGAAATTTGAAACCATGTATGAAAATGAAAACAAAAAATTGATGGGATATGGTATTTCTGGTAACAATGTTAAATTTCATCCATCTTATTAGAACCATGGTGAATATTATTTTTCAAGTTCCTAAATCAAGCACTTTGTTTATTTTTCCTGGAAATAGAAAAAGAAAAGGTTGCCCGATCAGATCTGGAAAGGACCGTTCTTGTTCATTATATGCCATCATCGAATCAAACTCCCACAACAAAGCATAACTCTGCTTTTGAGAATGGTGTGATGCTTTGCTTCTTTTTACATCACTTGGCTCAGTTATCTTGTTTGTGATATTTTCGATAATATACTTTATGATGTAGGGAATCTACCCCATAAAATCTCTAGTGCAAGCTCCCTTGGAAGCATGGAAAAAAGTTATTTTCTTCAAGCATCACTGGATTCATCTTACAATTTTTATGAACGGAGAAACCCAGGAGAACTAAGCATGAGTCCTTACTATATGAAGAGCATGACATCCAGTTCTTTTGAGGCATCACTTCGTCAGAAGGAGGATGAACTTGCTTCATATATGTCGCGCTTAATATGATTTGTTGCCTTCATTTTTTGTCATCATAACTTCCAGGGATATCTCTTTGGATCCACAGTTGAAACTACAACAACAACAGTGATCTTGTCCCAGCACCGCCAATACGCATTGCAAACTAGAGAGCTCAGGCGAGTCATTTAAGGTCTAACATAAAGCCAACTTACTGTTTTGGTTGGATTTGGATCTCCTATTCCATTATTTACTTTCTATATTCATAACCAAAACTTTTTGGAGTATTTATCAAATATTTTGTTTAGGAAGATGATTATTGTTCTTTATGAAATTAGTTTGCAGTTTATCACAATAAATGTTAAGAAACTCATACAGACTTCTGTTGAAAGTTTATTGAATCTTTTAGAGCAAAATAACTATTTACTGTATGTTAATAGAATTAGTAAAATTAAATTATATTTTATTGTATGTTTCAATGGCATTAGTTAATAAAAATAAATTAGAAATTTAAATTTAATTTACTGGTATTAATAATTTCGAATTACAATTAGTAGGGAGATATAATAAATTTAATTTAATAAATAATAATAAGTTTTACTGACAGACAATACCGTAGGAATAAATCAATTATTTATTTATATTTATCTAGTTTTTAGTGACAGAAAATACCGTAGCAATAGATCAATTCTTTATTTAAATTTATCTAGTTTTTAGTGACAATCATTATTGTAGGTAGAAATCAAAAACATGTAGTGAGAGTCCTCAAAGTATAGCAAGACGCCCCCTTAAAGTTGACAGTGGATCCGAGTATCACTCAAAGTATGATTGACCTTTACCTACAGTCTTTGACATTTAGTGACAAACTTTGTCTATCAGTAGAAGTTAATTTTCTTGTAGTGAATCTAAAAAAATGCTTAATTTCATTGACCTATTTGAAGTAGCAATAAATGTCACAAGAAATGGAGTTTGAATTGAGACCCATTTTTTAAAATATTAATTTCTGCACTCAATTTAATATACTCGAGAATAATATTGGTAATGAGATATTGAATATGGATGGGTTAAGATTAGAAATAAAGTAATTAAGTGCAACAGCAAGTGATGTGTGTGTCGCAGCCTAAATTTCGAGTGTTTCTCGAATTCAATGGAGTCGCCACCAAAGTTTATTTAAAATAGGGAAAACATTGGGAAACCCTTAAAAAGGAAAAACTGGTCTTTGAAACCAAATTTTGAGTTCGGGAGTCGATTATGCGTAGGGAAGGTATTAGCACCTTACGACATCCGTTAAAATACGGTTACCTATAATTAATTGTGCAAAATTAGTATTAACTTAAATATATTTATTTCTCCTTATTATTAAATTTAAATATTAATTATTTATTTTTAATGTGATTTTGAAATAAATATGTGCTAAAAGAAACGAGGGAAAAAGAAATTTTTTTACTAATGTGTTTGACAAGAGTGTGATCTTGCTCTTACGTATCTCCCGATGTGATGGAGAAATCAAAGTTACGTAGTTCTTGGATAGAAAATGCGGATGCGTTGATTGCTTTTAAATAAATCGTGTTTAGTAATTAAAAGGTTAATTTTGACAAAAATAAAAAGAAGTTTGTTTGATTTGAATAATTATTTTAAAATGTGAAATTTAAGACGATCAAGTTGTACAACTCGTATCTCAAAACTCAAGGAGTAAAAGGATGTCTCATCTAGTTAATCCGTTTAAAAATATTTTTATTATTTTCGGTTTTAAAATTGAGTCTTAAAGCCACCAAGTAGTACAACTTGTGTCTTAACGACTCAAAGATTAAAAAGATGTCACGTCTAATTAATCTAATATTTGAAAAAAGTTAATTTAAGATTCATATATTTTTCTAAATTTTTTTATAAAAAAAACTATCAGGTTGTATAATTCGTATTCTACTACTCATGGATTAAAGGATGTCATTTTTAGTTAACATTTAATAATGATTTTTATTTATTAATTCATTTATGAATTTTAATTTATGTGAAGATGAGATTTAAAAAAAAATATTCCAATTAAATAATTTTTAATGCAATACCTTATGTTTTTTTTATTTATGAAATTGGATACTTAATTATAAATCAACAGTTTTTAAAAAATTCTAAATGGGCCGAGCCCAACTTGGTTTAAAAAAACAAAGGGTTTAGCTGAAACCCTAGAGCTTGGGTTTATAGCAGCAGCCTCAAAAAAAAAGGAAAGGGAAGGCCGCGAAAGAGAGTAGGAAGAGGCCGAGAGAGAAAAGGCCGAGAGAGAGAAGGAAGAGGTCGAGTGAGGGAGAAAGGAGACAACGGCGATGACTATGGAAGGAGAGGCTGAGAGAGAAGACGAGGCCGAAGTGAAGGAGGTTGAGTGAGGGAGAAAGAAGAGGTCGAGATAAACGAACAAAGGAGAGGCTGAGAGAGAAGAGGAGGCCGAAGCGGAGAGTTACGGAAGACAACGGCGATGACGATGACAGCGGTGGTGACGATGACATCGTTAAAGGTTTGATTTTTTTCTAATTTTTTTACTTTTCAATCACAAGGTTATTTTATCAAAACTTTATTAAAAATAATTATAATGCAAAGAGAGGAAAAAAATAAAAAAAATACCTTAAATCGCCTTGCTCTTTGTTCTTCCTTGTTGATTACTACTCTGCCTGCTTTCTCTTTCTTTCTTTTTTTAGTGTTTTGTTAGTATCTAGTTTCCTTCTTTGTTAATGGATTTTTTCTCAATTTATAGAGTAAAGTAATGAATCTTTGTGTCTATGAGATAATAGTCAGTCCTAGTTTTTATATTGTTTTCGCAACAAAAACAAGCAACATTTGCTAAGTATAGAAACATGTAACTCATCTTTCTGATTGAGTATAAAAGTAGTGAAGATAATAAATTTTTAAGGCAAAAGAAAAAAGAAGTATGCTTGAAAAAAATCAGGAGGGCATTAGAGTTCAATTTTCATTTTCTATTTTAGAGAAGATGTAACTCACCTTTTTGTTTGAGTGTAGAATCAGTGAAATTAATAACCTTTTTAAGGCAAAGGAAAGAAACTGAAAGAAGAGAAATGGGCTATAAAGCTGTAAAGCACAATCTTTGTCTTTATTTTATTATGTTTTTGGTTTATAAAATTTTTATTAAATCAAACAAACAAAAAAAGACATTTATACCTTTTTTTAATAATATTATTTGTTTATTCAATTGATTAATTTCTTAATGCTGATAAGAGCATGTCTTTGTCACTGATTAGCCATTATAAGTAAACAAGAAATGACAATATTCACTTATTAATTAATTGCATAGGTGTTGACTAGAAAACAAGAAAAAGTGAGCAAAATAGGGTTCAAACAAAATGTTGAGTGTGTGTGGTTCAAAATGCTGAGTTGCTTGGACCAGTAAGGAGAATGCTACATCGGGTGTGTTGCCTTGTATTTTGTTAGTTTTGGCATTTTTGTTTCAAGATGTGGTAAATTATTTTTCTTTGTTAATTCGAATTGATTGAAGTTGAATTATATATTTTGATTCTAGTCACTTTATTATGTATTTTTGGATTATTCTTAACTGTACAAAATTAAGGTGCTACAGCTGCCCATATTTAATTGTATTTACTAGAGAATATGAATATTATCGTTGTAAAAGATAATTAAATATAAGAACCTAAATTTTGTCTAAATAAGTTGTGAAAGCAGATTAAATCTGAATGCGGACACGGGGTACATTGATTGGATAAAAAAGTGATTGTCATCGGACTGGTTACTGATCCAATAATAGATTGACAAAAACGATTGGTTTTTGGATTATGATCGTCTTCAGATTGGTTACTGATGCGTAGATCGACAAAAATTAAAGAATGATTGTCTTCGGATAGAATGATTGTCTTCGGATTTGTTAACGATGCGTAAATCGACAAGAGTTACAGAATGATCATCTCCAGATTTGTTACTGGTGCGTAGATCGACAAGTCTTCGAATTGGTTACCAATTCGTAGATCGACAAAAGTGAGAAATGTTGATTACCGATACGTGGATCGACATGGATGAACAAATAAGTGTACCATAAGCAAACTATAGGTCTAGGAAAATTTAAGATATGAATGATATGTGAGTATTATAAATGTAAGATGCATGATTTGTGTGTGTCAGATAAATTATTGTTCATTTTTAGTTCTCCGGTCCTTATACAATCCTATGCGTCCACAAGATTCAATGGATGAATAAAGATAACAACCATTTTTGTAGGATGACTCTAGTACATCTCGTGTGAAGAGGCGAAACAAAGTATATTGTCTAAAATGATTGCCCGTTTTTTTTTGTAGACATCCCTGTTGGAACCAAGTTGGTTCTTGCAATTAAAGTTTTGATGTTAACAAATGTATTTTATGAAAATAACATATTTGACTTAGAAGAAGAATGAAAAATGTCATCAAAAGAATAGATCAGAGGATGACGTCACCAAAGGATGTCACCAGAAGATGACGTCACTAGAAGAAGAAATCAGAGGATGATGTCACCAGAGGATGTCATCAAAAGATGACGTCACCAGAAGCAGAAATCAGAGGATGACGTCACCAGGGGATATCATCAGAAGAATCTGTCAGAGGAATATGTTAGAGAAAAATGCTCAAAACAGAATTGGAGGAAAAGACTGGAGAAACAAAATCTAGCTAAAAATATGCTCAAAACAGAATCTGAGAAAAATGCTCAAAACAGAATTGGAGCAAAAGACTCGAGAAACAGAATCTAGCTAAAAGCATGCTCAAAACAGAAGCGGAGCAAAATGCTCAAAACAGATTAATTGAAATGCACTTCAGAAGTAAAGCATCAGTGAGCAAAAGACTCAAAACAGAATCTGAGCAAACTACTCCAGAATATTCTCAAAACAAATTAATCGAAATACACTCCTGAAGTAAAGCATCAGTGAAGCCCTAAAGTTCAACTATAAATAGAGGCTTAATGCTAGAGAATAAAGCATCGAAAAATAGAAGAACTCAAGCAAAAATTCATAAGTATTCAGAGAGTTCAAAGAAGAGAAACACATGCTTAATAGATAAATATTTTCTAAGTGTTCTTTTCTTAGAGTGTGAAGCTGATCGTCATCATAAATTATTCAGAAGCAAACACTCTAGTTCACTTTAAGCATATTGTGAGTATCAACTTTCCAGAAGTAATTACTCAGTTCTAATTTCGATCCCTTATATTAAATCCTATAGTGTTGAAGTTTCTTCTAAAATCTGGGGTTGTCAGGTTGTTAGAAAAAGACTTAGCTTGTAGGTTTAAGGTTGTTAAGGTTCTCAAAAAGTCTGGGATTGTCAGACTGTTTGAGAAGACTTGGCTGGTTTAGTCAAGGTGTTGTTGTTCCTCAAAAGTATGGGGTTGTCAGGCTATTTGAGAAGACTTGGCTGGTTTAGTTAAGGTGTTGTTGTTCCTCAAAAGTCTGGGGTTGTCAGGATGTTTAAGAAGACTTGGCTGGTATAGTCAAGGTGTTGTTGTTCCTCAAAAGTCTGGGGTTGTCAGGTTGTTTGGGAAGATTGGCTTGTAAGGTCAATGGTGTTGTAATTCAAAGGAGTTTGAATTAGTGAAAAGGCCTTCTGGAGGAAGGGACTAGAAGTAGCCTAGTTAACGGTGAACTAGTATAAATTGATGTGTTATGTTATTATTATCCGCTGCTGAATCTGATTAGTTATTATCGAATAATTCAAATCAACATTTAACAAAACAACAAAAGTAATTAAGTTTGACAAACACAATTCAACCCCCCCTTCTCGTGTTTGCACCTTCAATCCATATACATGTTGAGAATCTATCAAGTTTCCGTGTATATATTTTCAAATATCAAAATAATTAAAATATTTTTTTTTGTTTTACACCTACTTCAAATTCCAACATTTATTATCATAAAATAACATTTTGTTTTAAATGCTAGAATAAACAAACATGAAACGCGAATTAGCTTAGAAAGAGAGTAATGTACGAAATCGAATGACAACATTGAAAAACAAACAAAGTACATTCATTGGGAACAAAACAATTGAGGTAAGGGGTTAAAATGTAGGAATGGGTGTGTTTATCTTTAGTTGGAGAGATAACAAACGCTAGTCATTCATGTAATTTAGAAAATCATTTGATCACCTTCTAAGAATAATAATTGCCCTAATTTGAACCACTTGATTTTTGTTATTATTTTTTTTTATCCCTAACTTATGCATGGACCACTCTTCCAAGTTTTCAATCCATTGGGATGCTCTAGTTTTTCCTAGGTTGCCTTTTCAGGTTTTCAACCTAGTGAGCCTATTTTCAATTTTTTTTCAAGCATAATATTTTTTGACTACATATGAATTTATTAAAAGTGGAAACTCCTCTCCATCCATTTATGCGAGTATTAGAGCTCCCCCAGAGAAATCCTTTTTCACAACATATGGTCCCTCATAGTTCGGAGTCCATTTTCCACGAGAATCTTTTTTTATGGGCAATATTTTCTTTAACACTAAGTCTCATTCTCGAAACTCTCAAGGACGAACTTTTTCTCGTAGGCTTTTTTAAGTCTTTTTGATACAACTGACCATGACACAGAGCTATCATTCTTTTTTCTTCTATGAGATTCAATTGGTCAAATCGTGATTGAACCCACTCTACCTCTTCTAGTTTTGATTCCATCAAGACTTTGATCGAGGGGATTTCAATTTTAATGGGAAGTACCGCTTCCATTCCATACACCAATGGGAAAGGAGTTGCCCTTGTTGAAGTGCGAACATACGTTCTATAGCCATGTAATGCAAAGGGAAGCATTTCATGCCAATCCTTGTATGTTTCTACCATCTTTTGTATGATTTTCTTGATATTCTTATTTGCCGCTTCTACAGCTCCATTCATTTTTGGCCGATAAGGCAAAGAATTATGGTGCTGAATTTTGAAACTATCACACAACTCTTTCATCATTTTGTTATTCAGATTGGTCACATTATCCATGATAATCTTATATGGCAGCCCATATCAAAAAATCAGTTCTCTCTTGATGAATCTAACTACTACGCTCCTCGTCAAGTTGGCATAAGAAGCAGCTTCAACCCATTTTGTGAAATAATCAATAGCTACTAGGATAAACCGGTGCCCATTTGAAGCCTTAGGTTCGATGAGCCCAATAACATCCATCCCTCACATTGAAAACGGCCAAGGTGATGTTAAGACATTCAAAGAGGTTGGCCGTACATGTATTTTATCAGCATAGATTTGACATTTATGACATTTCTTTACATAACTAAAACAATCAGACTCCATGGTCAACCAATAGTAGCCAGCCCTTAAGATTTTTTTTTGCCATTGCGTGCCCATTTGCATGAGTTCCAAAAGAACCTTCATGAACCTCTTGAATGATTTTCTCTACTTCCGTTTTATCCACACATCTAAGGAGAACCATGTCATGGTTTCGCTTATAAAGCACGTCACAATTTAAGAAGAAGATCATTGACAACCTCCTCAAAGCCCTCTTGTCATTCTCTGAAATATCCAATGGATATTCCCTATTCTTAACATAGGATTTGATATCGTAAAACCATGGCTTGCCATCGGGCTCTTCTTCTATAGATAAGGAATATGTTGGCTTATCCTTTTGTTGAACTTTTAGGACCGGCACATCCTGATCGATGCTTATTTTGAACATTGATGACAATGTGGCCAAGGCGTCGGCCAATTGGTTTCCTTCTCGATGAATATGGTGAAAAGTGATCTTCTCGAAGAATTTTGTCAACTATTTGATGTACGTGTGATACGAAACCAATTTGGCATCTCGAGTTTCCCATTCTCCTTTTTTCTGATGGATGACCAATGATGAGTCTCCATATACCTGAAGAACCTTTACCCTTGATTCTATGGCTCCTTTAATGCCCATGGCACATACCTCGTATTCTGCAATATTGTGTGTGCAATAAAAACACAATCTAGCCGTAAATGGAGTGAATTGGTTCTCTAGGGAAATCAAAATGGCTCCAATTCTATGCCCTAATGCATTAGAAGCACCGTCAAACATCAACATCCATTTTTCTTTATAACATGATTCAGTCTCTTCAAATAAAGTCATTATGCCTTCATCGGGGAATTCACACTGCATTGATTGATAATCTTCTATAGGTTGTTGGGCCAAGTTCTCTGCTAGTGCGCTTCCTTTGATAGCCTTTTGTGTAACATACACTAAATCGTATTCTGATAACAACATATGCCAGCCGGCGATCCTTCCAGTAAGAGCAGGTTTCTCAAAGATGTACTTAATTGGGTCCATTTTAGACACCAACCAAGTTGTATGACATAACATGTATTGCCTCGGTCGATGAGCAGCCCATGCTAGTGCACAATATGTTCGTTCAAGCAGTGAATATCTTGTTTCACAACTAGTGAACTTTTTGCTCAAATAATAAATAGCATGCTCTTTCTTACCAGATTCATTGTGCTGCCCTAGCACACAACCCATTGACCCATCAAGTACTGTTAAGTACATAATAAGTGGTTTTCCAGGAAATGGAGGTGTACCAGGATTGGAGGTTTTAACAAGTATTTTTTAATCTTCTCGAAAGCTTTTTGACAATTCTCATTCCATTCAACCTTTTGGTCTTTGTGCAGGAACTTCAAAATTGGCTCGCATGTTGCAGTTAGATTTGATGTGAATCTGGCAATGTAATTCAATTTACCCAAAAAGCCAAGGACTTCTTTTTCCATGCGTGGAGCCGGCATTTCTTGTATTGCTCTTACTTTATTTGGGTCCACTTCTATCCCTTTTTGACTAACAATAAACCCAAGTAACTTGCTTGATCTCACGCCAAAAGTGCATTTAGCAGGATTAAAATGGAGTCTGAACTTCCTTAGTCGCACAAATAACTTTTGAAGGTTAACCACGTGGTCTTCTTCGGTCCGGGATTTTGCAATCATATCGTTCACATAAACCTTTATCTCCTTATGCATCATGTCATGAAACAATGTCACCATTGCTCTTTGATAGGTTGCCCCAGCATTCTTCAATCCAAATGGCATCACTTTATAAAAAAAGGTTCCCCATTGTGTGATGAATGTGGTTTTCTCCATATCCTCGGGAGCCATCTTGATTTGATTGTATCCTGAAAAACCATCCATGAAGGAAAAAAGAGAGTATTGAGCAGTGCTATCTACTAGGACATCAATATGAGGCAAAGGAAAATCATCTTTAGGACTTGCTTTATTTAAATCCCGATAATCAACGCACATTCGAACCATTCCATCCTTTTTTGGAACTGGGACAATATTAGCCACCCATTGAGGATATTTTGCTACTGCTAAGAAACCAGCATCAAATTGCTTTTTGACTTCTTCTCTAATTTTAAGTGACATATCAGGCCTCATCCTCCTCAATTTTTGTTTAATTGGAGCACATTCAGGTTTGAGTGGTAGCTTGTGTTCAACTATGTTAGTATCTAGCCTAGGAATATCCTGATATGACCATGCAAAGACGTCCACATAGTTTAATAAAAGTTTAACCGACTTTTCACGTTCACTTCCTTTCATAGACATACCAATTTTAATTTCTTTCTTATCACATTCAGTCCCCAAATTGATCACCTCAACAGGTTCTTAATAGGGTTGGATTATCTTAGCTTTCTGTTCCATTAACCTTTCTAGTTCTGGGGGGCTCAAAATTGTCTTCACAATCCTCATCAGCGTGATTAATTGGGAGTTCAAAATTACAAGAAGGGGTTCTAGCGTTGTTATTTTCAAAGTATTCATTTTCGACTCTCCATTATTAAAATTAAGAAAAAAGGGAAAAAAAGAATATGAATAAAGGTTGTAACTTTAAGAAGAAAAGAAAAAGAAACGGTTGGGGAATTCCAAAATGCATTTATTGATAATAAGTACAGAATTGAAATACATGTGCCTTAATTAATTTTCCTTATAGCCTTAGGCATAGCAAAAGGAGTTGAAATACATAATTACTTTGAGCATGAATTAACAAACACGAGAAACTTGATGATCTTCCAATTGTTGAGGATGGTATTCGGAAGACAAGGGTACACTAATTTGAGGGTATCATCACCAACATGCTCTTCTTCCACCACATCCACCTGGTCAGCATAAATTATTCTAGCGCTTTGAAAGGTTTGGCGAATGTCACAAATGAGAATCTTCTGTGAATGGTTTTCTAGACGAGCCATCTTGCTTTCCTTTTTTTCTATCATTGCCTTTTCTTTATCAGCTTTGGTAGGTACATATCCCCACCCGTATCGATCATTCTTTTCTGGTATATCTAACAATTTCCCCAACTTAGAGAAAGCTCCTCCTTCCAACATGGATTTGGTAGACTTCAATGATGTGGTAGACAACTTTGGTTCCTTTAAGTGAGATCCTTCACCCATGAAGACAACATTGGCAATTTCTAATGCTTGAAAGGAGGTTTCTATGGCTTCCTCTGTATCTTCAATGTAGCCTATAGAAGATAGATGGCTCACTATCATATCTTCTTCCCCATATATTATTACCAACTTATTGTTCACTATAAACTTTAGCTTTTGATGGAGAGTGGATGTCACCGCTCCAGCAGCATGAATCCACGGTCTCCGTAAAAGAAAACTGTATGCTAGTTTAATATCCATCACTTGGAAGGTTATCCCAAAGTTATGGGGTCCAATTTGAACCGGTAGGTCAATCTCGCCAACAACTTGTCTCCTAGACCCATCAAACGCTTTCACCACTATAGCGCTAGACTTCATACATGCTCCATCAAAAAATAGTTTTGATAGTGTCGCTTTCGACATGACATTTAATGATGAACCATTATCAACTAGCACTCGTGCTAGGATATGATCATGACATCTCATAGAGATATGTCGTGCTTTATTATGCCTTGTCCCTTCAGCTGGTAATTCGCCATCGTTAAAACTCAAACAATTAATAGCGGTGATATTACCGACAACTCCATCAAACTGGTCAACCGTGATATTGTGAGTAACATAGGCCTCATTTAAAACTTTCATCAGTGCCCTTCTATGTGCTTCATAGTTTAGTAACAAAGAAAGAACAGATATCTTAGAAGGGGTTTGATTTAGCTGGTCAACTACCTTATATTCACTTTGCTTGATAAACTTCAAAAATTTGTTAGCTTTTTCTTCAAGCATCGTCTTTTTGCTAGTCTCTGGCCCTTTTATAGCATGATTCAAAGTTTCTTTACCCTTTTCCTCACGGTCCTCCTTTCTCCTAGGTTGTTCGGGGGCGTATACTCGACCACTCCGAGTCATCCCACCAACTCCTGAAATGTTGGTGACATCAATTTCTTTAGGTTCACAGCTATCACCTGATTGATGATTGGCCAAATGAGACGTGACTTCATAATTCCATGGTACCGCCTTGGTATTTCCATAAGGAAAAGGGGTTGGTTCCTGGACAATTATTGGATATGGACCATTTGGAGTTGCCATAAGATTTTCTTTTCTATAGATGATTTCCAATGGTCTTGGGAAAGATCTATTATTCTCCACGCATGGCTCTATGGTCAGCACGTGATCATCTTTTGCACAACCTACATCATTGTTAATCGTCTCAATCAAGTTTAACTCAGCAAAAATCATTTTCATTGGGATCTTCACATGTTCCATACTCTTAATTGCACATCGGCCTACCTCATCTTCAATGACGTTGATAGAGGAATTCCCATCGCCTGGCAAAGGATTACTCCCCACATTGGGACTGTCTTCCTTGAAGGTAAGCCATTTTGTATTAATCAATTCTTGCACTTTAGATTTTAGTGCTTGGCAATCTTCGATGGAATGTCCTATGGCTCCTGCGTGGTACTCACATTTGGCATTTGGGTTGTACCATTTTGGGAATGGTGGTTCCATAGGTTTCATGGGTCTCGGAACTACCATTGAGTTCTGGAGTAGGTGAGGCAACAATTGGCTGTATGTCATGGGAATCGGGTCAAAACGGTTCTGGAGTAGGTGAGGCAACAATTGGCTGTATGAGCATGAGAAGCCATTTTTCTACAATACATGGTCAAGTGATTTTTAGGGCATGTGGCACCTTTGTACTTTTCAAACTCAGGTACCTTGAATTTTGAAGGGATTGCAACATCAGGAACCAAGCACATATCAAAAGCATCAAGACCATAGCCATTACTACCTTCCATTGCTTTTATTCGTTCTTCTAAAACATATAATTTTTCTTTCGACTGTGTATCTTCACCAATAAACTGAGGTTGTTTCCAATTTCCATTAGCATCGAAATGGGGTTCTTGGGGTGCACTTAATGGAATATTTTCTGAGCGTAGAGTGTTTTGGTGTTTTGGGGTGGCACGTAGCCGAGAGGAGATGGGATTTGATGGTTGAGTGATTTGGGTTATTGTCCATGGGGTTGATGACTAAGGGCGGAGTATAACCAGGTGAGAGACCATACATAGGAAATTGTATAGCTGCCGCACGGAATTGATGGGTAGTTGGGGTAAAGCCTGGTGGGTGAGAATGAGTGGTTTGGTGTTCTTCATTTGCAGTTGGAGGATTCCCGTTTGTATTCTCCTTTCTTGCCAAAGCCTGTATAGCCTCTAGGATTCAATCATCCTTGTCCTTTAATTGGCTAACATCTGCTCTCATCACTTCTTGGTTTTGCTCAAGTTCATCCATGATCTTGGAGTTTGCGCGAGTCCGATTAGGGTGTCCAGGAAACAGCTTTATTCTTTTTTTTTTGTTTTTTAAAATAAAAAAAAATTATGAGTATGTATGAATGAAGATGAAATTATTTAGTTAATTATCTATTTTTTTACATTATAGTTGTATATTGGGGAATCATAAGCCTTTCAAATTATAAGTGAAGAAAAATATGGGGATCGATAAACAAATCAAGCAAATCCTTCATTGATGAGAAAAAGAGTACATCACATTTAAACTACAACATCTATGGTATTTCAATCTTCTCTTTCGATAGGACAACCAATCTTTTCCTCCAATTCTTCTACCAAATTTTTGCAATTTTCAACAAACTTGTAGACTTTGACTGGAGTATTGAGCGGATGCATTACTGCATCAATCTCTCTTAGATGCTTTGGAATTTTTATGATTGCTTGATTAGCTAGCATTGCCAATTTTGAAAAGCAATATTTCCAATGCTTGCCTTTATCTTCCAGGTCTTTATAGACTTCTTGATTCTTCAATTGTTCAAGCAACATCATAAAACGATCCTCCCAATATATGGTTTCATCCATTAAGTCATTATAGATCTTTTCTTGATAATCGATGTAATTCTTCAACTAACTAGAAGTCTCCATTTCTGTTCTTAGCGCATCTTGATGTTTTGAGAGTAATTCTTCCATTTCTTCCTTGTGTCGCCTCTCATTCTTTACTTGACTCTCGTAGTCGGCTACCATCTCTTCAAGTTGTTTCTTTAAATCTTCAAATTCCTTTTTTATAACTTGCTGATTTCGCCCATAATTTCTTCCACATATAGGCTTCTTCAATAGCTTCATTCCTTTCTTGCTTTCGCACATCTAATTTTTCATTTGCACCTCTCAAACAATCATGTATGTCCAGTTTATTTTCCTTTTCAATTTTCAACCTCTTGTTGCTTCTCTCAATAAACTGATTCTTACAAGTATTTTCTGATTGTAAATTCTCGTTCTCTTGGGAGACTTTTTCTAACTTCGCTTGTAGCTCTTTTTTCTGCTCTTCAGACTTTAACAATAATTCTTTGAGTTCTTCTATTTCTTCGTTTGTAACAAGGGTAGGTTCAGGTATCTCCTGATCACTCGACGGTGTACTGTGGAAAGGCAGCTTGATTTCTTGGACTCTTTTCTCTACCCATTGTTGATAGGGTTCCTTTGTGCCGCAACTTCTACGTCCGAGTACTCTTCCTTTTCTAATAATCACTTCCCAAGATCGACTTATCCTCCGCAACATCGGTGGGTCTACTATACCCGTATTGTGGAAAACGAAAGCTTCTAATGACTTATCATCTGGTTTCTCCAACATAGGGTAGCCAAGCTGTCTTAGAGCTATCATTGGATTGTAGTTAATACAACCTTTAGTTGCCATGAGAGGTACACTTGGAAAGTCTCCGCAATGGCATATTACTTCTTCTACCTCTTGTTCTCTATGATACCATGAAAATATATCCCCGGTAAGGCTAGCTATACTCTGAGCCCATTCACGATTATTTTTAATTCCAACATGATACCCTTTCTTGAACATGTGAGACATGAACCAAGTATACAACACTGGAACACAACACAAAATTGTTCCCCCTTTCTTCTCGTGCTGCATATGCAGAGAGTAGTATACATCAGCAAGGATCGCAGGAACTGGATTTTCCTTATTTTTGTTAAAAGCCAAGAAGACATTGATGGCAGCAAAATCAAAAAAATTATCAAGGTTTGGGAATAAAACAATACCATAGATAATGAGAGCCAAGACATCTATAAAAGTACCCCTTTCTTTTTTAACGGCTAAATCTTGTGCCTTTTACTCCATATATTTTCTCGAGAAACCATGAAAAGCCCATTTTTTCCTCTTTTTTGCTTGCCAACTTTCTTATGTCGAGTTTTAATACTTCAGCAACTACGCTAAAATTTGGTGGTTGCTCAGTATATCAATAAGGGTTTCCTTTCTCTAGGGAGTAACCCAATATTCGCTTGAATTTTTCTAATGTCGGGGCCAACTGAAAGTCTTGGAAGGTGAAACATCTTAAGAGAGGGTCGTAATACTGAGCCAGTGCCGTGAGGGCCCCCTGTTTGCACATATACTGCCAAGAGGTTTAGGATTTTCCCATATTTACTAAAGAAACTCTCATGTTGTATGGTTTTCATTTGATTGTTGATATCTCTTAAACTTTTCAAATCAAGTTGCTTGAACTTTAAAAGTAAAGTTTTTCTTTTTTCCGATCCCATTATCCACTTAACACGTGACTAATGTTTGTATGATTCCCCAGAAAATCCTGAAAATTTATGCAAAATGCCATTATATTTCTTATTTTCTAGAAAAGAAAAAAAATCATGAGAGATGAATGAAACTATGTAGAATAATTATTGTGAATATATTTATATACATATATATATATATATAAAGCTTTGAATGTATGAGTTATTTTTGGATGTTCTTATGATGAAAGGGATTATTGGTTTATGTAGTGAAACTCTCACAAGGGTGGCTCTATGATTTTAAATGTGGTTCCAAGAGCCAATAATCCTATTTTCGAATATTGTCAACAATAATATGTAAACTATTTGGAGTGACAATACCCTTGACAGAATCAAACTCTAGGTGACATCTTCATGCTAACCAAACAGGATGTACATCCAGAAGGCTATCACTACACAACCTAGAAACTAAACTTAAGTTTTGTTCAAACCCAGGTATAAGGTTCCACTCATAAGTGTGTGTAGGGTGTAGAATAAACATAATTCAATAGCTCTATATTGCTAATAAAACATATATACATGCACAGAAAATAATAATAATAATAATAATAATAATAAATAAATAAATAAATAAAATAATTAAATAAATGACTTACTAGCTTAAAAGAATATTATAATGACAACTAATATTTATTAAGAAATAATAAGCCCATAAAGTATTAGAAAATGACAATCAAACAAATATAGAAAAAGTTAAAAATTATGCACAATTAATTATGTTAGAAACACTCCATTAATTATGTTAGCCCAAGTGGAGTCGCCAGCAGTCGCAGCCTAAATTTCGAGTGTTTCTCGAATTCAATGGAGTCGCCACCAAAGTTTATTTAAAATAGGGAAAACATTGGGAAACCCTTAAAAAGGAAACAATGGTCTTTGTAACCAAATTTTGAGTTCGGGAGTCGATTATGCGTAGGGAAGGTATTAGCACCCTACGACATCCGTTAAAATACGGTTACCTATAATTAATTGTGCAAAATTAGTATTAACTTATATATATTTATTTCTCCTTATTATTAAATGTAAATATTAATTATTTATTTTTAATGTGATTTTGAAATAAATATGTGCTTAAAGAAAAGAGGGAGAAAGGAAATTTTTTATTAATGTGCTTGACAAGAGTGTGATATTGCTCCTATGTATCTCCCGGTGCGATGGAGAAATCAAAGCTACGTATCATGTTTATTAATTAAAAGGTTAATTTTGACGAAAATAAAAATTAGTTTGTTTGATTTGAATAATTATTTTAAAATGTGAAATATAAGACGATCAAGTTGTACAACTCGTGTCTCAAAACTCAAGGAGTAAAATGATGTCTCATCCAGTTAATCCATTTAAAAATATTTTTATTATTTTTTGTTTTCAAATTGAGTCTTAAAGCCACCAAGTAGTACAACTTGTGTCTTAACGACTCAAAGATTAAAAAGATGTCACATCTAATTAATCTAATATTTAACAAAAGTTAATTTTAGATTCATTTATTTTTCTAAATTTTTTTTAAAAAAAAAAACTATCAGATTGTATAATTCGTAATTTACTACTCATGGATTAAAGGATGTCATTTTTAGTTAAAATTTAATAATGACTTTTATTTATTAATTCATTTATGAATTTTAATTTATTAGTTTATCTGTGAAGATGCGATTTTTAAAAAAATAAAAATATTCCAATTAATTAATTTTTAATGCAATACCTTTCGTTTTTTTTATTTATGGAATTGGATACTTAATTATAAATCAATAGTTTTTTTTATAAAAAAAATCTAAATTGGTCGAGCCCAACTTGGTTTAAAAAATCAAAGGGTTAAGCTGAAACCCTAGAGCTTGGGTTTCCAGCAGCCGCCTCAAAAAAAAGGAAAGGGAGAGGCCGTGAGAGAGAGAAGGAAGAGGACAAGAGAGAGAAGGAAGAGGCCGAGTGAGGGAGAAAGCAGTCAACGGCGATGATGATGACGATGGAAGGAGAGGCTAAGAGAGAAGAGGAGGCCGAAGCGGAGAGTGACGGAAGACAACGGCGATGACGATGATAGCGGCGATGACGATGACAGCGGCGATGACGATGACATCGTTAAAGGTTTGATTTTTTTACTTTTCAATCACAAGGTTATTTTATCAAAACCTTATTAAAAATAATTATAATGCAAAGAGAGGAAACAAATATATAAAAAATAACTTAAATCGCCTTGTTGTTTGTTCTTCCTTGTTGATTACTACTCTGCCTGCTTTCTCTTTTTTTTTAGTGTTTTGTTAGTATCTGATTTCCTTCTTTGTTAATGGATTTTTTTCTCAAATTCTAGAGTAAAGTAACGAATCTTTGTGTCTATGAGATAATAGTCAGTCCTAGTTTTTATATTGTTTTCGCAACAAAAACAAGCAACCTTTGCTAAGTATAGAAACATGTAACTCATCTTTCTGATTGACTATAAAAGTAGTGAAGATAATAAATTTTTAAGGCAAAAGAAAAAAGAAGTATGTTGAATAAAAAAACAGGAGGGCATTAGAGTTCAATTTTCATTTTCTATAAAAGTAGAGAATACGTAACTCACCTTTTTGTTTGAGTGTAGAATCAGTGAAAATAATAACCTTTTTAAGTCAAAGGAAAGAAACTGAAATAAGGGAAATGGGCTATAAAGCTGTAAAGCACAATCTTTGTCTTTATTTTATTATGTTTTTGGTTTATAAAATTTTTATTAAATCAAACAAAAAAGACATTAATACATTTTTTTATAATATTATTTGTTTATTCAATTGATTAATTTCGTAATGCTGATAAGAACATGCGTTTGTCACTGATTAGCCATTATAAGTAAACAAGAAATGACAATATTAACTTATTAATTAATTGCATAGGTGTTGAATAGAAAACAAGAAAAAGTGAGCAAAACAGGGTTCAAAGAGCTTCAAAGAAGCTGTTTGGGCCAGTAAAGAGAATGATGGTTCAAAATGCTGAGTGGCATGTGGTTGAAATTGCTGAGTTGCCTGTGGTTCAAAATGCTAAGTTGCCTGTGGTTCAAAATGCTGAGTTGCATGGACCAGTAAGGAGAATGCTACATCGGGTGGTTCAAAATGTTGTGTTGCCTGGGATTTTGTTAGTTTTAGCATTTTTGTTTCAAGATGTGGTAAATTATTTTTCTTTGTTAATTCGAATTGATTGAAGTTGAATTTTGTATTTTGATTATGGTCACTTTATTATGTATGTTTGGATTATTCTTAACTGGACAAAATTGAGGTGCTATAGTGTGATATGTGAATACTAAATAAAATAAAAAAGAGAAGGGATAAGAAGATCATGCAGAATATACTGATTCATCCAACCCGAGCTACATCTAGTTCTCATAATATGTGATATTTCCACTAATATACTCAGCACATAACATTCTGCCTTTGCACTTTCTTTCTTGATCACACTTGATCAATTACAACTTTCACCTTTTAATCCAGAAAGGAATTTTAACATACACCTTTCAATCCCTAAAGGATTTTTACAACCACATTTCAATCCATAAAGGATTTTTGCAACCACCTTTCAAACTTAAAAGGAATTTTACACACACTCAATCTAACATAAAAGATATACTGGTAATGATCTTTTCTTTGCGACATGACAAACACGTAAAATTGATTCAACGGATGATGGGTTATATCTTAGCGATGATCATGATGAGGGAATTTGGATTAATCCATCGTTTAATATCGTTAAGGGACAAACAAATGTGAATCCCACCAGGAAAAGAAGAAGGGCATCTTAAGGTATTTATGTGTTTTATATAAGCCATGTAATCTGAACTCATCATGTAATTTATACTAATTTCATGTAACTTGAACTTCCATAACTAATTTCATGTAATTTATACATAGCAATTTGTTTGAACTGCCAGAGCTAAGCATTTAGCATTTAGCTTGAACTGTATTTGATTTTATGCTTATGCTGATTTTTCTACCAGAACTTGAACTGATCATGTAATTGAATTGATCATGTAATTTAGCATTGATATACAGGTATTTAAAATGATGTAAAAGGCTTTTAAAAATAATGTATTAAAATGTCTTAAAAAATTTCAAAACATTTACAGCGCTTTTACCCATAAGCGCTGTAAAAGACCTTTAAAAATAATGTATTAAAATGTCTTAAAATTTTTCAAAACCTTTACAGCACTGTAAAAGACCTTTAAAAATAATGTGTCTTAAAAAATTTCAAAACATTTACAGCGCTTTTGCCCATAAACATTGTAAAAGTCTTTTAAAAATTATATGTCAAAACATTTATAGCGCTTTTTTCCATAAGCGCTGTAAAATGCTCATATAGCACATTTTATATAGTGTGTCTATAAGCACCGTAAAACAATATTTAAGGCGCTTTTTATATAGTCTTTTATAGCGCTTGTCCAAAAAGCGCTATAAAAGACTATGTAAAAAGCGCCTTATTATGTAAACTGATAAAAATAAGAAACCTCTTCATTTTCTTCTTCATTACGTATTCTCCATCTTCATTGCTCTCTGTAGGAAACCTATTCATTTTCCTCTCCATCTTCATTACTTTCTATTTTCATTAAGAACCCTCTTCTCCCTAATGCGAACCCTTTTCTCCCTAGTGCATACTCTCTATTTTCATTATTCTCCATCTTCACTATTATCCTTACGAACCATTAAAGGGTTTTAAGGCGCATATTATTCAGCTTTTTAAAAGCGCCCTTTGTGGAACTCTAGTGCCCTCTTCTCGCTGCACAAGTCATATCTACTTGTATTTCTTCGACGTCGTAACCCTAAACTATAGGTATTGTTATTAATATCTTGCTGTCACTAAACTTGTAGTGCATGTTGTATTTATTCAATCTGTTGTTGTCACTAAACTTGTAGTGCATGTTGAACTTATATTGCATGTTGAACTTATACTGTTGAAATGTGTAGATAAATGGATTCCAACAATGATTTACCTCTTTAAAATGTTGAAGTTGTCAATACTGAAGTTGTCAATACTAAAGTTGTCAATATTGAAGTTGACAATACTGAAGATTATGTAAACGAAGTTAAACGCGGTGCAACTATTATGCAAAAAGTTATCAAAGCAAGAAGTAATGGTGTTAAATTTGAGGTATACTATACTTTTGTTTAGATTTTATTTTTTTTCTTTTTTGAAAGCAAGCATTTAGGATTTGTTCGAAACACTTTTGCATTTTAGTTTTTAAAAAATGTTTTATAAATTTTATTTTAAAAATTGTTTTAAAGAATATAATTAAAGAAAAAACTTGTTTGATATACTTGTTTTTAAAAACGGTTTTAGAGATAAGAAAAAGAGAGAACTTATTTGATAATCTAAATTTTTGAAATAGTTTTTGACTAGAGATCAAAAAAACTGAAAATTGAGAAGTAAAACACCATTTAACTGTTTTGCTTTTTTAGTTTTAAAAAGTATAATTTTAAAAATAGTTTTACAAAACAGTTTTTAAAAACAAATAATCGAAACAAAAATTTTTAGTTTTTAAATTTTAAAAAACTAAAATAGAGTTTTCGGTAGGAGAATCAAACAAGATGAAAGTGGCCAGCCGATTGAGCCCAACAGTTCAATGATGGTAAGTTACATTGGCATTGTTGTTCGTCAAAATATCCCAATAACAATCGATGATTGGAGAGACAAAGCTTTGAAGGAGGCTAAAGACATATTGTGGAGTGATATACAAGTAACATTTTTACTCCACTTTTTTATTACTTATAATTTTTTCTATTGAAATTCTTTTATTCAAACTCTTTATTTATTTGGTTTGCAGTCTGCTTTTAACATTGAAGATATGTGGAAAAATTACGTGCTTAGAGTTGCTGGTAAAATTCACAGAGGATTTAGATCTCATCTGTCGAATTGTTACTTAAGAGACAAGTTTGGAAACTTGAATGTTGAAGCTCCAAAAATTTACAAACACTACATATCAACTAAAGAATGGAGCTCTTTTGTAGCTAAACGTTCAGACCCCGCATTTGTGGTAATATTTAATTTATTAGCATGTGTGTTTTAGTCATATTCATATCTTATTTTTTTACACGATCGTTATTTTTTTAATTTATATATAGAATATAAGTACAGCAAATCGGGAGCGAGCAAAGAACCCAATGCATCCATACAAAAAATCGCGTATGGGGTATGCACGTTTAGATCAAAAAATTGTAAGTAAACATCCCTTTTATACGTTGTGGCAGATTATAAACTATAGTTTCTAACTAATATTTTGTTTATGTCTTCACGAACAGCTGCAAGAGACGAAATCCGATCAACCATTAGATCGTCATATCTAGTGGAAGGAGGCTCGCGTTAACAAAGATGAAATAGTGGATAATGAAAATGTTCAACAAGTTATCCAACAATGAATAAGTATACTATCACTTTAATATATTTTAATATTGTCTTTTAAAAATGATATTGAACTTATCTTTTTAATACTACATGTATTTTAGGAAAATTTGGAACAATGTCTCGAAAATCAAGATGAGAATAAAGAAGTTAGCTGCAGGGACATTCTTGGCAAGGTATTCAATGTTCCTGAATATTCTGGCCGTGTAAGGGGTAAGGGATTTGGCATGACTCCCAAAAGTTATTTTTCACATGAGAAGCGCAAAAATCCATCGAATGATCAAGTATTAGAAGCGCTGAAAACCTTATCGGAGCAAGTTGCATACTTGGTTAAAAAGGATAAGGAAAAGCAACTTCTAGAGTGTAACACCCCGAGTTTAAAACACAGCGCGGGTGTATTTTTTTTTTAACCGAATAAATAAATAAAAGAATTTTTAGAATTAATTCAAAAAGAATTAAAATAAAATTTTCATTAATTCATTTCATAAAATAGTACATCGTAATTTAATCGATGAACGTAATTAAATAATTTCATCATAATATCACTAAGTACTTAACTTTGGAAATTAATAATAAACATTAATACATTTCAAAAGGACAGTGTCATATCATCTCAAAATAGAACACCCGGCCTGTGGCCCACTAAACAGTATCAGTGTGTGGAAGAAAACAGCGGAAAAGTCATACATTAATTTCCAAAATAAATTACATCCACCGAAATCAAGACCCTATACAAAAAGTCAACACTGTCATGCACTAAAGCTACAATAGCAGGGATTCCCTCTACAGCCCATGCAAGCCTCGTCCAACTCCGCAGCTCGCCTCGACATAACGTCCTCCTCCTCATCATATAGGGAAGGATCGGTCTCCTCCGAAGTCAGATCAATATACAATCGGGGTCGCTTCGGCGGTGCTAGAATCTCAAAGCAGTCATCGGATGTCCTAGATGGACCCGAAACATCATCTGCTACTAGCGTCGGTCTTTGATTCTCCCCTTCCACTTCTTTATCATGTACAGCTCCTCCAGTCACCGGGTTAGGAGTCACCACACCTACTGTGGCCTCTGTCTCAACCTCTCTCGTTGGCTCCTCCGCGTCCCCAAAAATTCTGTGCGCCTCCAATACCAATTTGGAAGGCAAAGGAAAGTCAATCCTTGTATAGGTGTGCTCCACATAGTCCACCACCCCGTTAGTCCTGCAGGTCCTCTTCAGTCTCCCCGTGTACGTCGCTCTGCTTGACATAGGGTCGTATACCCAAGCAGTAGGCAGGAGACGATCAATGAAATCGAGCGACGATAATAGTAAAGGGACACCGACCGAAATTAACAATTAATACATAGCATTTATATCACAGTAACAAATATATCCATGGCATATCATATAACAATGATGATAAATAAGGATGCTCATTTTAAAATTTCATGACATGTATGCCTTTTCAAACAGCAACCAATTAATATGGAAAACATGTTGTAAGTACAACCATCACTTCAGCAATCACAACCGTTCATCAGAAATTCAGATTTTATAAAGTACTTACACACATCAATTTCCAATCATCAACATATATCCAAATCATGACCCACCGGTCAACCACCCCGATGCAATATGTATATGCTCATGTACTCAACTTCTTGGAATTACCAAGGTGCAGTTGCTCACAGACCAGCACAATTTATATATGTTTGACTTTAATGGCCAACATGACCAAGGTGCAATCGCTCACAGATCGGCACCAGTGTAGTCGCTCAACAGACCAGCACGTTTTACATATACCAAGGTACAGTCGCTCACAGACTAGTACCAGTGCAGTCGCTCAACTGACCAGCACTCGTGCAATCGCTCAACAGATCAGCACGTTTTACGCATTTCAGGGTACAGTCGCTCACAGACTAGTACCAGTGCAGTCGCTCAACAAACCAGCACTCGTGCAATCGAATACAGTGCAGTCGCTCAACAAACCAGCTTCCTTGTATTCGAATACAGATGCGAATACAGTGGTAAAAATTCAATTCTGTATTCGAATACGACAGGGTCGTAGCCTAATAAAGATGTTAAGTCAGGAGCAAAAATCCTTCATCTGTATTCGAAAACAAGTTTGAAAATTTGAGTAAAACAGAAGCTTGGCAGGCTATATTCGAATACACTCATGCCGTATTCGAATACACCTTCGATTTCAGTGAAATTTTACACAAAACTTCAACACATTTTCAAACATTTTCCTTTGAAAAACCAACACAACCCCAAAATAGTTTCACCACTCCTTACAAATCTCAGACATTTTTCATCAATAACAGATTTTCCAGAAAACACTTCCACCCTTTTAAATCCTTTTCCTTTGAAACCATCATCAACACCAGTTTATCATTAACATGACAGAAAACAGAATGTCTGAAGGTGCAAACACGAGAAGGGGGGTTGAATTGTGTTTGACTAACTTGAATACTTTTCCTGTTTTTATACTTTTAAAACAAGACTTGATGTATGAATAAAAACAGAGTTAGCAGCGGATATAAAGTAAAAATAAAACACATAATTTTTATATTGGTTCACCGTTAACGAGGCTACGTCCAATCCCTTCACCTTGAAGGATTTCACTAATTCAAACCTTGAATTACAACAGTTTCACTGACCCTCCAAGTCAGTCTTCTAAAACAGTCTAACAATCCTAGACTCTTGAGGAATACAACACCTTGACTTCCTAAGTCAAGTCTTCTCCTGCCAATCTGACAACCCCAAATTGTAGAAGGAATTACAACGCCTTCAATCTAATTGCCAAGTAATCTTCTACCCCTTCTGACTCCCTCAAATTGTAGACTCTACTTCAACAACTTAGATCTAACACAAGGGAAAGAAAATAACACAAGTGCTTGCTTCTTGAAAACTGGAACTCACAATTAACCTCACTGAAAACTTGAGTGTTTGCTTTGGAAGTGTATGACTCTTTTGTGATTTTCGATGCAAAGTATTCTGCCTGGAGCATCCTTTTATAGATGTAGATTAGGGCCTCTTCCAAGCTTTAATTTCGAGCTGAATCTTGCTGGATTCTCTTGCAAAAATATCTTGACCAATTGGGCTTCATTTAAATAAATAAAATATCTTTTTTAAGCTTCAGATTTTCTTTCAAAAATAACTGGCCAATCATGTCTTTAGTTTCTTCCCGCCAACAGCTCCTGAATTCCACAATACTTCACTTTATTTTTGTAATCAATCCTTTTAATACTTTGACCAAAATAAATTAAAATCTCCACCGTTAATCCTCATGATTAAATCTGGACTATTTGATCTTTTGCGCTAGTCCACATCTGGACCATACTAAGTGATCTGTTGTGATCCTCTGATTTCGGCCAACCCTGGACCACATTTTCTAACCTTCTGATCTTCTGGTCTCGGCCATCCTGGTCTAGCAAACTGATCTGCTGTGATCCTCTTATCTCGGCCACTGGTGGACCACACATTCAGACCTTCTGATTTCGGCCAAGACTGGGCCATGGTCTGATCTTCTGATCTCGGCCAACACCGGGCCAAATACTTAAATCTGAACCATTGATCTGAAAATCTTCCCTCTGATCTGGACCAATTCAGGATTTGGTCTGGATTAAACTGAAATTAAATCTGGAAAAATAATATTTCAGTCAAGACCTTTTACCTTCAGTTTTGGATTAGTTTTTGATCAAATCTGGAGATCATTTCTTCTGGTATGGACTTAGTTTCATACCCTGAACCATGCTATCTTCTGGTTTGGGTCAAATCTGGATTAATTCCTTTGTTCTGGACCCATTAATTTACCCTCTAATTAAGTCTAGATCAAGTCTGGGCTGTTTCTCATTTCACTGCCAGGACATCTTCTGATCAAAATAACTTCTGGAATAAATCTGATATTTGATTCCTTCTGGTCTGGAACAAGTCTCCCTCTGGCAGGCTTCATTCTGGTCTATTCCAAGTCTTCTTCTGAATTTGCTTACTTCTGATTTGGGCCAGCAAAGATATCTTCTGGTGATGTTTTGACATCCTGGAGTATCTTCTGGTACCTTCAGGATTCAATCTCTGGAACCCTTTGATTTTCTGCTTCTGATTACTTTAGCTTCTGGTGGCACTTGATTTAATAATTCAAGGTTCAAAATAAGATTACATGGAGTGCTTTTGTAAACATCAAAATCCTAAGTACTTAGAACCAACTTGGTTCCAACAATCTCCCCCTTTTTGATGATGACAAAACCTTAACTTATTTTGCTAGCTTGTAACTCGAAGTACTTGAAATACTCCCCCTCAGACGAATCTCTCCCCCTAAGTCTGATACTGACTTTTTCTTCTCCTTTTCAACTCCTTCTCTTTTCACTCTTTCTTTTCTTCTCTTCTCCTCTCCTTTTCAACTCCTTCTTTATTCTCTCTTTCTTTTCTCCCTTCACATAGCTTCTCCTTTTCAATTCCTTCTCTTTTCATCTCTTTCTTTTTCACTCCTTTTTTCTTTTTATCTCTCCTTTTCTACTTATTTCTCCTTTTTCTCTCTCACTCTCTCCCCGTTTTTGTCATCAGCCAAAAAGAGGTCCTACTATTTTTGTATTTTTTTGTTTTTCTCTTTACAAAATACAGAAAGTAAAACATAAAATAAAAGACATAAAATAAAATTACAAGAAACTTAAAAACTCCTAAGATGACTACTTGAGCTAGTCTATCTTCTGGTAATGCTTTGGTGAAGATGTCAGCCCATTGATGATCAGTGTCCACAAACTGGATGCTTAAAGTCCCTTTTTGAAAATGGTCCCTAATGAAATGGTGTTTTAGTTCAATGTGTTTAGCTCTAGAGTGTAAGATAGGGTTCTTGGTTAGGTTTATGGCTGAAGTGTTATCACAGAACAAAAGGGATATTGGTTTCAAAGATGTTGTAATCCTCAAGTTGATGTTTCATCCAGAGTAACTGTGAACTGCATCCTGCTGCTGATATATACTCAGCTTCAGCTGTTGACATGGCAATGGTGCTTTGTCTTTTGCTTGACCAAGAGATCAAATTATCACCTAAGAAAGTGCATTTGCCACTTGTACTTTTCCTTTCCAGCATAGTCGGAATCACAAAAACCTCTGAGTTTGTAGGTGGGGGTTTTCTTGTATAACAAAGTAAGGTTGGTGGTTCCTTTAAGGTATCTCAATATTAGTTTGACGGTAGTTAAATGGGATTCCCTAGGGTCAACTTGAAAACGGGCACAGACACAAACACTAAACAAGATGTCAGGTCTAGAAGCAGTTAAATAAAGAAGGGATCCAATCATACCTCTTATGTTTTCTGGTCTACCTTTTGGCTGGTTTCATCTTTCTCAAGTGAGCAGGTTGGGTGCATGGGGGTGGCCATAGGCTTACATTCACTCATTTTGAACTTTTTAAGAAGTTCTTTGATATATTTAGATTAGTGAATGAGTATACCTAATTTACCTTGGTCAATCTGAATTCCCAGGAAGAACTTGAGTTCTCCCATCATGCTCATTTGGAACTCTTTCTGCATTAGGTCAGAAAACACTTTGCACAAAGTGCCATTAGTCGATCCAAATATGATATCATCAACATAAACTTGAATAATCAAAATATCATTTTTAATGGATTTCCTAAATAGAGTATTATCAATCTGGCCTCTATTAAATTCATTCTTAAGCAGAGAGTTACTAAGTCTGTCATACCATGCCCTTGGTGCTTGTTTTAAACCATATAAAGATTTCTTAAGTTTAAAAACATGGTCTGGAAAATCAGAATTTTCAAATCCAGGGGGCTATTTGACATAGACTTCCTCACTTATATAGCCATTTAAGAATGCACTTTTAACATCCATTTGATACAGCATTATATCATGATTAGCAGCAAATGATAAAAGAACTCTAATTGCTTCTAACCTAGCCACTGGAGCAAAAGTATCAGTGTAGTCTATACCTTCCTGTTGACTGTATCCTTGAGCTACAACTCTGGCTTTGTTCCTTACCACTTCACCTTTTTCATTAACTTTATTCCTGAACACCCACTTGGTTCCAATAATGTTTTTGTTTGGTCTGGGTACCAGATCCCAAACATCATTCCTTTGGAATTCATTCAGCTCTTCTTGCATTGCAAGTATCCAACCTTTTACTTTAGATTTGAAGAATTTTTGTATTCTTGCTTGAAGCTTCTGCTTTTTCAAGTTCTTTTGCCTGCAACAGCTTCTGATTCTGATAAATCAACTTCTGGTTCTGGTAAATCTGTAACAGCTTCTGATTCTGATAAATATCCAAATTTCTCTTCTGACTTATCTTGGCTGTTTCTGACTTGATCAGATTTATCCTTTGAAGATTTGTCATGTGTTGCTGACTTGCTTGTATCCTCTACCTTTCTAGGTACTTCTGTTTCTTCTGCTTCTGCTCCCTTTGGTTCTGGTGAACCTGCACTATCTTTATCTTGCTTTGATTTGTCAAGATCAAGTAGTTTGTCATATAACATAATGTAAATAATTTAAAAATGAACTCAATACAGCCAAACCATTAATTCTGCTTCTGGTGGTTTCTGCTTGTTTTTGAAATCACTGGAATGCAGTTTTTGCTGAAGTGTTCAATTCGTGTGAATCATCTTGTTCCTCTGAGAGTTTGATAACCTACAGAATACTTATCTAGCTTTGATTTTTAATATCAAGCTTCTTGTTATCGCAGTAAACATAAATTTCAAACAATAATAGTATTTATAGCAAGATGTAACCTCTATGTCAACAGTTTCAGTTTTACTCTGAAAATCCTCTTGCTTCTGATTTTCAGATTCCTAATCTCTATGTTTTGTGATTACATGGTTTGGATGATGGGATTTGAATTCCCTTCTAAGTTTTTAGTCTTGATGAATGTCATTGGAGTGTTTGAAGAACTCTCCTGATTCTGATTCCTCTCTTTTTGCTTTAGCTGATACACCATGTTCCTCTGGTGATTTTGGAACTTATGGTGATTCTGGTGATTATACTGATTCTGGTAATTATGCTGGTTCTGGTTCGGGTTCTGGTACTTATTCTGATTCTGGTTCTAGTGTTGGTTCTGGTTCCAATTCCTGTGCCTCTTATACTGGTTCCAGTTCCTGTACCTCTGATACTGGTTCCAGTTTCTGTTCCTCTGATACTGGTTCTAGTTCCAGTTCTGATTCGTGTGATATCTTTGATATTCCATGTTCCTCTTATGATTCTGGTTCTGGTTCTAATAGGTATTGTGTTGACCAGTTCTTCTTCTACCAGAGTCACTTGGCTTCTGTTTGGTAGATGTTGGAACATAAACCTTCTTCTGCTTGTGCATTGCCAACATCCATTGTCCAGGCACCATTGTTGGTGTCTCCTTCTGGTTGCTCAGAATATCTGCAACATAGACCATTTGATCTTTTGGTACCCAAAACTGATTGGGTCCAAGTTTGTTAGTCTTAACAGCTCTCTGATCTTGTTTAGATTTTACCATTGGACAAGATAGTTCAGAGTGACCTTTCTTAGCACAAACAATGCATAAAACATCAGAATGAACAGCTTTATTTTCAGTAATCGTTTCTGTAAAACCAAGACCTCTCTTTCAAGTGTTACTATTTCCATAAATCATAGATGCATATTTACTTCTTTCCATTCCATTAGAAATAAAGTTTTGAAATAATTGTTCATGCATATCAGATTCACAAACAGTTTTGGAAGTGGGACATATATTACTTTTGAGAGTTTGGTTTTCAGATTTGAGTCTTGCAACTTCAGTTTTAAAATCTTTGTTTTCAGTTGCATACTCAGAATTTCGATTCTTTAAAACTTGGACTTCTTTGGTTAGACTTTTCTTATCTTCCCTAAGAGTTTTCAGTTTTAAAGACATCTTATTGTTTGCATTTAACAAGTCTTTTACAACATCAATTAATTCAGATTTAGAGAGATCAGAAAATACCTCACTGTCTTCATCTTTTGATTCTGTTCCAGAGCCTGAGTTGTATCCAGAACTTGAGTTGGTATGAGCCATCAGAGACAGAATTGCTTCCTTTGATGTGTTTCCAGACTTGCTTGAATGACTGCTTCGTTCATTCTTCAGGTGAGGTACTGTACCAGAGAAGTCACAAGAATGCTGGATCATTTTAAGGTTGATTTCTCAGGTGAGGTACTGTACCAGACCACCATAGACAATCTGCTGGACTTAAGTGTGTTGCCTAGTATGAAAATAGTTTGGAGCGAATCACTTCAAATTTATATTCATAAGGGTGATCTTGGACAAAGTTCATCAACTGTCCAAGAAGAAGCAGAAGAAGCAGAACCAACAACAGGCCGAGCAGTAGCACCAGAAGCATTACCAGAAGATGCACCAGAAGCAGCAACAGCAGTAGCACCAGAACCAGATAACATAACACATATTGAAGACATCATCACAAATAGAATGATCATGGACAAACTTAACTTCCTTCAATCTTTTGTCACAGATCAATTCCAACATTTGAATGAGTCTTTCAATAATCAAATGCAAAACATGACTGCTTCCTTCAACCACAAATTCCAAGATCTTGAAAACACCATCAATACATAACATTCATTTTTTCATCAAGAACTTAGTGACCTATCAGAAAAAATTGACCATCTACATATTTCACCAAACTCAGATGATTAGAATTGGCTATTTGCAGTTTTTAATTTGTTTCTGCTACTGTTTGACTTTCCCTGTTTTAAATACTCTTAAGGTTTATTTTATTTGTAATTTTGAACATCGTTAATTAAGTTATTTGTTACATTTGTGCATATCATGTGTTGCCTCTGTTTATTTGTTACATTTGTGCATATCTTGTTTGCTATGTGATATCCTCTTCCTTTTTGATAATGTCAAAAGGGGGAGAAAAAGTGTATATATATTGTTGTTGCTAATAATGTTGAACAGATCCTCCAACACTTAAGAAGGAGAAAAACATTTATCAAGGGGGAGAAAGCACACATCTAGGGGGAGAAATCAAGACATTTGAAATCCAAGCAACAAGATTTTTGTCATCATCAAAAAGGGGGAGAATGAAATTTAAAGATCTACATTTTTTATGAAGACAAAAAGATCCTTGATCAAAAAGGAAAAAGGATTTTAAGCAACTTATCTTCCAAATTTATATTTAGGTAAAAGCATTTGATATTAAATCAAAATACAGTTTAAGTACAATATTATGAGAACCTTCTAATAGCATATGCATTAAAATATTTTATGAAAATATTTAATAACATAAAATTGTTTGAAAATAAAGTTTCTACAAAACTGGAAATCTGTATTCGAATACAAGGTATTGTAGTCGAATAGAGACTATAAATCAGAAGCTAAAACTGAAGATCTGTATTCGAATACGAAGTGTCGTAGTCGAATACAGATTGCGAGTGAGTAGCTATTTTGAAACATTTGTATTCGACTACAGCTTTGTGTATTCGAATACAACTCAAGTCAGTGGCAAAAATCCCGTATTTGTATTCGACTACAAGGTTCAAATTTCAAATACAAAACAGAACGTTATAGAAGTGTATTCGAATACACTGAGACTGTATTCGAATAAAACTTCGAAACAATGCAACTTTTCAGTTTTGAAACATTGCACAAGTTCATCAAAACGTTTGGGAATTATTGTCATTGATCTGAAGTATTATCTTGGAATATAAATACTTCAAATCTTCAGTTTTAAACTAATCAATCCTACCACGAACTTTGAACAACTTTCTAAAATATTTTGTGAACTTTTCAAAGTTATATTTTCATACTTCAAGTACATGCTCTACATTTTCATATCATTGAGAAAGGTTCTCTATTGTACTTGAAAGTATATTGGATTGATATCCTTGCACAAACTATTATATTCTATTGTTCTTAATTAAGAACATTGTTGTAAAAATCAATAAAGTTAATGTTTGAAGAAAGTGGTGTATTTTCTTCAAGTGTTGTAAACTAAGATAGTGGTGTGCTATCTTAGGTAGAGTGTTAGGAATTTGTAATTGAAGTCTTAGGGTTAGACTTGTACTTATTCTAACAGATATTGGAAAATCTCTTGTGGGGTGCAAGAGGACTGGATGTACCCTTGGTTGTAAGGGGAACCAGGATAAATCTCTGTGTGTTTTTACCTTCTGTCATTTACAGTTTTCATTTACTAACACAGCAAGAATAAACAAACTTAAAAAAGTCACTTAAACAATCTCCAAAACTCTAAAAACAGAAAAATTGTCCAACACCTAATTCACCCCCCTCTAAGGAGCAACTCTGTTTTTACACAGCTCATACTGTTTGACCAGTATGATAGCCCTTGCTTCTTGAACCTACTAGCTTCCTTCATAGGTCAGAACCAGACTGTCGAATATGCTCTTTGTTGTTTCTTTATCTGTGCATCTGTCAAATCCCTTGAATGTGATGGCACTAATTATGATGTTTCTGGACTTGTGATGAAGTTTGTATAATCTACTCTGATCTGGTTTCATATCATCCATGTCTAGTTCATTAGTTGGATCTTCTGGATCAGTAGGTGCAGTGTATCCTTTGACTACCATCTTCCATAATTTAGGATCTTGAGATATGAAGAAACTTCTCATTATGTCCTTCCAATACTCAAACCTTTCTCCATCAAACAATGGTGGTTTGTTGATGTTGATTCCCAGTTCATCTCTGGATTCTGCCATATTGAACCCCTTGGACCTTTCCCCCAACACTGTTATGTGCTCAGCCTTGAGACCGAGCTCTAATACCAATTGAAGGTGCAAACACGAGAAGGGGGGTTGAATTGTGTTTGACTAACTTGAATACTTTTCCTGTTTTTACACTTTTAAAACAAGACTTGATGTATGAATAAAAACAGAGTTAGCAGCGGATATAAAGTAAAAATAAAACACATAATTTTTATACTGGTTCACCGTTAATGAGGTTACGTCCAGTCCCTTCACCTTGAAGGAATTCACTAATTTAAACCTTGAATTACAACAGTTCCACTTACCCTCCAAGTCAAACTTCTCAAATAGTCTAACAATCCTAGACTCTTGAGGAATACAGCACCTTGACTTCCTAAGTCAAGTCTTCTCCTGCCAATCTGACAACCCCAAATTGTAGAAGGAATTACAACGCCTTGAATCTAATTGCCAAGTAATCTGCTACCCCTTCTGACTCCCTCAGATTGTAGACTCTACTTCAACAACTTAGATCTAACACAAGGGAAAGAAAATAACACGAGTGCTTGCTTCTTGAAAGTTGGAACTCACAATTAACCTCAATGAAATTTGAGTGTTTGCTTTGGAAGTGTATGACTCTTTTGTGATTTTCGATGCAAAGTATTCTGCCTTGAGCCTCCTTTTATAGATGCAGATTAGGGCCTCTTCCAAGCTTTAATTTCGAGATGAATCTTGCTGGATTCTCTTGCAAAAATATCTTGACCAATTTGGCATCATTTAAATAAAAAACATATCTTTTTTAAGCTTCAGATTTTCTTTCAAAAATAACTAGCCAATCATGTCTTTAGTTTCTTCCCGCCAACAGCTCCTGAATTCCACAATACTTCACTTTATTTTTGTAATAAATCTTTTTAATACATTGATCAAAATAAATTAAAATCTCCACCGTTAATCCTCATGATTAAATCTGGACCATTTGAGCTTTTGCGCTAGTCCACATCTGGACCATACTAAGTGATCTGCTGTGATCCTCTAATTTCGGCCAACCCTGGACCATACTCTCTAACCTTCTGATCTTCTTATCTCGGCCATCCTGATCTAGCAAACTGATCTGATGTGATCCTCTGATCTCGGCCTTTGCTGGACCACACATTCTGACCTTCTGATTTCGGCCAACACTGGGCCATGGTCTGATCTTCTGATCTCGGCCAACACTGGGCCAAATACTTAAATCTGAACCATTGATCTGAAAATGTTCCCTCTGATCTGGACCAATTCTGGATTTGCTCTAGATTAAACAGAAAATAAATTTGGACAAATAATATTTCAGTCTGGACATTTTACCTTCTGTTTTGGATCAGTTCTAGATCAAATCTAGAGATCACTTCTTCTGGTATGGACTTAGTTTCATACCCTGAACCATGCTATCTTCTGGTCTGGGTCAAATCTAGATTAATTCCTTTGTTCTAGACCCATTAATTTACCATGTGATAAAGTCAGGATCAAGTCTGTGCTATTTATCATTTCACTGTCAGGCCATCTTCTGGTCAAAATAACTTTTGGAATATATCTGATATTTGATTCCTTCTGGTCTGGAACAAATCTCCCTCTGGCATGCTTCCTTCTGGTCTAGTCTAGGTCTCCTTCTGACTTTGCTTCCTTCTAATCTGGGCCAGGAAAGATATCTTCTAGTGATGTTTTGACATCCTAGAGTATCTTCTGGTACCTTCAGGATTCAATCTCTGGAACCCTTTGATTTTCTGCTTCTGATTACTTTAGCTTCTGGTGGCATTTGATTTAACAATTCAAGGTTCAAAATAAGATTACATGGAGTGCTTTTGTAAACATCAAAATCCTAAGTACTTAGAACCAACTTGGTTCCAACAATGTCAACCACCACAAACACACATTTTTAAACATTTACATTTTGATCATTTCTCAAAACAACATGCAAGGTATTTTCTGTGACACCCTAAACCCCAAAACAACATATATAATAATTTATACTAGATTTTTTTTTCAATTTTAATTCGCAGCGGATAAAGAAAATATGTTTTTCAAGAAAATAAGAATTTTTATAACTAATTTATGATATCACGTCCCTCTAAATACACACGTAAAAATTTAACTTTATTCCTTAATTAAAACAATGCAATCTCAATGAACTTGACTTAACTATAATTTCTTGATTTAATTCCAAAAACTTACTAGTACTATAAGGTTTTCATACCAAAGGTTTTTTCTAATTAAACAAGTGAAAGTGAAATATAAATTACCACTCTTAATTCCCGGTATCACCTATCAGAGCGGAGTTTCTCCCAAATTTGAACTTCAAGACTCATAACCTGTAATAACTGCGATTTCGCAAATGCAGGGCCAAACCAGTCAAACACAAACAACGAAGGAGGTGAGTTTTGAAATCATGTTTATAGTATAATATAAGTAAGAAGAACACGCAATCAATCATAATAAACCGTATCATTATACAAACATTCTTCAAGAAAAGAAATATCACATTATAAAGTCAAAATTACTAACGAGAAATCAATATATTTCACTATAACATCAAATCATCTAAAAGAAATTATAATCGCACACGGTACATATTAATCACAACAAAACAATCACAAGAAGATGCAATGCTATGCATGAGCTTAGACTCTACTTCACAATGTGGTACCATTCTAACTCTGAAGTACTTGGTTAGGAGACTTGATACTATGCCACCATCCCGGTGGGCGGACAATTCAAATTGGCACTGTCCTCATAGATCCGCTCAACTCAACCTGAGACACATATACGCGACAGTCGAGGTAAACGTGTGTTGCGTGGTAGCTCCCGACATTTGGAGTGCTACCTCTAAGTCACCTAGGAATTCCCCACCCGAATACCTCCAAGGTCTAACAATCTTGCCTTAAGGCTCAATAGTAGACCGCCACGATCAGTCTCAATTCAATTGTACTTCCCCGGAATCATAGGCTTGTCAGGCCCTACCTATATGATGACAAAATAATCTTCACTTCAAAAATTCTCAATATTTATTTTCTCCCCTCGTTGGCCTATCATACTCCATTATGACCATCATCTCAAACACAAATTGGAATCATCACTATTTCATCAATTATGAGGTTACTTCAGTATCTTCATCACAAGTTTATAACATCACTATCATTAATCATACATCATCATCATATTGTATCCATCTTTTATTATCACATCACAAAACTCCTCTAATCAAACATACATAAAAATCATTCGACATCCAATATCACAATAATATCAAATATCACACATTTAACGAAAATAAATCAAACATCACGATAATATCAAATACCACACATTTAACAAAATTAATTCAATCAACACTTTATAAATATTTTTATTCCAAATTTTAATCTCACAATTTCCATATTTTCACATTAATCAATTTATCACTCAAAGGGCTACTGCCGTACGTAGCAAGCCCTGGATGAATCGTTGGGAAATACGGTTTTCCCATTCATCTCACAATATATTATACTCATGAATTTAAACGCTCTCTCACCCCTTACCTTATTTAGACACTTTCTCTAATCACAGAAATCAATGGAAGTTTTCAACAGCAACCGTAGATTGATAACGTACAGCGAGTGAATCCAAATAAACGGCGAGTTCACAAAATCTCTGAGACGTGACAGATAAATTATGCGGAGCATAAAAATCAATTTAAATAATAATAATTTTTTTGGAGCAAAAATAGAGTCAAAACGACGAGAAAAACTGCAGAAAAAGTCTCACCGACTTGTCAGAGCGCCGGAAGGGTCCGACATCAACTTCACCAAAAAATGCAAATAAGTAGTGCTTCTTGAAGGTTTCAACGAGAGGAATCCAAAAACGATGTAATTTTTTTGATACGACAAACGTCGTGATCGGAATCGGCCAAAAACAGCTCGCCCAAGAAAAATAGCGCAGCTGTTTCTGATGAAACGGAGCCACGATTGATAAAATTGATGCCAAAAATGGATTCAGTGGCCGATTTTGTGTGGGATAGAAGTTGGGATCGGTTCAAATGGCAAGGAATTGATGGGATGAATTTGAGAGGAAGAGGATGTTGTGGTTTCTTATCTGCGTCGCTAGTTCCTTTCGTTTCTTCTTCTTCTTTTCTTATCTGTTCCTTTCTTTTCTTCTTCTTGTTCTTTTATTCTAAAACTAATATTTTATAAAATAATTAATCTTTTAAAATACATTAATAACCAAAATTATCATATTCCAAATAAGCACTATAATAATACTTCTTTTTCCAAATACTCAAATTAAAATATTACCATCATTAGTGAATAGTCGAAATTATAAAATAAATAAATATAACATCTACATTTTATATTAATTACTAAATCATAGTAAATATATATAAAATCACAACGTCATAACAAGTATATAAAAATAAAGTAAATCAAACACAATATCACTACTATCCCAAGATAATTATTTATAAAATAAATAACTAAAAATAGAAAATAGTTCTAAATAATTGAAATATAAAATCGCATGAGATCTTATTCTTTAAAATATTATACTAACATACAATTACTTTTAGAAAAACATATAAAATAATAAAATAAAATATTTATTATTTATATCACTCATTTAATATAATATAATATATATCAAACTAACACGTCATAGAAAACATCCATACAACGGAAATTAATCACAAAATCTATCAACATATATTCTAAAATAATATTAATATCAAATTAATTATTTAAAATCTTATTTCATTAATAAAATAGTTTATTATAAAAATTGGGATGTTACATTTTCCAGTATTCTTACACAACCAAAACAACATGCAAAGCATTTTCCAACTTTCTCACACAAACAGAACAACACTGATGTATTCAGCCAAAACAGCAAGCATCACATATCACAAAACACCAATAGAATGCATTTTTGCATTTTATAACAACATGCACAACAGTTTTATCAACAAATGCATTTTGATCATCCCCAAAATGACATGCAAAGCATTTTCCAGCTTTCCCACATAAACAGAACAACGTTGATATATCAACCAACACAGCAAACATCACAGATCATTTAAAACATCAACAGAATGCATTTTTCATCCTTCAAAATGACATGCAAAACAACTTTTCTTCAAAAACAATAATGAAATATCATTAATGCCATAACAGTATGCATTTACAGCCGTAATGCAATCTAGAAAGTGGAAGGTGCCCTTACCCCTGTTATGTTTCTGCTCCCGTTCACGTTTCTGCATAAAAAAAATCGGCGAAGTTTCTGTTTGCGTTTGCCGTTACCAAAGTGGGTTCCCTAGCTCCGTAATGAGGAGAGGAACAACTTTTGTTCTTGGTGGTTTGGTGCTCGGATTTCCAATTAATCTCACTTTTGAGCAACTCTCTTTTTTTTTTTTGAACGGGAAACAGATATCAGAATGGGATGAAGAAGGGGAACGTTACTGTTACATGCAGTATGGAGGAGAAAGTGTTTTCTGTCTTTGCTCTTCCTTCTCACTCCTATATATAGGCATATGTGGGTGCCACCTCATCAAAAATAATACTATAATATTGCTGGACCCTCCAGCACTAAACCGGTTTCGTCGCAATTAGTTGATAACCTCTTAATTAACTGTACGATAATTTAATTACTCGTAATTACATTAATTTACTCTTCATCCAATAATTTTAATTCATCTTCCAAAAATAAATATTTATATATATATTCACACAAAACATACATATATTAAATATTTTACAAATACCCCCAAAATACACTTAATATTAAATTCATAATTTAATTTTTAAATTTAAGGGTCTTACATTACTACCCCCCTTAAATTAGTTTCGTCCTCGAAACTACATGTCCATAAACAACTAAGGATATTATTGCCTCATCTTACTCTCCAGTTCCCAAGTCGCGTCTCTAATAGTCGGATTCCAAATCACTTTGACTAGTGGGACTTCCTTGTTCCTCAACTGTTTATCTTCATGTCTTCAATTCTTATAGGGAATACTTCAAATGACACGTTATCCTTCAGTTGGATTGTGTCTGGTTCGATCACATGTGACGGGTCCGAAATATATTTCCTTAACTGCGACACGTGAAATACGTCGTGAATATTGGACAGTATAGGAGGTAAAGCAATCCGATAAGCCATTGGTCCAATTCGTGCAGTAATCTGGTATGGTCCAATAAATTTCGGAGTCCACTTTCTCGACTTAATAACTCTGCCAGCTCCAGTTGTAGGCGTGACCCTTAGAAATACATGATCACCCTGCTCGAATTCCAAAGGTCTCGACGCTTGTCCGCATAACTCTTCTGACGATCCTGTGAAACCTTCATTTTCTCTTATATCCTCTTGATTTTCTCTGTGGTCTGTTCCACCATCAAAGGTCCAACAATCATACTTTCTCCGTCCTTAAACCAGCATAAAGGCGTCTGACACTTGCGTCCATACAAAGCCTCATAAGGCGACATCCCAATACTTGCGTGAAAGCTATTGTTGTAAGTAAACTCAATCAATGGCAATACCTCGTCCCAGTTTCCTCTATCGTCCAATACACATGCTCTCAATAGATCTTCCAAGGACTGGTTTGTTCTCTCAGTTTGTCCGTCTGTTTGCGGATGGTAAGTTGAACTCAATTTCAGTTTCGTGCCCAACGCTTCATGCAACGCTCCCCAAAAATGAGATGTGAACTTTGGGTCACGGTCCGATACTATACTCGATGGAACTCCATGTAATCTCACGATCTCAGCAATGTAGATCTCCGTCGGCTTATCTACCTTATAAGTGGTCTTTACCGGTAAGAAATGTGCGGATTTTGTCAATCGATCCACTATTACCCAAATTGAATCATTCTTCTTCCTTGTCTTGGGCAATCCGGTTATAAAATCCATGGAAATGCTATCCCACTTCCATTCCGGTATATCCAAGAGTTGCAACATTCCAGCAGGTCGTTGATGCTCCACTTTCGCTTTCTAACAAGTCAAACAAGCCGATACATATTCCGCTACATCCCTCTTCATTCCTGGCCACCAGTAATTTTGTCTTAAGTCCTAGTACATCTTGGTTGCTCCAGGATGAATACTCAACTTACTCTTATGAGCCTCTTCCAAAATCATTCTTCTCATATCTGCAACTTCCGGTACACAAACTCTTCCATTACATCTCAGAATATTATCTGGTCCGATTCTGAACTCAGTTGTCCCTCCTTGTACTATCAAGTTCCTCTTTTCTTGGATTAATACGTCATCTTGCAAGTTTGCAATCTCCTCAAGTAAGCCACTCGAAATTGTTATCATTCCACACTTTAAAATTCCTGGTGCAAACTCTACGTCCAAATGTAGATCTCTAAATGCTTCCCACAACTCTTGTTGTTTGGCCATTATCATTGAAGATACTGACACACTTTTCCTACTTAATGCATCAGCCACCACATTGGCTTTTCCAGGGTGGTACTGCAATGAAAAATCAAAATCCTTGAGAGTCTCCATCCATCTCCTCTACCGCATGTTCAATTCTTTCTGATCTAACAGATCCTTCAAGCTTTTATGGTCACTGAACACCGTGAACGTGCATCCATATAAGTAGTGCCTCCAGACCTTTAACGCAAACACTACTGCAGCAAGCTCTAAATCATGAGTAGGATAGTTTCGTTCGTGAGTTTTCAACTGCCTTCAGGCATAAGCTACAGCTTTCTTGTGTTGCATCAAAACACATCCCAAACCTTGGTGAGATGCATCACAGTAAACTTCATATGATTCCTCTGGCTGTGGCAAGACCAATACTGGTGAGGTCGTCAACTTTTTCTTAAGCAACTGAAAACTTTCCTCACACTTCTCTGTCCATGCAAACGGCTGATTCTTTCTGGTGAGTTGTGTCAAAGGAGCTACAATCTTAGCAAATCCTTCAATAAATCTCCTGTAGTATCCTGCCAGTCCGACAAAACTACGTATGTCTGTGATAGTCTGGGGCTGTTTCCAGGCAAGAATTGTCTCGATCTTTGCTGGATCCACAACGATTCCTTCTTTGGTTATCACATGTCCCAAGAAATTCACTTTATCTAGCCAAAACTAGCACTTCGACAAATTTGCATACAATTGCTTCTCGTGTAAGACTTCAAGAACTTGGCGTAGATGCTCTCCATGTTCTTCTTCATCCTTTGAATAAATCAATATATCATCGATGAATATCACCACGAATTTATCCAGAAACGGGCTAAAGATTCTATTCATATAATCCATAAAAATTGCTGGTGCATTCCTAACTCCAAAGGGCATAACGAGATATTCATAATGTCCGTAACGGGTCCTAAAAGCAGTCTTTTGAATATCTCCTTCTCTTACCCGAATCTGATGGTATCCTGACTTCAAATCAATCTTTGAAAACACTGGGGCTCCTCTCAATTGATCCATCAAATCATCGATGCATGGTAAAGGATAAAGATTCTTAATAGTTACCTTGTTCAGTTGCCTATAATCCACACATAAGCGTGAACTTCCATCCCTCTTCTTAACCAATAACACCGGAGCTCCCCATGGCGACACACTTGGTCTGATAAATCCTTTCTCCAACAAACCTTCAATTTGACCCTTAAGCTCGCTTAACTCCAATGGCGACATCCGATACGGCGCAATTGAAACAGGTCTAGTTCCTGGGTGTAGATCAATGAAGAATTCCACCTCTCTTACTGGGGGTAATCCTGGAATTTCTGTTGGAAATACGTCCGGATACTCTTTGACTAACACCACATCTTCTATGTTCACATCCATCTTGGTCTCCACGTTAACCAATGATAAAAATTCATGAGTTCCTTCTCTCAGTGATACTCCAAGTTGGTTAGCAACCAAATACCCAACGACTCTAGGTTCGGGGAAAAGAACTAATTTGCGAGCACAATCCAAGACTACGTAATTATACGTCATCCAATCCATGCCGAGAATGATCTCGAGTGATTGTACGGGTAGACAAATTAAATTAACCAAGAAATCTCTATTCTGAATCGTTACAGTACAGTGTAAACATGCAGAGTTTACGGTCAAAGTCTTAGCAGGTGTGGAAACAACCAAATCAAAAGGTAAAGCAGACACAGATAACTTCAAACGATTCACACAGTCCATAGCAATGAAAGAATGGGTTGCCCCCGAATCAAAAAGTGCAGTTAGTGTGTTACCTGCAATCTCGCAATCTTGCTGGATTAAATTAGGAGCTTGACTCCCAGCTTCAGCACCCATGTGATAGACGCGTCCCCTAGCAATAGGACGAGTAGCCCTCGTTGCGTTCACTGTTGGTTCCACTTTCGGAACCCGACAATCCCTTGCAACGTGTCCTGGTTTCTGGAAATTGAAACATATAAGATCCTTTGTGGTGCAAGCAGTAGCAATATGTCCCTATTTCCCACATCAGAAACATCGGACTCCTTGTCCCAACTATCGTCCAAAATTCTGATTTCCCGGCCGATTCTAGCCTCAATTGTTGTTTTGTGGCCGGTTATACGACTTAGCAACCTGCTTTCCTCTATTGTTCTGATAGTGCATCCGACTAGGCCCTCCTAAATTGAAGTTCCCTCCTCTGTTGGCCCTCTTGTTCTTCATATCCTCCACTTCTCTACAGTTCTCCACTAATGCTTGGAATCGTTGAATTCCCAAGGGTAAAACAGTGTCTTGAAACTCATATTTCAGTCCATTTTGGAAATGATGGCACATAAACTGTTCATCAACTTCTTCCCAGAAAAATCTAAAATGCCTTGATATAGATTCAAACTTAGCTGCATATTCCCCCACCGTCATGTTTCCTTGGTGCAATTTCAGAAAATCGTCACCCAACTTGGTTCTAGTGCTCATCGGGAAGTATTTGTCCAAAAACTTCTTTTTGAACGACTCCCAGTTCACCTCCTCGTGAGCTGACCCCATCAGTAGCCTTGTACTCCTCCACCAATACTCTGCATCCCCTATCAGTAGATGTGTGGCATAGTTGACCTTCACCGCTGCTCGACAATTAATCATTTCAAAGATTTTCTCCATCTCTTGAATCCACTGGTCCGCTCTTTCTGGACCCTCATCACCCTTGAACTTTGGAAGATTATGACGACGAAAATCCTCTAGTCCCCTTGATTCAGCAGCACAAATCTCTCTTTCTCTCTTCTCCAGATCTCGTTGAGTCTTCGCAACCGTCTGTGCAGCAACAGACACAGCCATGTTATTCATCGCTTCAGCCATCCTATCCTCCCGGCTAACGTTGGCTCTTGCAGTGTCATTCCTTCTTGGAGGCATTGTTTCCTACAAAACCATCATCACTTCAGTCACACCACAACTTACACAAGACTTGACACTTCAACTACTTGCTCCTATGCATGATCAGATAATGACTCAAAACCAATAATTAAATTAGAGCTTTGACCCAAAATTTTAACCAAATGCTCTGATACCACAATTGTAACACCCCGAGTTTAAAACACAGCACGAGTGTATTTTTTTTTAACTGAATAAATAAATACAAGAATTTTCAGAATTAATTCAAAAAGAATTAAAATAAAATTTTCATTAATTCATTTCATAAAATAGTACGTCGTAATTTAATCGATGAACGTAATTAAATAATTTCATCATAATATCACTAAGTACTTAACTTTGGAAATTAATAATAAACATTAATACATTTCAAAATGACAGTGTCATATCATCTCAAAATAGAACACCCGGCCTGTGGCCCACTAAACAGTATCAGAGTGCGGAAGAAAACAGCGGAAAAGTCATACATTAATTTCCAAAATAAATTACATCCACCGAAATCAAGACCCTATACAAAAAGTCTACATTGAACATGCACTAAAGCTACAGTAGCAGGGATTCCCTCCGCAGCCCATGCAAGTCTCGTCCGACTCCGCAGCTCGCCTCGACGTAACGTCCTCCTCCTCATCATATAGGGAAGGATCGGTCTCCTTCAAAGTCAGATCAATATACAATCGAGGTCGCTTCGGCGATGCCGGAATCTCAAAGCAGTCATCGAATGTCCTAGATGGACCCGGAACATCATCTGCTACTAGCGTCGGTCTTTGATTCTCCCCTTCCACCTCCGTATAATGTACAGCTCCTCCAGTCACCGGGTTAGAGTCACCACACCTATTGTGGCCTCCGTCTCAACCTCTCTCGTCGGCTCCTCCGCGTCCTAAAAAATTCTGTGCGCCTCCAATACCAATTTGGAAAGCACAGGAAAGTCAATCCTCGTATAGGTGTGCTCCACATAGTCCACCACCCCGTTAGTCCTGCAGGTCCTCTTCAGTCTCCCCGTGTACGTCGCCCTGCTTGAGATGGGGTCGTATACCCAAGCAATAGGCAGAAGACGATCAATGAAATCGAGCGACGTTTCCGTCGTCTGGTGACCCACAGGTGACATGGGTTTGGGGGGCATCTGAGAGCAAAGCCCAATTTCCACAATAATAGTAAAGGGTCACCGACCGAAATTAACAATTAACACATAGCATTTATATCACAGTAACAAATATATCCATGTCATATCTTATAACAATGATGATAAATAAGGATGCTCATTTTGAAATTTCATGACATGTATGCCTTTCAAACAGCAACCAATAAATATGGAAAACATGTTGTAACTACAACCATCACTTCAGCAATCACAACCGTTCATCAGAAATTCAGATTTTATAAAGTACTTACACACATCAATTTCCAATCATCAACATATATCCAAATCGTGACCCACCAGTCAACCACCCCGATGCAATATGTATATGCTCATGTACTCAACTTCTTGGAATTACCAAGGTGCAGTCGCTCACAGACCAGCACAATTTATATATGTTTGACTTTAATGGCCAACATGACCAGGGTGCAATCACTCACAGATCGGCACCAGTGCAGTCGCTCAACAGACCAGCACTCGTGCAGTCGCTCAACAGACCAGCACGTTTTACATATACCAAGGTACAGTCGCTCAAAGACCAGTACCAGTGCAGTCGCTCAACAGACCAGCACTCATGCAATCGCTCAACAGATCAGCACGTTTTGCGCATTTCAGGGTACAGTCGCTCACAGACCAGTACCAGTGCAGTCGCTCAACAGACCAGCACTTGTGCAATCGCTCAACAGATCAGCACGTTTTACGCATTACTCTATGGCCCATCGCGGTTACCACCTGACTATGCAATGCATGAACATGCAATGTTTTCTCTTCACTGAAAATAGTATGCAACATCAGTAAAATTCAGCCTTTCCATCATTTCCCCAAAACATCTCAACACAAATAATTTCATTATCATCACATCAATAATTAAACATTCAAGCATCTCATCATTACCACTTCACATTATCTCAAAACTCCATACTTATTTATCATAAGTCTTCCCAATGTTTCCCCAACTCTTAAAATCCATAAAACAGTGTTTAAAACTGAGATTTCTGGAAAACACGAATCTGTATTCGAATACAGCATCCTTGTATTTGAATACATAAGTCAAAACAGTGCAGAATCACACTCTGTATTCGAATACAACTTCCTTGTATTCGAATACATAAGCTGTCACAGTGCAAAATCAGTATTTTTCACAACATCAGTAGAGATCTCAAAGGCTTCATCATCACCACTTCAAATTATCACAAAACTCCATTTTTAATTCATCACAAACCTTCCCAATGTTTCCCAACACTTAAGGTTTATAAAACAATGTTTAAAACTTTGGATTTCTGAAAAACACGAATCTGTATTCGAATACAGCTCCCTTGTATTCGAATACAGAAGCTGAAAACAGTGCAAATTCAACATTCTGTATTCGAATACAACATCCTTGTATTCGAATACAGAAGACAAAACAGTGTAAACTCGGCATTTTCCCAACATCATTAAAGGTTTCCAGAACCTCACCATCTCCTCTTCAAAATTACTTCAAAAACTTCATTTTAAATCGTTACAAACCTTCCCAATGTTCCCCAACACTTAAAGTTCACATGACAGTGTCTAAAACTTGAATTTCTGGAAAAACACAAATCTGTATTTGAATACAGCTCCCTTGTATTCGAATACAGATGCGAATACAGTGGTAAAATTTCAATTATGTATTCGAATACGACAGGGTCGTAGCCGAATACAGATGTTAAGTCAGGAGCAAAAATCCTTCATATGTATTCGAATACAAAGGCCCGTATTCGAATACAATTTCGAAAATTTGAGTAAAACAGAAGCTTGGCAAGCTGTATTCGAATACACTCATGCCGTATTCAAATACACCTTCAATTTCAGTGAAATTTTACACAAAACTTCAACACATTTTCAAACTTTTTCCTTTGAAAAACCAACACAACCCCAAAACAGTTTCACCACTCCTTACAAAACTCAGACATTTTTCATCAATAACAGATTTTCCAGAAAACCCTTCCACCCTTTTAAATCCTTTCCCTTTGAAACCATCATCAACACCAGTTTATCATTAACATGACAAAAAACAGAATGTCAACCACCACAAACAGACATTTTTAAACATTTACATTTTGATCATTTCTCAAAACAACATGCAAGGTATTTTCCAGTATTCTTACACAACCAAAACAACATGTAAAGCATTTTCCAGCTTTCTCACACAAACAAAACAACAATGATGTATTCAGCTAAAACAGCAAGCATCACATATCACCAAACACCAACAGAATGCATTTTTGCATTTTATAACAACATGCACAACAGTTTTATCAACACATGCATTTTGATCATCCCCAAAATGACATGCAAAGCATTTTCAGCTTTCCCACTAAACAGAACAACGTTGATATATCAACCAACACAGCAAACATCACAGATCATTTAAAACATCAACAGAATGCATTTTTCATCCTTCAAAATGACATGCAAAACAGTTTTTCTTCAAAAACAATAATGAAATATCATTAATGTCATAATAGTATGCATTTACAACCCTAATGCAATCTAGAAAGTGGAAGGTGTCCTTACCCCTGTTACGTTTCTGCTCCCGTTCACGTTTCTACGTAAAAAAAATCGGCGAAGTTTCCGTTTGCGTTTGCCGCTACCAAAGTGGGTTCCCTAGCTCCGTAATGAGGAGAGGAACAACTTTTGTTCTTGGTACTTGGTGGTTTGGTGCTCGGATTTCCAATTAATCTCACTTTTGAGCAACTCTTTTTTTTTTTGAACGAGAAACAGAAATCAGAATGGGATGAAGAAGGGGAATGTTACTGTTACATGCAGTATGGAGGAGGAAGTGTTTTCTGTCTTTGCTCTTCCTTCTCACTCCTATATATAGGCATATGTGGGTGCCACCTCATCAAAAATAATACTATAATATTGCTGGACCCTTCAGCACTAAACCGATTTCGTCGCATTAGCTGATAACCTCTTAATTAACTGTCTGATTATTTAATTACTCGTAATTAAATTAATTTACTCTTCATCCAATAATTTTAATTCATCTTCCAAAAATAAATATTTATATATATATATTCACACAAAACATACATATATTAAATATTTTACAAATATCCCCAAAATACACTTAATATTAAATCCATAATTTAATTTTTAAATTTAAGGGTCTTACATAGAGGGTCAACGTGAAATGCAAATAGACAGTGAAAATGGAAGTTGCAACATTGGTCATAAAAGTCTCCCGAAGGTAATTAATTACTTAACGAAATAATAAATTCATTCAACCTAATTGTTTCACATACTTATGTATTAACCATTGATTTAGGGTGTTTCAACTTTCATGTTATACTTGTCTTCCCCTACTCGCATGGTTGGAAAAGGAACATTGTACAACACATTGGGAGAAGTATTACATAATAATCCCGTCCATGCCGGCCATGTTAAATGTCACCTACGGTAGCTTTAGAACCACGTGCACCGTTGCCTATCCCCGACAACGACGGAGATATGAAGTTCTTGGGAGAAGCAATAGGTAGTTACGTGGCATGGCCGAAAAATCTTGTTGGCACCGAGGAGGTGTGTTTTAATTGTTATGTATGTTTAGTTGTATGATTATGATTGATTATGTTTAATTGCTGATTTTTCCGCATTTAATTTCATATTTATTTAGATTCTTGCTAAAGGGAATGATAAGAAGATTCCTCGCAACGAGTCTGTCACTTCACCTAAAAAGATTTGACATATACATCAATTGTATACGTAATGATTAGCTTACTATAATAACTAACAAACTGATCAACCTTATTTTTTTCATATTCAACAAAAAAATAAACCCGCTGCACCGCAGGTGCAGGTCTGTGGTAAAAATAAAGCTTCCAAAAATCAAAAATTGGATCGTGGGAAATTAGTTGCTGCTCCTAAAATAAGTCATCCACGCCTATCTCGATTTGGGTTGTGTCTTGACATAATAATAAAGATGAATATGAATAGCAATGATACACGCATGATTAGCATGGATAAAGCTATTTTCGGAGAAGAGTATGACGAATTACTTGGTAAAGATAGCATATATGAACTTCTCAATCACAAAGAGTTGGGTGCTTCTGTCATCAGCATATACATTAGGTAATATAAATCCTTTATTAAGATAAAAATTACTTTTTAATTGCATCACTGCCACATTTATTTATAATTAATATAATTTTATATTTTCATTGAAGGTTTTTGTATGAGAAGTTGGGTGTGTGTGCGCAATTTGACAAGTAGATTCTCATTCTTACCTCCCCATAAGCTATCCACGTTTGAGCTCGATCTAGTTAACGTAAAAAACTAAGTCGTTAATATACTTTTAGAAAATAAAGAGAAAGATAAGTTGTTTATGGCACCGTATAATTCAGTGTACGTAATTAGATACTTTATCTATATCTTTTTTAATTTATGATACTTTATGAGTTGTGTAAACAAATTTGCCAACCAAAAATTTGTTGTTGTAGGCAACATTGGGTGCTATTTGCAATCAATGCCACCTGTGAGATTGTATATTATTTAGACTCATTGCACGGTCATTATAACAATCACACCGATTTAAAGAATATCTTCGACACGTAAGTAATATTCATTTATTTCTTACATATATAAATAATGTGTTTGGTCATTGAATAATAATCGTATTTATTTGATAGTGTATTGCAAATATTCCGCGCTCAAAGGGGTGCTTTAGTGTCAAAGAATAAATCAAACAACATCTCATGGCTTCCAATAAAGGTTTGAAATTTTTGTTATAGTACTTAATTATATGCCTTTGAATTTTCATTTACCATCAATGCATAAATATTTATTGGTGTACATGTTTTATTTTATAGTGTCCGCGTCAATCTAACAACATAAACTGCAGATACTATGTTTTGAGATTCATGAAGGAGATTATTGATATAAATAAACATATAATTCCTGAAATGGTACGTTATTTTCATTATATTTTGATTTTCATATATAAACTATATATATATATATATTTGATTATAACTTGTTTATGTTCAAATATTATATCGCATAGTATTTTGACAACTCCAATTCAACATACTCTGAAAGTAATCTCATTGAAATAAAGGAAGACTGGTGTCAGTTTGTGCTCCAACTGAAAGTTATATAATTTGTTAATAGGTGAGTTTCACTTGCTGGAAATTGTAAACTATATATTATTGTATATTTTTTGTGTGAACTGATCATTATTCTAATTATAGTTTATTTTATTTTCTGTTACATAGGGTAAATAAAGAAATTGCTGGAAATTGCTACTGGACTGCTGGCATGATATTTGTTCTGTGTGAATATGTAATTGATATTGTGAATATATTTGTTGCTGTGAATACATTTTTGTTGTTGTGAATATTTTTGTTGTTGTCAATACATTAGTAATTGATATTGTAAATTTGTAATTGACATTGTTGATATTTATGTGAATATGAAATATGAAATTGATATTTGTTGCTGAATTTTATGTTGATATATAAGAATCTGAATGTGATATTTGATGTTGATAAGAATCTGATATTTGATTTGTTGAATGTGTATTGGTAGTATTTCTCTTACGCTAAACCTTTTAAAAATTGAAATCTCATATCAAAGACAGCGCTTCTTGAAAAAATGCCATAAAAGACATGTTTTCAGCTCTTTACAGCGCTTTTTTAAACGTTTTACAACGCTTTTCTAATCCTTTTACAGCGCTTTTTTGAAAAAGCGTTATAAAACTAATTGATAATACAAGCGCGCTATATATATGTACCTATTACAGCGCTGTAAAACTAGTATAAAGAAGCGCGATATATATATATATATACATATTACAGCGCTTTTTTGAAAAAAGCGCTGTAAAACTAGTATAAAGAAGTACGCTATATATATGTATATATTACAACGCTTTTTTGAAAAAAGTGATATAAAACTAGTATAAAGAAGCGCGCTATATATATGTACATATTACAATGCTTTTTTGAAAAAAACGTTGTAAAACTAGTATAAAGAGTGTGATGTAATATGGACTTATTACAGCGCTTTTTTGAAAAAGCGCTGTAAAACTAGTATAAGAAGCGCGCTGTAATATGGACCTATTACAACGCTTGTTTTATATTCAATAGCGTTGTTGTATCTTTTAACAGCACTAGATACTATAGTGTTGTAAAGAGCTTAAAAAAAAGCGCTTTAAAATGCTATTTTTGGCGTAGTGAGTGTTTAGGATTTAATGATTCTCAACTTTGTTTGAGATTTACTGAAAACATGAACTCAGAAAGAATGATCCATGAATATAGTGAAGAGAGCTTGGAGTTTTGCTTAAGAGAAGAGTTTCACAACTTGAGCTCTTAGATGAACAAGTGTAAATAAATTGTTAATTGAACTTTGTTTTTATCTTCTAATTGATCTTTATTTTATAGATGAAGAGATGCTTAGAATATTCAGTTTAATCTGAATATAGTCGTTGGACAGTCTTGCCAGCTGTCAATTGCTTTCTTTGAAACAAGCTTCTTATTTGCAATTATGTCCAGAATATTCTTCCTTGAGTCTCCAAGGAAACTTGGGCACGGAGGCTGAATATGTCTGTTGGGACAGTGTTGAGTCAGAAGCATGCGCAAATGTCATGTCAACAATGTTTTTTGTAGTGCACTTGAGTAATCAATCTCGAGATTAAAGTTGCAGATCAATTTACATGTGTTTCTTGAAAATGGACCTTTATTATTTGACTATTGAGGTTTGTTCACTTTTAGATGGTCCATGTGCGAATTTTATCAATCCAGGACATGATTTTAGTGATCCCAAAATTGATCCATTTGTCTCTTGACTTTTAATAAGACAACTAGAATGTTTTGCAATCATTCTTTCATGAATCTGGTTTGACATTCTTTTGAGGAATCTTTCAAATCATTTCATACTTCATAAAAGTGTGTTATTGTTTTGATGTGTAAATGAGATGGGTCCAAATTTGTTAATGAAATCAATCTTGATTATTTGAAAATGACTATGTGATCTTGCATGAATATGCATAATTCAACTTATCGTGAATTAACTTGTTTTTGATTTTCTATCTAAATAAATACACTCAAAAATACAAGTTAATAATGAATAACAACATAATCATAATTGACAAATAATTAAATATTTGATTATCTTCAAAATATTTATTAGAGATTTTGCCTCAATACTATTATATATGTTTTTAATCCCTATAAAACTTTAAAATCTTATTTTCAATACTTATAAATTTTTCTTTGACTTTTAGTCCCCAAAATATTTCCCGTAAACATTTTCTATTCTCTGTTGTTAAATTAACAGCATATCTTTTAAATTTTTGAATAATTTTGTACAGATATATTTCAAACATTTAAACATCTTACAAAAAATTAAATTTTTTTAATAAATGATGAATCAAATATGATATCTTGAGTGCTTAATTAAAAATTTGATTTATTAAATAAAATAAATTTTGAGTTGGTGGGGAAAAAAATCGATGCAACCTGAAGTTGCTGTATCAGTACCACATTGTTTTCTATAAGTTGACTTCATGAAATTGACGTACAAAAATAGTCGATAATACAATAAGCTAATTTTTGGCAGATTAATAATGACTTCTCCAAACCATATTAATTAATTAATTAGTGTTCGAGACTAAGACATTGACATTAGCCAATTTGTGTGGCAAACCAGCTATATACTATGAGCTATTTAATTATCATAATTATATATTTTGTGGCTTCCCACCATATGTCTCAATCTCTGACAAATATTGGACATTTCTCTTCTATAGCTAGTTTGCTTTTCAATGCTCGTGAAGCTGGCTTTAAGATGAAGCTTGAGGAAATTAAATAATGTCCTTTGAAAAAGTTTGTATAGAATTGACTGGCTTCCAACCACGTTAATTAGTAATCAAATCTATATAATTGAGTAGCTTTCATGCTGGTCCTAGTCGGTTTTAAAGATTGTTAAAATTGGGTCTATAATAAAAATAGTACAATTTTAATAATTAAAAAAAAATAAAATAAATTTTAGTCTTTATAAAAAATCAAAATTTATTTTAGGTTTTATAAAAATCATCTCAACTTTTTAATACCTAATATTTTTTTTTATTCTTTTTTGGTCTCTATTTTAAAAAGTTTTTTTTTTTTTTATAAAAAATGATATTTTTAGTCCTTATAAAATAAAACCATATTTGAGATTAGAAATAAATAAAAAAATTTATGAACTAAACTTAAAATGTCATAATATTGTATGAATTAGAAATATATTTAATTCAAAATCACCTTCATTTTATTATATTATAAAAAATAAATAAGAATTGTGACCCTCGTCAATTGAGGGCATGTGCTATTGGTCTTCATAACAATTCTTATAATTTAGAGTTCGATCAAAAGGTAAATGTAGTTTAATAAATAATTATTGTAGTTAGAGTTTAAACTTAAATTCTCTTTAATAATTTGTTTTAAATGAAAATTCATTAATAATTTGAAACTTAATTACTTGATTAGTAATATAGGAATTTTTTTTTGTTTTGGTTCAAGATAATAATACCCAACAATCGATTTATTTAAAGCTACATTATTTTGTATATCATTTATTTGTTTATTAAGTAATTTAAATTTTGTATTTATTTTACCGTATTGTATCTACCTGTTTCTGATGGGTAACCAAGAATTTACTTAAATAAATAAAAAATATTATGGAGGTAGGAAGAGCGATATTTATTAGTATAATGTGGAATGGTCATGTGATTTTTGCATGTAAAATATTTAACCAGAATGATTGAATTTTTTTTTTAATGAAAGAATGATTGAGTATTTAAATATGAATTAAAATGGTAGTAATATTTTTTATTGATGTTTTTGTTGACTTAAAAGGTAATAAAACATATTCAGTGTGCTAATTCTGTACCAAAAGTATATTCAGTGTGCTAATATTAAAAATAAAAACAAAACGACCTTCCTTGTACATATTTATACGATGGAGTATCTTGTAAATTTTGATGAACAAAAAGAAGAAAAAAGATGAAATTAATAATGAATTACACCTTCACATCAAATATATATCAATCAATAATATTTTATAGAATAAGATTATCTTAATTACTCTTGTTCACTAAAAAAAATAATTTAAAAATAAATTAAACTCAGCTATTATGAATTTAGAATCTACTTTCTAAACCTGTAAGTGCACCAAAACATAACAACTACTTAACCATATAATATATCATACTTTTTAATTTTGTTACATTATTATACTATTAAAAAATTTCTAATATATTTTAGAAACTTCACTCATATTATCCACTATCCAAAGTAAAATCAATTATAAACAAAAATATATAATTTTACACTTATTATTAAAAATAGTAGTTAAGTATATTTTATTTTATATAAATATGAAATATATTTGTGTATTAACATACCTTATGTATACTGGTCATCTTTTCACAATATTAATAAATTAATTTAAAAATATATATGAAATAATAAATTACATGTAAATGTACGTTTCTCTTCATATTAGGATTTTATTCTATAGTAAAATATGGACATAAAATAAATAACAAAAACCACACATACCAAAAGCTAAACAAAAATTAAATACAATGTTGAAAAACGCATCTTGAATGACATGGATGTGTTCGAGTTTTATTACTATATATAAAAAAAAGTTAAAGAATGTGTTCGAGTTTGGTTAAAAGTGAAAATTGCTATCTTTCATAAAAGAAAAAAAAATGAATAATCCCCTAAAAAAATGAATAATAATTATTTCATATTTGGATTCAATTATATGATATACAAAAATAATTTCATTTTTTTACGGTGTGTTCGTGTAATTTTTATGGTCACTACATCATAATTTACTATTTATGTGACTTATGAATTATTTATTATTAAAGTTAAACATTCTTAATAACAATTTAACAGTAATTATTTATTGATAAATATAAAAGATTCTTAATAACATATTTAAATATAATTTTTTATAATTGGAAAATAAACATGGTATTTAGTACTAGTACTTAATTATTTAGAAAAGATTATTGTGGCCACGTATTATTGGAATTTAGCTTCAAGTTAGTGCAATTTCACCCACTCAAGGCAAGTTGACTCATATCTCAATTCTCACCAAAAAAAGAAAAATTTTGAAGTTTTTTATTCTAGTCAGAATTAATTCACTAAGTAAAATGAGATATTTTCTTATAAAAATAATAATTTAAAATTATATATTTCAAACTCACAATATCAAACATCTCTGTAATCTTTTATCATGTAAAATGCATTTATACTAGACATCGTGTTTTTTTAACTTTAACTTTAAATTTTTAATTTACTTTTATATAAGTATTTTCAAATATATATGTTTTCTGGTCGAAAATAAAATCAAAATTTTGAATCTAACGTATATCATGTATACTCTTATTTGAAGCCTAGATACATCAAAATTGAGGTACAATATCGATACTCACATATACATGTCGAAATTATTATTTTAAAAATTTATTAAATGTTTTTTGAGATACTTCAAAGATACACATAAATTTATATTAAATATATTTTTAATTTTTATTAAATTTCAACTTTTTAATTTTAATTCTTTTAAAACTAAGTATAATTTTTAATATCCATAAAATTATCAAGCAAACAATTTTACTACCTATTAAAACGAAATATGTAATTGTTCTTCAACTTAAAAAATTTTAAATGATTTTTGCAAGCATATTTCAAATATTATATAATTACCTTCACAAAAATTAGATGTTTTAACTTGGAATAAATTTAATATAAATTTAAAAAATTCAAGATAAAAGTAACAAAAATATAAACTTAGAAGTCGAATTTTAAGCTATTTTTTGAAGATAAACTTTTTATAATATTTTAAACGTCTCTATAAAAATTGATTAAAAAATATACGTTAGCTTAATTATAAAAACTAAAACTATTTGCATAATAATTTTTTAAAAATTAAGAGTAAAAAGTTAAAATTTTATATGACTAAAAATATATTAAATCCTATATTTATCTTAGAAATGACGAACAACATAAAATAGGTAAGACATCAATGTATATCCACTTCAAGATAGTTTAGATTTCTTGAATTAGAAAAATTGTTAAACTTATTATTTTGAGGGAACTAAAATTGTCTCTTAATAAACTAAACTTATATATTATGTTTTTTTTTTATGGATGGTGATAATTATAGAGAAAAGACAATAAAAAATATTTTTAAATTGTTGACTATTGTATAAAGTAAATGATTATTTTGAATTCTTTAAATGATTATTTTGTTGATATACTAACATATGAAATAAAATATATTTGAAAATTTGATTATTATAGGTATATATTAATGAAGAGTGATCATTGACTATTTTTTTACCAATATTATATATATATATATATATATTTTAAATGATTTTTTTGGTAAAATGTCTAAACCACATCATATCTTAAATTTTGAAATATTTAAGTATCCACATATCCGTATATATCACAAGTGCACATTCATGCTTCATAAATACTCAGTAATGTTTGTGTAGTGGTAATTACAGATCTAAAATACCTAAACACACACATAAATAGAAAATGTAGGAAGTAAAAAATTAAATTTTATTATTATTATTGAAAAAGTTAAATATGCATTTTTGTGAGTGTGACTAAAAATTTAGATTTGTTCTTGTGGCGCTGTAAGATTTACTCTAGATACTCTCTAAACCACTTGTCACTAGACCAATTTTATTGGTTTATTTTCTGATACTAACTTAATTTTTTATTATAAACACTAATTACTTTTTTACTTTTATTAAGAAGATAATTAATATATTTATTTTATGAATTAATGTTTCAAAAATAATTTTTGTATTTTAATATGTTAAACTTAACTTTTTATATTTTAAAATAAATTAATAATATTAATAAGAGATATATTTTTAAAAAAAATAATAAATGCAATTAAAAGAATGCTTATAAAAACAATTTTTTTTCCAAATGATACTTAAGAAAGGTAGTAAATATTTTATGTTTTTGTAACTCGATACATTATCTTATGTTTTATTTTGACCGGATAAATTGATTTCACTTTATTTCTTTTTATAAATTACCAATTTTAAAAATCAATTAATTAAATATCAATTTTGTTCATCTAGTAACCAACCAAATAGTACATACTAACTAAACAAAACAATTTTAATTAAAAAAAAAACAATAACAAACAATAGAACAAAGTCAAAGGAACACAAGAACACAAAACACAGAAGAAAAGAACATAAAAGAAGGTAAAGTGAACCTTCATTCTTTTTTCCCTTTTGTTTTTTGTCTTCACACAACACAACCTTAACCCACATTTCAAGCTCCAATCTTTCAGTCTCAAAAAAAAAAAAAGAGAGAGAATTTGTGTGTGTGTGTGTGTGTGTTTCCACGTCACCATCATAGCTTCTCTACCAAATCCAAAACCAAAGTTTTAATTTTTCTTCAAATCATAAACACCCCATTAAATATTTTGTTTATCTTTTGACCCCACAATTTGATTTTCTTTGAAGATTTCATGGGAAATTCATTTGGGTGTTCAGCTTCCGGCGAAAGATTGGTGTCGGCGGCGAGAGATGGAGATTTGGTTGAAGCAAAGATGCTTTTGGAATTCAATCCATGTCTTGCAAAATACTCAACTTTTGGTGGACTCAATTCGCCTCTTCATTTTGCAGCTTCAAAGGGTCATAACGAGGTTTTCTCATATATACCCTTTTCAATTTTTATTTTTTTTGCTTTTTAATGTCTCAAAGTTTGTGTTTTTATCATATTTATTAACCCTTTTTTTAATTCTCAAAGTTTTGTTCTTTTGGGTTGTGTGTTAGATTGTGACATTGTTGCTTGAGAAAGGAGCTGATGTGAATTCAAAAAATTATTGTGGGCAGGTACTGTTCTCTTTTTTATTTTATTTTATTTTTTATGTGGTGGCTTGATTGATTTTAGTTTTATGGTTATTGGATTTGATTGATTTTAGTTCAGGGTTTTAAATAGTGGTCAGGTTAATAGTTGTGGTTGTGATCCTTGATATGGCAGAGAATCGCAGTCAAATGTGACTGGTGCGGCCTCAATTGCAGTTGCATTGCGGTTTCGGCAACGTAAAAATTATTATGTCGCGACCTAAGTCACAATTGCGAACATTTATTTAAAACACCGGAAAAGATGAACAGTATCGTTGTGATGAATTTAGTGGTAAATTTTAGTGTTGAAAAATGGATTTTTCGCTTTTGGTCCACCTAACTAGTTTTAGAGTATGATTCTATACCATATGGCTGGCATAGCTTCTGTGTGGATTAAGATTATCGGCAGATCGGTGGATCTGGTGTATGTTCAAAAGATGTTAGAGTGATAATGTGAAGCTTTAGGAAATTTTCTTTCGATGTGTTTCCGTTTCCTTTTTTATACATGTATATGATGCATTGACTATGAATATGATTAGTTAAATGAGGTTTTTAATTTTGGTTTACTTTGATCCTTGATTTATAGACAGCTTTGATGCAAGCTTGTAGATATGGTCATTGGGAAGTCGTACAGACCCTTATGCTCTACAAATGCAATGTGAGTATTGTTGTCCATTTTCCTCCCTTTTCAGTCTTTCAGTTATATCTGGTAAAATTGGAATGATCTGAGTCTAGGGTTGATAGTTGAAAGATGTAGCACTGATACTTCAAATTGAAGACATGTCCAGTGCCCGACAGGACAAAAACACATGAAGTTATTTCATTTATTAAAATTTATTACTAGTATCTACGTGGCGGTGTTGGTGTCGTGTCTGTGTCAGTTTTGATGCTTCATAGGTTGATAGTTGAAACAATGTGTTGGGTGGGAATTGGAATTTCGTGTTTAAGTATATTTTATTATTTACATGGTCATAGTTTCTTTCGTGAATAACTAGATTCTAGTGAATTTGACAACAGGTCATGAAAGCAGATTATCTGAGTGGGAGGACAGCTCTTCATTTTGCAGCTGTCAGTGGGCATGTAAGATGCATTAGACTTGTTGTGGCCGACTTTGTTCCAAGTGCTCCTTTTGAAACTCTACAAGCTCATGCAGATACTGACGTGGGCGATGGATCAAATGCGAAACGAAAACATGAAAAAAGGTCTGCCATTCCTCTTCATAGTATAATTCTCAAAAGAGTACTGTTATAGTGTTGATCATCCTATATTTTTTTAGCTGAAAGTGTTGAATGTATAATATACTTTCGCTGTCTATTTAAATATTTTTTCTGTTCATTTCAAATTACTTAGTATTTTGTATATTCATATTTTTCGGCATTTTCATATACAGCCATTTTACACATTTAGTTACTACCTTGTAGTTGCAGCACCAACACTTCAAATTGAAGGCGTGTCTAGTGTCTGACACTGACACATGTGGTTACATTCAACCAGTTCCATTTTCTCAAATTATTATTGGTGCTGACGTGTCAATGTCAGTATTGCATCCCGTATATGTGTCTGGGTTTGTTAGGACATAGAATAAAGGGAAATTAGAGTAGTTAAAGGTTGTTGCATTAGTTAGTTAGGTTAGTTATTTTCTGTTTATTAGTTGTTGTTTCTGTTTTAGGTTAGTTGCTATTAATCTTTTTCCCTATCCTGTATATAGGAAGTCTATAAATATAGACTTCCATTCCGTTAGAAAGCATCTTTTAGCAAATTTAGCAATAGAGTGGTGTAAACTATTGTAGGAGCGTATCCGCTCTTGTGTATCATTTTTTTTTGGAGATTCTCTCCTATTATTTCTCATCTTTTTTCTAAACATTAGTTTTCGTCCTCTAAATCCTGGGAATCCAATTCTTGGGTTCCTAACAGTGTTAGTGTTTCATAGGTTAATAAGTAATAATTATTTGATAAAAATACTAATTGCAAAAGCCATGCTTAATTTTTCTACGAGAGTTGTCATGACATTGAATTTCTTTCAGATTTAGTTTATCTTAAATGTTTTAATTTCTGTATGTTATATTCTTGTTATTTATTTACTTCATTCCAGTGCAGTGCATTGTCCAAGTTTGTAAACAAGACAGCTGATGCGGGTATTACTGCACTTCATATGGCCGCGTTAAACGGATATTTTGATTGTGTACAACTGCTACTTGATCTTAATGCAAATGTGTCAGCTGCAACATATCATTATGGAACATCAATGGATTTAATAGGTAAATTTTCTGTTTAATATGATGATAACTGATAAGTATGTGCTTGTTTTCTTCCCTTCATGAAAATTACTGATGTGCATTGATATAGGGGCTGGAAGCACTCCATTGCATTATGCTGCTTGTGGAGGCAATCTAAAATGTTGTCAGGTAAGAATTTCTTTGAGGTTGATGTGTAATATTGCATATGTTTTTTTGCTCTGAGGTTTTGTTTGGATAAACAACTTATTTAAAAACTTATAGCATAAGCGTTTATCTAGAACTATAAGCTATTTCTATAATAAAATATATAAAATAAAGTCAAACTATTTTTATATAACCTATAAGCTGTCCTGTAGAGCTTATGGAAATAATGTTAAAAACATCTTACGAACGTGTCTTAAGCCATTTTCATAAGCTCTCACGAACAGTTTCACAAATTCTTATGCCAGTATATAAGTTCAAATAAGTCAATCCAAACAGGTTTTGAATCTGTTAACAATGCTCTTATTATTCCAGATCCTCCTTGCAAAAGGCGCAATTCGGATGGTTTTGAATTGCAATGGGTAAGATATTGTAAATAAAAATTTTGTTACAAAAAGTTTACTTGGTACTTCCTTTATAACACAAATGATATTAATTTGATTATTATTCCCCCGCAGGTGGCTTCCCCTTGATGTTGCTAGGATGTGGGGGCGTCATTGGCTTGAACCGTTGTTGTCACCGAGTTCTGAGACCGTAGTAGCACCGTTCCCTACTTCAAATTATTTGTCGTTGCCACTCATGAGTGTGCTCAGCATTGCCAGGTATTTTTATAGTCAATGATCTAAATAATGAAAATCGCAAACAAGGGGAATAGCCGTGGAAATAATGTAGCAAAACATTGGGAACTGTAATTCGCAAAAAAAAAAAAAAGAAACAACAGAAGAGTTTTGAGAAGATCTATGTCTTGGTAGTCAAAATTGGGAACCAGCTTGTACGATCGTACAATTTTGTGATCTCGGTGGCTATGTTTGAGTTTGTGCCTATGAAAAATTACCTTTTGGTCGAAACAGATAGAATCACCATTCCAGACCGTAAAATCGTGCGATCTTTGCGATTCTGCACTCCCTCTTTGTGAGTATAGCAACTAGGCGTACCAAGCTAGAATTAAGTGTTAAAATATTTCTGTTATCTTCTTCTGATGGAAACGTAAGTAAGATTAATTTGAATTTCTGCAGAGAATGTGGATTGCAATCATCGACAACCTCCTCCTCTAATGAGATCGACTTCTGTGCTGTCTGCCTCGAGAGGCCATGTTCCGTGGCTGCAGAAGGTACTGGATTCTAACTTCTGACTATCTGTTTATATTTGCTTGTTTATCTGCACGAGGATATTCAATGAACTGACTGCAATTCGTTTTCAAATTAGTTAAGGGAATTCATCAAATATATCATAGTTTTAGTCTAAAACTTTGAGCAGTGTTGTCAATTGTGGATTGCTGTATATAGCGGTTTATTTAAATTCCGCTACGTTATAGTGCTAGAGCACTGCTATTGCCACTATTTGACAATACTTTATGCTAGATAGTGTACCACAGAGTAATAGCGATTTGTTGAAAGTACCCTAGGTTATAGCACTATGACTGCTATTTGACAACACTAGTTTTGAGAGAGAGATAGTTTGTGCTTTCCTCATTCTCTTTGATTCAACATTTGCAACACTTTTTCACACATATCCAAGTTTATGATTTTATAAAATAGGCTAAAATCCGACGATTTTGGCTCCCATATTTTGAAAATAGCAATTTTGGCCCCTTAACTTTATCCTATTTTGCAAAAGTAATGTCCCCCTTGATTTTGTTCGGATCAACACTGATGTTGACTCATTTTTAAAAACTTGTACGCGCATACGTGGAATTTAATTAAAATTAAAAATATACTGTCACGTGACCGTTGTCAAACGGTTGCATTTGGTCAAAAAACCTAGGTTTCATTTTGCAAAGTCTTCTTCCGACAGATAGAAGTTCTTGATAGACAAAAGAAAATGGTATTATAAAATATAAATGGTGTATCACATCGGAATAGCGATTTGTTTGAAGTCTGCTAGGCTATAACACTAGTCGCTATTTGACTACACTGGTTTTAAGTGAGAGATAGTCTGTGCTTTCCTCATTCTCTTTGATTAAACATTTGCATATCATTTTCACACATATCCAAGTTTATGATATTATAAAATATAAAATGGGAAACTTAATTGATGAGATGTTAAGGTAGTCCTAGATTCAAATTTTTTATCTATGAAGCATGAATACTGACACAAACACCATACACAACACTGATACATCGGCATCAATAATAATTGGAAAAAATGAGTTAATCATATTTAATTAATGTGTCGTGTCATGTCAGTGTCGAACACCGGTACACGCTTTTGATCAGATGTGTTAGTGCAACATGTCATGCTTTTAACTTACCTACTTAATCTACCAAAGTCATTTGTCAAAGGCTTGCACATAATGCTTAAATTTTGAGTTCAGTTGAGGATGCATATCATGCATTCAAGTTTAGTGTATAACTGATCTCAAGATTTTTTTTCCATGCAGGATGCATGCATGAGCTTTGTGTAAGATGTGCACTCTATCTTTGCTCTACAAGCAATGTTTCTTCTGAAATGCATGGCCCTCCTGGTTCTATCCCTTGTCCCCTTTGTAGACACGGAATTATCTCTTTCGTCAAGTTACCAGGTTCGCAAGCAAAAGAAAATAGAATACACGTGTCGCTCAGCATGTGTACGCCATGCATGCAGCATCCGTGTGACATAGACCAACCTTCGTTTGCTCATAATACACTTGAAATTCGAAGAAACCGTGTAGCTTCTGTTTCTTCGGAGATGCTTTGTCCTGTCACATGTACACCGTTTCCATCTGTTGCAATTCCTCTATGTACCTGCAACGATGGTCCATGTCCAACATCTGAACCTCGGGAAGAAGAAACACAAGACGAATCACCTTGTCACTCACAAGGTTCGACGACGGATCATCAAGATAAAATGGAAGGGCCGAGATTGGCGAAAAGGACATGTTCAAGTATGTTTTGGGGTAGAAGAAGTTGCAGCAGGGAGAATCAATGTAATTCAGAAATAAATGCTTGATTGAATCAATGTGTGGAAGCTGTATACAATCTTAGTAGATCAACAGTGAATTCCACAGTTATCTTATTATGCAACCTCAAGTAGTAAAATCTAGTGGATGTATACCAAGAAAAAAATGTAGTACCGACACTTCGAATTGAAAGCATGTTCAATGTCTGACAAGCGTCGGTGTCTGGCACTGACAAATATAGTTTACATTCAGTTACTTCAATTTCTTAATTTATTACCAGTATCTTCGCGTCCGTGTTTGTATCAGTGTTTCATGCAAGATTATTTGCTTCTATTTTGCTGCACAGGCCGCATACTACTAGCTGAAAGATAATTTTCTTGCTTTTCAGCATTCCAGTTTTTTATTTCCCAGTTGTGATATTTAGAGAGGGTTTGTAAAATTAGTGTGAACAAATTGTTATAGTAATTAAAATTGATTGCAATTGCTTTTCTGTTATAAGGTTCTGTATATTATGTTTTTTCATGAAATTTATAGGTTATAAAGAACAAATTTGAGTACTGAATCGTTCTGTGTATTTATTTTTGCCATAACAAATTTTTATCTTTGTAGTACAAAATTTTGTCATTTATTTGAGCTTGCTTGTTCAGCAACTTTTATGCATTTAGTTAAACACTCTCTAGTTTGACACAATTGTCAAAATTGCATAAAGGAAAAACTATCGGTTTGTTCAAATTCTATTATTGTTAGTGTTATATTGTTATTATTTGACAATAGTGTATATTAATTAGCGTATTGTGAACAATAACAAATTGTTTAAATGTGAACAATTTATATTTGTGGCTGGTAGTGACTAGGTGTAATGAACAACACTCTTTGAAGTAAAATAAAACAAGAAAGTTTTCAATTTATTTTCTTACTACCAAATTCAAAATTTGCCTTAGCCTTTTTCTGTGTTTATTATAGGTGATCTACCTTAAATCAATGATTAAAAAATAGGCTAAATAACACCTATGGTCCCTTAACTTAATTTCAAATAATATTTTAGTCCTTTATCTTTTTTTTTTCTCGATTTGGTCCTTTATTTTAATTTTAAGTAACAATTTGATCCTTTATGTTTTAAAATGTCAACAATATTTTTTTTTTACAAAAATTCAAAAAACTCATCAAAATTTTCAACCAAGACCCATAAAATTAATTATATTATTTAATATAATACAAATTTCATCAAATTCGTAACTTAAATATTCAAATAAACTCATACAAAAATTTCATTCTTTATTTGATATTATTAGAAATAAAAATATGAGTTTATTTGAATATTTGAGTTTCGAATTTGATGAAATTTGTATTATATTGAAGAATACAAATAATTTTATGGGTTTTGGTTGAAAATTTTGATTATTTTTTTAAATTTTTGTAAAAAAAACAGAATAACATTGTTACATTTTAAAACATAAAGGATCAAATTGTTACTTAAAATTAAAATAAATGATCAAATCGGAAAGAAAAAAAAGATAAAGGACTAAAACGTTAACAGAAATTAAGTTAAGGGACCACGGGTGCTATTTAGCCTAAAAAATATTTGAATTTCTAAAAATAATAAATTACATTTTTTAAAAATTTAATGTCTTAATTTATATCATTTTTATATAAATAAAGATATCATTTTTATATAAATAACAAAAAATATAAATATCTTTCAAAACTCAATTCATTAAATCGATGCTAAATATCAAATCCGCGCTAAATAAATAAGTGTCTTAAGAATAAAAATAAAATAACCGTGAATTTATATTTATAAAGAATTTCCATCTCACGCAATAAATGTCATTATTACTATTAATAATTGGTCCCACTTAATTGACATAGGAAATCAATGATGAGTTTTATGAGAATCAAATTTCTGAGATTTCTTTGCTCATTCACATTCTTAGCAATCACATCCAACTAATGACACTTTGCCACGTTTGTTATCTTTATCCATAGAAAAGGAGACACGTACCTTTCCTTTAAGGGCAATATATAGTTATTTTGCTTGTTGCAATGTTCTTCGGTCCCTTCCTTAGCTTTTGTTTTTTCTATGATTTTGTACAGAATATATTCACATCCAAGTCACACTTTTTCAGACAAGACAATATATTTGTGATCCATTTCCAATTATATTACCTTCAATTTGGAGGAGAAATGTGTTCTAATCATTCAGAGTTTGGTGCAACGGTAACTAAATTTTATTTCTTAAATTATTAATAGATTTCACTTTCATTTTTTAAATTATTTTTGTTCATAAATTATAAATGTTTATTAATTTAGTCTCTCAAATAGTTTTAATTCTATTTTAATTTCATAAATTATAAATATTAAATTTTTTTGTCTTTTTAAATTGTAAAAGTTAAACACTTTTTAGTATTTTAAATTTCAATAATAGACACTATTAAAAAGAATCGAATTTTATAACATTTGTAATTTAAGGATCAAAATATTTAATGTCGTAACTTGAGAGATAAATGTGTTTAATATATATAATTTCATAAATTAAAATGAAAAAAAATTTAGAAAACCAAAATATAACTTAAAAATAACTTAAGGTATCAATAGTGTAATTTAGTCAAATTTTAATCAAAGATTGTTTGATTAAAATCGAATTCATATTTTTTCAAAAACCAAAATGGTACTTGACTTTTTGTATATAACTTTTGTTCTTATGCTTGAGATTACATTTTTTTTTATAGAAAATTCATACTAACCTTAATCTAGGCTAAATAGCATCCGTAGTTCTTTAACTTAATTTCAGTTAACGTTTTAGTTCTTTATCTTTT